>CM060861.1:20340137-20925228 GCA_030737845.1 Acorus calamus
TCAATCCCTACCATGATGAAATACATGTAAAATTGTCCTTTCAATTCATATGCTATGCTCCAAAATACATCACATCCTATGCATGCAATCCCACCGTGACAATAATACATGCAAACATTCTTCTTTCAAACCCATGCTAGTTCAAATCCCATTTTGGCAAAACACGCATGCAAAAAACAACCTTTTCTAGTCCATGCTCACATCATTTTACACTAAGAAATTTGCAGCATGCTTGCTTAAAACCCACTGTGATTAATATGCATGCAACATATCCTTTCTAAAACATGTTCTATAAAAATCCATGTATCCCTTGCCAGCTTCCCACAAAGATTTAAGGTTTAAAAGTTTTCTGAACCAATTGCCATGTATTATTATATTTTATGTCTTTCTTGACTAAAACACAATTCACAAAAAGTCTTATCACATTACCAATACCATTCAATTTAAATTTTCTCAGTACTAGTCTTTTCCAGAATTGTTGTCTTTCAGATGATCCATTCACAAAGCCAATATTTTATTTCTTTATGTCTATGGAATCCCCTTGCTTGCTGAATTGCTTTGCGCATGTTAAAGCACAAGGAATCCGATGCCGGGCTGTTATGCACGATGGCTAGGAATCCTGTCCGAGGGTTGGATCAATCACTTCCTTACTTTTACTCAATATGCCACGTGGGTCACTTTATTGATGATATTCAAGTAGAATTAGCTCCTGATGGTCTAAATCAGCTCCTTGAATGATATTGGTAATGAGGTCAAGACTTATTATACGTCGGACCGGTCTAAATAGGGATATCTCTCCTTATCATCGATCGAAGTCTTTCTGCTTCCCGTAAAGACTATCCGATGAGGGGTAATTGTAGGTACCCCAATTTTTGTCACGCCCTAGGGCGGCCGTCCCCGAGACATGGCAAATATATATATGATATCAGCAATCCATACACGAGATCAAATAAAGACTCCACAACATCAAAGGCAATAAAACAATAACCAAGTAACTGACATCAAATATATACAAATAACGGAAGCTCAAACGACTAAGTCTGTAATTCAAAGACATATTTACAGACTAGAGTACATAATCAATTGTCCTGTGAGAGCCAATATACACAACAAAAGACATCAACAGTCCATATACCGTGCACAAGCACAAGTATAATACATACAAGGAAAAGGGAATGTTGATGGCCTCTCACTTGCAAGACATCCAACGCGAACGCGGGTCTCCTACTCGTACTGCGCCAGGGGAGCTCTTCTCTTGGATCCGACTCAACGTCAACTAGAGAAAAAACATAAGCGAGGGGGTGAGCTACAAGCTCAGTGAATGGTCAGAAACCAAACACCAACATAATCATTCGATACTAAGGCAATCTCCTATCAAGGAAAGCCATGGGTAGAAACCCAACGGTTAACAAGGTCACACGGCAGTGCGACCATACCCCGCCCTCGCCCTAGCCCCCACAGGGGTGAGTCTAGGGGCATGAAGGACAAAACTTACTGTTCTACACTGTTCGTCATCCGGTAGCGCTCTCCCGGGCAGCCTCTACCTGGAGCCGACCACGGTCAGTACACTGTCGAGCGCATCGATGGTACCTACAGGTGGGGGTCCATCCAGGGCAGCTCGTACCTAGGAAGCATCCACACGGATCCGGCAAATGGGAGAACGATTCATGCTCGCAATATCGTTTGGTGGCCCACCTTTATGTAGCCTCACCTGGTACACTTCCATGATCAGTACATCCGTCGAATGCATCGGGAGTACCTACAAGTGGGAGTCCTCTATCAGGGTAGCTTCAACGTCGGGGCCCCGGTATACGACGATATTGGGAGGAACCATTACATGTTCGTAACGCGAACCCCATGAGAAAACTAACTAAACAAGCTGGTGGGTCGAGTATCAACTCGAGCGCACCACACTCACACCAACACCCTCACCCTCACCCCGACGGGTGACATAGGATCTTGGGAACAATACCCTCACCCTCACCCCGACGGGTGACATAGGATCTTGGTAAATTGCATAAATTGGCAGATCGAACCAAAGCCGACCCACCACACCCTCACCCTCACCCCCTCCTCGGGGTGACATAGGCTCTTGGGGAAGAGGTCGATTGTTTTACAATGTTCGTCATCCAGCAGTCTCTCCCGGTGTGGCACTACTACCTGGTAGCCTCCTAGGTCCCTATCTCTGCTATATGGGCACACCAACAAGCGTCGTGGACAGTTCCTAGGAGCACCTCACAGGGTTCTGGCCTCTACCGTATAGCCTCCCATGACCGCTACCTCGGCCGTATGGGCACACCAACACGCGTCATGAGTAGTATCTGGGAGCACCTCGCCGAACTTTACTACACCGGGCAGTCTCTACTCAGAGCCAACGAAGGAAAGAACACTCGACACCCGCAAATACGATCCCTATAGATCCGTCATCATCAGTTATCAAACACCGATAAGCGCAACGAATTCTCATGAATTCCCTCCAGGGCGCATAACTCAGATGCGGGGAAGACATTTTATTCGAAGTGTCAAAGTCATGGTATGACCCCATAAGAGGTCATACACTTGTCTAATCTCATTAGACAAGGCTCATGGCCCAATAATCATATACATGATATGCAATTATAACTCAAGGATAGCCTACTTAGATATGCATACATAGCATCAAACAGGTAAACACACAAATTACAACTTAACATACGTTGGATGATACCAACCTAGAAGGGAAGGGTTAAGCGGTGCATGCCAATAATTCCAAGCAAGCCTGAGTCAAGTAGGAACTACATCTACTTACTCAGCTTGTGAAAAGAGGGAGGGCGAGAGAGAAGGAATGCCTCATCCTCTCTTGAAGCGGGACATAGTTTCGCCCCAACTAGATGGGTGCAACAACTATACCACACCCTCAAGTCCTAAATCAGAGGAATATTACGCATACACCCCGTTATTAACCCAAGTTAAACATGCTTGATAAATAGGGGTAGTATTTCGAACAAAACTACATAAGTCATGCCATATTTTATACAATACATAGGCAAGTATAAGGTAGAATAGGGGTTTTACACAATATACGAGCTATACAACCTAGCATGTATGATATATAGCATATTTAGGTTGCAATTAAAGCCCCATAGAAGCACAAAGCACGACTACGTGCATCGAGCGCTCCCGGAAGGGTTGGAATCAAACCACTCACCGATACCCGGATTGACGCGCATCCCATCCGACGAGATCTGTAAGTCAAGGGTATCAAGATGAGGTGAGTAAGACCACATACAAACATATAAAATCAATTAGGAATGTCTAAGACTAGACAAACACGCATATGGGCTCGAACGCACGCAAACATGCACGCACGCACGCGTGCCCGAGCCCCCCGGACACCCACCCGAGGGTGCCGACCCTCGGCACGCCCAAACCGGACCCCGGGCAGCCCAGCACGCACCCCCGGGCGCCCAGCATGCGCACCCCGCGCGCAGACCGCGCGCAGACACGCGCAGGCTTGCACGTGCCTGCCCGCGCGTACGCGCCCAGCTGCCCAACACCCCTCCTCAGCCCCCCACAAGCACCCAAACCCAAACACATCACATGCATGACTCCCCAAGCACTCTAGCATGCATAAAAACCACCAAAAGAAGAGGGAAAACTCACCAAAAGGAGAGGGGGGAAGGAAGGGGGAGATGGAGGGGCTCGCAAGCACACCCTCGCCCACCTCGATCACAACCACTGCTACCACCACCTCTTCCTAGCTCTTCTTGCTTCTTCTAAGCCATTGTGGCATTTCAACAAACACATGGGGGGCTGAACCAAAAAGAGGGGAGACCATGATCAGCTAGAAGGGGGAAGGAGGAGGAACATCAACACAACAACAACAACAACAACCACTCACCTCCACTTCCTCCTTCACTTTCTCCTCCTCAACATACACCAAACACACACAAAAAGGGGAAAAAGAGAGGCCAAACAGAGGCTGAGTGAGGCTGAAGTCGTGGGATTTGGGGGGGTTAAATAGGCAAATGAGGGGGAGATGACCAAGCCGTCCTCGGACTTAAAACCTCGAACATACTTCACTTAAACGGCCATAACTTCCTCAATACAACTCCGAATTGTATGATTCCAAAGCCATTGGAAAACCAAGAAGATTATCTACAGTTTTTATATTTACACCTAGATCAAATAACCTCTCCAGCTATTCCAAAATCTAGGCTAAACATCTTACAGGGCTGCTGCCTGGATTTTTCATCTTCGGGTATACTCGAAAAAATACCGATAACTTTTGATATACGAATCCAGTTGATCCAATTCTACTTTTGTGTGAAAGCTAGCATAAAACTGAATATTTCAGAATAATATCGGATTTTTACCTCATCATCTTGGATTTTAACAAAATCAAATCCGAATACCAATCCAAAACTGCATAATTCCAAAAACTTTATCGGAATTAAACGAAAATTTTATGGGCAGTATTAAACAGTATCAGGACCCATAATATGCAGTTATATCTTCAATCAGAGTCCTCAAACCCCAGCAGGTAGCTAAAAACCAAAATTTTAGCGACTCCGATCGAAATTAGGACTCTAAATGCACCGACCTAACAATTTTGACCGTTAAAAAAAATGAAAATTACCTCAAGTAATATTTAAAACAAAGTACTTTTAGACCATATAGAAAACTATATAGGGAATTTAGAGGGAGAAAAGAATAAAAGATCTGGTTCAAACACTTAGAAATTAGGAGATCAGAAACCCGACGGCTAGTGCAAAGTAGTCGTCCCCCTTTGACGGCTAGCCTCAACAACTCGTCCCCCAACCGTTTCTCAGAGATGGGACATAAAGTTGGAATTTAATGTTGATCATTGTGGCGGGTTGTTTAGTTTAGCCGCCCCTCTCTGATGGCTCAAACCTAATAGCCGCCCAATTCCACCGCCGATCAAAGATGAGACATAAGGTGACAAATGATGAAAAACGGTTGGTAGAAACCATCCAGCTCTACCCGACGGCTGCATTAGGGTAGCTGGCCTTAACCTGGAGACATCCATAAAGCATAAAATAACTTTACTTAGTTGAAGTGTTACTTAGCCCTCACCCTCTTATCCAATCTATGCTATCCCAATGGATTCTTCGGTGCGTCGTTTTAACTATAAAAGCAAGGGTAGGGATGAGAATCAAGGGGTGAAAAAATTCATTTGGAAAGTGTGTTGCAATGAGAGAGAGAGAGAGAGAGAAGTATTAGAAGGGGAAGTGAGAGGAAAGAGATATTGTGAGAGACCAAAGAGAGGAGAAAGCAAACCTCTATTCCTCCACCCGCCCCCACCATATTTCAACTTCCATACCCATATTCCACTTATCCATAAGCTTAAACTTATCCACCCACCACCCTATTCAAACAAACCAAGAGTCCATGCCGAAGTGCTGGTTAGAAGTCTTGGAGCACCAACCAACTCTACTTTGAAAAGGTGAGCAGGTGACTGTCGATGTGGATTTTGACACAGTGTTTGGTAGTTAATCTGGTTCTTTCAAACTTGGTTCCAGTCCATACGTGACGTACCGGATCACCGTTTGAAGGATCGTCCAAGCTCGTTCGACTACTCTTAAGAACGCTGTTGTGATCGCCACTTGCTTTTCTTTATAAGCAAGAAAAGAGGATGTTCTTATGTTACTCACCTGTACCGAAAAATTATGGATTCTCTTCACATTGACGTAGCTGGCCACGCAACGCGGCGAAGCTCAGGTACCGGTTAGAACAAAGGTGTAGTAAATTATTCTAAAATAAAAAATAAAATAAACTAAAATGTGAATATTAGAACACACTGCGTTGATTGGTTTGGGGAGGGGATTAGCAATGTTTTACTAACCCCTCCCCAAAAGATTTACTCCTTTAAGATGCAATTAAAATGGGTTGGGATTGATGCACTAACTAGATAGTGTAAATGATTAGTAAATAACAAAATAAAAATAAATAAATAGCAAAGAGAAAGCCCTGTTTTGAGCCTGGCCAAAACAGCTCGACCCCCTTCTCCTCTTCTTCTTTTTTGTGATATGTGCTCAACTCACTCTTAGGCCTCTCTCTCTCTCTCTTTCTCTCTCACTCATTCAGCTTATCTATCTCACACTCAGTCATCTCTCTCTCACTCAAAACCAAAAAAATAAACTTCACTGACTTCTTCAATTAAAACAGCCGAAATAAACTTCCTCCTCTCTTTTTCTTTTTCTTTTTGTTTCTCCAAACAGCCCCGGATCCATCTCTGTTTTCATTAAAACAGCCCAAGGTACTTCCCTTCCTTTCTAAATAAAACAACCAAGTCATCCTTTTATAGCCTCTTGAAAACAAT
This sequence comes from Acorus calamus, assembly GCA_030737845.1. Classification (NCBI taxonomy): domain Eukaryota; kingdom Viridiplantae; phylum Streptophyta; class Magnoliopsida; order Acorales; family Acoraceae; genus Acorus; species Acorus calamus. Next base: position 20,346,460 of record CM060861.1, read on the forward strand.
CCATGCCCAGTGTTTCCATCCCTTCTCCCTGTACTAAAAACCATCCGAATGTCCTCCTCACATTCCAATCACTTCTCCTTTTTCTCTCTTGTACTTCCCCTTTTGAACCAGCCAATACAAAGAGCCCAGCTCATCTTTCTTAGCCCCTAAGAAAAACATTTTCAGACACACTCCCATACCCTTTCAAATCCAACATTTAATGCCCCTTACTCTGTTCGATTTTTCACCTTATGCATGACCATTTTTGTGTACTTGTGGAAGTAATGCATGGGGAGAGACATGAGAAGTGATGGAATAGAGTATTACTAAGAGTGATGGTGCATGTATGTATTATATATGATTTGATATAGGTTGTAAACATTGGGGACGTGCATGGTTGGTTGGTGTGAGTGTGCATGAGAGAAGATGGGATGGGATGGGTTGTACAGAGTGATGAGTGTGCATGGCATTAAATACATGCAATAGCCAAGTTTTCTTCTTCTTATTTTTTTTTTAAATCCCAAGAAAGCCTCATCCACTTTTAAATGAATAACTAGTCCTTTTGTCAGGTATCTGAGAGGTAGTGTGTGTGTTCGGACATAAATTTGCATGGTCAAAGTAGGTGTGTCACATTAAAATATAACATATTGAAAAAATAATACATTTGGGATTAATATTGAATTGATTTGGATATCGCTAAGGATAAGTTAATTCAATCCTAAACTGGTCAAATGGGGTATCTATAATGATGGCCGGTTAGTGCAAGCCATTTGACGGTCAATTGCCGCCTAAGCCCTTCAGAAACGGATCAGTTAATACCTTTTAGCTGGCGGGCTCAGACAGCTAAGTTTCAGGAGTCGGTGGTTCACCGTTATTTTTATTTATTTATAATTACTTGTTTTATTTACCCGCTTTACTTATATACGTACTTGCCTTTTGACTAATACTCAACGTTTCAACTAGAGGCGGCTAACACCCACTGGTTGATTCTGTACGGTGGTCACATTCTTCTTTTTACAACTTTTATTTACTTCTGCTATATATCTGCTTTTTGACCAATACTCAATGTTTCAGCTAGAGGCGGCCAAACACCCCTCCATTTGAATTCTATGCGGTGGTCATTTTCTTTAATTTATATTTTTCTATATACAAACTGTTGTAAATCACCCCCCATTTCAAAAGAAATTGTCCCGAATATTTCAAAGCGAAAGAATTACTTTGTTATACCTCTGTGTGCGGCTGATCGTAGCTCAGAGGGAGAACCCTACAATTTGCCAGAGAGGCGATCAACATAAAAACTAACGTTTCCTGCTTTTTGAGAAAGCAAGTGGCGATCACATCTTAGTCATTATGAGAGGCAGTTGGGTTACTTAGAAGCGACTCTCTCTGGGCGGTAATTTGCTTTGTCGCAAGACGAACCGGAATAAACTTCAGAGACCCCCATGTTGGATTTTGTGGCCTTCCATGACCCAATAAATGAGATTAAAATTTTATTTTTCATTGTTTCTTGAATTCCTCATATGTTAGTCTTGAACTTTTCACAACTTAATGTTGTGTGCTACCCAATGAGATGTTATTAGTCACATTGTTAATGAATTCTATCTACCTAATGCATGCACATTTACCTATCCACTAATATGTTGCAAACCCAAGGAAGAGTTTTAGTTGTCCAATGTAAAGAATTCATGGTGGGAGTAAATCAATGAAAATAAAGGTTATTGGAAATCATGTTGGGAGCAATTCCAATAAGAATAAAATTATGTTAGGCTCAATTCCAAGATAAATCACTTAAAGGGTTTCTTGGTTTATCCAATGTGACTTCTTGGGGAGGCTCATGGAGTTTATGATGGGAGTAATTTCATGAGGTGAGCCCTTGGTCTCCCATGGCCTATAAAAGGGGACTTGGTCCCTCTCTCCACTCATCACTTCATACAATATCATATCCACATCAAAGTAAAGTGGTTTGTAGAGATACCCATCAAATCTCTAAGTAAGGGAAGAGTGAGGAGAGAGAAGTCCAAGCTCCTATTCTTGTTAAATTCCTTGATCAAACACCATGGAGCAAGGTATGTATTCTAGTCCTTCCTCACCATTTTGATTTTATGAATTATGGAGTCAAGATCCATATATTATGGCTATGTTTCTAACATGTGGTATCAGAGCCAGGTTGTGACTCTATAATTCATAAATCATATGTAGGTTGAATGAATAGTAATTTGGTATTTACATGATATATGCATGCGAAGGAGATTTACATGCAATAATATACATAATAATATATATGGTTTGTAATAAACCCTTAAAGAAATGATGTTTTAGTGTTTCTTACATATATGTGTACACTGGAATGGATCTTGTATGGCTGTGCATTAAAGTTTAGTTTTTATGTTAGTAAGATTGAATACATCATTTAAATGTTTTTTCAAATAAAAAACTGATATTGTTCCCCAAAGGGATCATAGTCAATGAGATATTTGGAAAACATGTTAGAAAGTTGCATAAAAGTTTACCATTTAATTTATTCATAAATAGTCGACCCAAAGAAGGTTATTTACTGAATAAATGATATGGATTAAGTAATAACAAAAGCAACATAAAAGATTACTTTTGTTTTTTATGAATAAAATCATTATTGAAGGAAATTATTAGTTTAATTGATCTCCATGAAATTTGATGTTATAGTTATTCATTTTTGAGTGATTTTGTAGTCACCAAAGCGACCAAATCATGACAAACTTGAATTAATTATGGGTATCAAAAAAAAAAAAACATCTTCATGGTTTTGGAGAATTAAACTATATAAATGTGACTTAGTTACATATCACAATTTCGACCCAAAGGAGGGATTGTGATGATGTATAAATTAACCTTTAAGATCAATTCATTATTGTATTCGAATTATTGTGATCAACTGCATGTCGTATTCTCGACCCAAAGGAGGGATTATGATGATGCATGATTCACTTTAAAATTAATTCATGAGTGTATACGAATTAATTTTAATAATAGAAATTGCATGTGATTTAATAGTATATGATTTAAAACATAATGTTAATGTAAAAATATTGTCTTTATTTCAGTGATGACCCCTACTCCATTGTCTGGGCATGTATCTAATGTTCCAACACTTAATGGATCAAATTTTTCTGATTGGAATGAGCAATTACGCATTGCATTAGGGTGTTCCGATCTTGACTATTGTTTGCGCATTGATGAACCTCCTAAAACTACTGAAGCAAGTACCACTGAACAAAAGCTCTATATGAGAAGTGGGAACGCTCTAACAGACTTAGTCTCATGGTCATTAAGAGTACAATTGCTAAGACTATTAGGGGATCCATCCCTACTAGTTCTAAGGCAAAAGAGTACCTCCAAGCTGTGGAACAACAGTTCCAAGGATCTGATAAGGCTTTGGCGGGTACATTAATGGCAAAACTGACCACTATGAGATATGATGGAATAAGTGGAGTGCGAGAGCACATAATGAAAATGGGAGATTTGGCTGGGCAACTTAAAGGTATGGAAATGACCATTTCTGAACCTTTCCTTGTGCAATTTGCCCTCAATAGTCTTCCTCCTCAGTTTGGTCCATTCAAAATTACTTACAACACACATAAGGATAAATGGACCATGAACGAACTGATTGCTATGTGTGTGCAAGAGGAGGAAAGACTGAAACAGGAGGGATTGCATACTGTCCATCTAGTATCTCAGGAGAATCAACCAAACAACAAGAAGCCTTTTAAGGGAAGAAAAGGTCCACCAAAGAAAGGCAAGAGGTCGAATGAAGTTGGCCATCAAAGTGGAAAGAAGGGTGACAATTTGAGGTGTTTCTTCTGTAAGAAGAAGGGACATCTCAAGAAGGACTGTCAGAAACGCAAAGATTGGTTTGCAAAGAAAGGTGATGTTTTGTCACTTGTATGTTTTGAAACCAATTTTATTGATGTTCCTTCTAATACTTGGTGGATTGATTCTGGTGCCACAATTCATGTTTCAAACTCTATGCAGGGATTCCTTTCAACCCAGAAGCCAAATGAAAGAGAACAGTTTATTTTCATGGGAAACCGGTTGAAATCTAAAGTCAAAGCAATAGGGACCTACAAGCTTATTTTGAGTACCGGATTCCACCTTGTGTTGAATAATGTTTTCTATGTCCCTTCATTTTCTAGAAATCTCATTTCCTTACCTAAACTTGACCTCGAAGGATATACCTTCAATTTTGGAAGTTGTAAGGTCAACTTGTTTCAAAACTCTCTTTTGATTGGTACTGGTTTATTGTGTGATGGATTATATAAACTATCTTTGGATTCCTCATTTTCTCAATCTCTTTTATCCCTGCATGTGAATGTTGGTAATAAACGTGGCATTGTTAATGAAAACTCTTCTATGTTGTGGCATAACAGACTTGGACACATCTCTGAAGAGAGAATTAAGAGATTAGTGAAAGATGGAGTTTTAAAAACTCTTGACTTCACTGATTATGGTGTCTGCATAGATTGTATTAAAGGAAAACAATCTAAAACCTCTAAAAAGACTGCCACACGGAGTTCTGGACTTCTTGAATTGATTCATACTGACATTTGTGGTCCCTTTTCACCCTGTTTTGGTGGTCAAAAATATTTCATCACTTTCATTGATGACTACTCACGTTATGGATATATTTTTCTGTTAAAAGAAAAGTCTGAAGCTTTGGATACCTTTAAGGTTTACAAAGCTGAAGTTGAAAATCAATTAAACAAAAAATTAAGGTTGTGAGGTCTGATAGAGGTGGTGAATATTACGGTAGATATGATGGAACACACCGTCATTTAGGTCCTTTTGCTAGATTTCTACAAGAAAATGGCATCATTGCACAGTATACGATGCCGGGGACACCTCAACAAAATGGTGTGGCTGAAAGGCGTAACCGCACCCTTATAGAAATGGTTAGGAGTATGGTCAGTAATTCCACATTACCTGAATTTTTGTGGGGTGAAGCCTTAAGGACAGCAATGTATATCCTAAACCGAGTTCCTAGTAAAGCTGTTCCGAAAACTCCATTCGAGTTATGGACAGGAAGGAAGCCAAGTTTAGGACATTTACATGTTTGGGGATGTCCTGCTGAGGCTAGGTTTTATAACCCACATGAAAGAAAATTGGACCCAAGAACAGTTAGTTGTTTTTTTATTGGGTATCCAGAAAGGTCAAAGGGTTATCGGTTTTACTGTCCTAACCATACAAATAGAATATCTGAAACCATTACTGCTAGGTTCATTGAAGATGGTTGTATCAGTGGGAGTGAACCGCGAAACGTGATATTTCAAGAAATAAGAAATTCAGTTTCTTTTCCTACTGAAACATCAAAGGTTGATGACATGAGTAATGCTCTTGAGCATAACATTTTGGAAGATCAATCTGAAAGGAATACATCATCGAATGAAATAATTGAAAACAATGAACCTATTTTAGAAGGTGCACAAAATAATGAAAATGTAGCCACACATGGTACTCTTCGCAGATCGGAAAGGGTGAAAAGATCTGCTATACCAAATGACTACATTGTGTACCTTCAGGAGTCAGATTTTGATATTGGAATTAAAGAAGATCCAATAACGTTTTCACAAGCCATGAATGGTGATAATTCTGAAAAATGGTTGGATGCCATGAAGGATGAATTGGGATCCATGAGCAAAAATCAAGTTTGGGAACTTGTTGAACTGCCTAAGGAGTTTAGACCTATTGGTTGTAAATGGGTATTTAAGACTAAACGAGATTCCAAGGGCAATGTTGAACGGTATAAGGCCAGACTTGTTGCTAAAGGATTCACCCAACGAGAGGGAATCGATTATAGTGAAACCTTTTCTCCTGTCTCGAAGAAGGATTCGTTCAGAATTATCATGGCATTAGTTGGTCATTATGATTTAGAGTTACATCAAATGGATGTGAAAACTGCGTTCTTGAATGGAAATCTAGAAGAGGAAATCTACATGAGACAACCCGAGGGTTTTGAAGAAAAGGAAAAGGAGCAACTAGTATGCAAATTAAAGAAATCTATATACGGACTAAAACAAGCTTCCCGTCAATGGTACTTTAAGTTTAATGACATCATTACATCCTTCGGATTTGAGGAAAACACTATTGATCAGTGTATATATCTGAAGGTCAGTGGGAGCAAGTTTATTTTCTTAGTCTTGTATGTGGATGATATATTGCTTGCTAGTAGTGATTTGGGTCTTTTATATGAGACCAAAGAATTTCTCTCCCAGAACTTTGACATGAAAGATTTATGTCAAGCTTCTTTTGTGTTAGGCATTGAGATTCATCGAGATAGATCTCGTCATTTACTTGGCTTATCACAAAAGACTTACATTAAAAGAGTTCTTGAGAGGTTTAAAATGGAAAATTGCTCATCAGGTGATGCACCCATTGTGAAGGGTGATAAATTTAGCCAATCTCAATGCCCAAGAAATGAGGTAGAGCGCAAACAAATGAAAGATATTCCTTATGCCTCTGCTGTAGGAAGTTTAATGTATGCCCAGACATGTACTCGTCCGGATATAAGTTTTGCTGTTGGAATGCTTGGGAGATATCAAAGTGATCCTGGATTGGAACACTGGAAAGCTGCAAAGAAGGTTATGCGTTACCTTCAGGGGACAAAAAACTATATGCTTACATATAAAAGGGTTGATAATCTAGAAGTGACTGGTTACTCAGATTCGGATTTTGCCGGTTGTGTCGATAGTAGAAAATCAACATCCGGATTTGTTTTTCTACTGGCTGGTGGAGCTATATCATGGAAAAGCGTTAAACAAACAATTGTTGCTTCATCCACCATGGAGGCTGAGTTTATTAGTTGCTATGAAGCTACTTCACATGCATTATGGTTGAAGAATTTCATTTCGGGGCTTCAAGTGATGGATACAATTGCTAAGCCATTGAAAATTTACTGTGATAATTCCGCTGCTGTTTTCTTCTCTAAAAACAATAAGAGCTCAAGTGCGTCTAAACACATAGACATTAAATATCTTGTTGTAAGAGAGAAGATTCTGGATCATCTAGTGTCCATTGAACATATTAGTACAAGGAATATGATAGCAGATCCCTTAACTAAAGGATTGGCGCCAAAGACCTATAAAAATCATGTTGTAATGATGGGTCTTACAGAGTGGGATCATTAAATTGTAATGTGACACTGTATGTTTTGAGATCTTTTATTTAGTGATGATTCCGGTCGATTTCTATTTATTTGTGCACATATATATATTTGGGAAATAGAAATATAAATGCCTAACATAATGGTTGGGATAATATTGATAAGTGAAAATTTATCATAAAAGACTTAGTTATCTGAAAATATCAATGATGTGATGCATAGAAGGGAGCATATTTAGATATAATGTGTGACCGCTATGATTCGCATTGATATATACAGTTAATGTAAGTATTATAGTAAGGATCACTCATTAAAGAATTATAATAGTAGTGATCATTACAGGCCAAGTGGGAGAATGTTGGATTTTGTGGCCTTCCATGACCCAATAAATGAGATTAAAATTTTATTTTTCATTGTTTCTTGAATTCCTCATATGTTAGTCTTGGACTTTTCACAACTTAATGTTGTGTGCTACCCAATGAGATGTTATTAGTCACATTGTTAATGAATTCTATCTACCTAATGCATGCACATTTACCTATCCACTAATATGTTGCAAACCCAAGGAAGAGTTTTAGTTGTCCAATGTAAAGAATTCATGGTGGGAGTAAATCAATGAAAATAAAGGTTATTGGAAATCATGTTGGGAGCAATTCCAATAAGAATAAAATTATGTTAGGCTCAATTCCAAGATAAATCACTTAAAGGGTTTCTTGGTTTATCCAATGTGACTTCTTGGGGGGCTCATGGAGTTTATGATGGGAGTAATTTCATGAGGTGAGCCCTTGGTCTCCCATGGCCTATAAAAGGGGACTTGGTCCCTCTCTCCACTCATCACTTCATACAATATCATATCCACATCAAAGTAAAGTGGTTTGTAGAGATACCCATCAAATCTCTAAGTAAGGGAAGAGTGAGGAGAGAGAAGTCCAAGCTCCTATTCTTGTTAAATTCCTTGATCAAACACCATGGAGCAAGGTATGTATTCTAGTCCTTCCTCACCATTTTGATTTTATGAATTATGGAGTCAAGATCCATATATTATGGCTATGTTTCTAACACCCCAAATTTTAATACCGACAGAAGAGGGTTTCCAGATGAGGGATTCATAAAAGCTTCCCCTACTCCAAAAGCCCCGAACGAAAGGCCATCTCTGCGGTCTTGGAACGCAGCCGTTGACTTGGGTCATCTCAATGCTGAAGTGTGTGAGATAATCGTTCAACCGCTTGCCCTTGGTTTGTTTCATACCAAACAGGTTCACAATGTCTCTCTTCGGCTTGCAATGGTAGATAAAATGTCCGATGAAGGTTTTGCATAAGCCATGAAAACTGGATATGGATCCTGCAGAGAATTTTCGGAACCACGCGAGGGCTTGCCCTGCCAGGCTTTGGGGGAAAACCTTGTAGAGTAGGGCATCATCTCCTGCCTCGATGGCAATGCATTGCTGGAATAAAATAGATGCTCCGTCGGATCTAATTTCCCCTTGTAAAGTTTAGGGGGGGGGGGGACTTGTCCGGTCATGGTGTGTGGAGGAACTTGCCCGGTCAAGGTGTGTGGAGGATGTCCACCGAGAGTGGACAGAGGTCGATCAAGTCCGTAGTCTGGAGCACAAATTTCATGGCCGTGCACGGCCTCATGGTGCGGATGTTGGTCCATCGCCTTCATCATGTCTTCCCATAGCCCATGGTCATCTTGACGTGACCGCTTGGAGTTCACGACCGTATTTGATGAGCTAGCAGCTGGCTGTTCAACAGGAACGGGATTGGCGGGGGGATCCACTAGGACGTGGCTATCGTCCGCGTGTCCGGGGTTGTCTCGGTTTGGTGGTAGGGCTCCGCAGTGCGGCCTGTCATGGTGCCCGTCTTCCTGCTCCAGAGGATTGTCGAGCTGGTTGTGGAGGCGCTCATTGTTGCGCCGCATCTCATCCACAACGTGACGGAGCTCCTTTGCCTCGGCTTGGTTGATGCGGTTATGTGCGTCAATGTCGTCAAGTTGTTGGTTTCCCCCTAAACACTCCTCGAATCAGATGAGGTGTTCTGTTGTGCAGACTGGGTTACCGGTGGCAAAAGGGTCAGAAGGTTCTTCTTGGGAGGCATGATCACGAATCAGGGTTTGTGTTCCACGCACGTCCCCTATCTAGCGTGCCAAGCTGGAAGGGTAGCAAATGATGGTCCGAGTTCGGGTCGTTAGGATCCGTCCACTCCGCTCCTCCCGGTAGCTTCTGTGATGTCCCCGGCGATCCTTCTCCTCGAGCGTCGTTAGAAATAGGATGGGGTGACCAGCGGAAGACTCTCTGACGCTCAAGTCAGTCAAATGCACAATTTAGGGTTGTTGAAAAAAGTAATTTCACATACCTCTGTAGAGATAATTAGCTCCCTATTTATAGTATTTAGATAGAACCTATAATCCTCTATGGATTCTCCTCTCATCGGACAGATGAGAGGGGATCACCAATTTTAGGGAATCAGTTATGTGTTATTTGAGGGATTTGTAGGATCTGTTGTTATTATCCTTTGATAAATACACATGATTTGTTGGGATCTTGTGAATCAATTGATGGTCAAATCCACATTTAGAATATATTATTGTGATCTTAGTGAATCACTTATATGATAGCTCTAGATTTAACATATCTATGTAGATTTATAGATTTAGAATATCAACAATTGATTATCCTTAATTTAAAAATGGAATTATGAATATACTAACTCGGATTGATGCTCGATCGTTGGGTATAGAAGGACTGACGGGCCAGATCCACCTATGGTGGAATATCAGGGTCGTGGGCCATCACTAATCGGGTTATGAGCTGCCACATAGAGCATAATTGGTGAACCTAATTTTTGGGCCCTACATGCTTGCCTACATATTTATCCATTTCCGATTTGAGTGTAGGAGTGTTCTTGGCAAGGATAACCCTCTCACCCTAGAAGATATAATTAGCATTCGCTCTGAGCTTCAACTTTGAAGCTGAAGAGGCACAACTTAGCATTCGCTCTTATCTTCGGCTTATTAGGAGACCTCATTTATACACCATCTTTATATGCTGCTTCATTTTTTGTGCATGTGTATTCTCACATATAATTGTAGTTTTATGGTTCCTATATTGTGAGAATATTTTGGTATTATATTTGTTCTATATATGCTCATTTTCGATTAGGATTCCTAATACCATTGTAATCAAGCAATCTTATGCCAAAGAGCAAAGATATTCCCATTACCTAACTTAATTTTGCCACAACTCCATATTTACCAGAAAACCAATTTTTTGTTTTTTTTAGTCTATTAATCCCACAATCTAGTTTGACAAGGACCCAATCGCAATTTTCTTCATTGAGACAATAGAAGGTCCGTCGACCTAGCTGAGCATGATTTGATAGGGCCTGCTTCACTGTGATGACAGAAGGTTCGTCGATCTATACATTTTGACTGCATTTTGACTTTTGTAAAAAAAAATTGCATGTGAAGTTTGAACTATAAACTAGTAAATGTTGATGTTATATTTTGGTTAATTTATTTAGCCTAAAGTACTATGTTTGTCTTAAAATTAAAGAATTGCTGATTTTCTATTTTAAATTTATTTTTTGTTTTTGAATTTTTCCATCTCTTTCTCAAGTTTTATTGAATTTTACCATATTGAGAATTATTGCCCATGTCATATTATTCCCGAATTCCATTGTGGTGACAAGGAGTACAAGGAATAAAAATGTCAAGCAAATAGTCATTTAAGCCAAATAAACAATAAACATTTTATATACACAAGAAATATTGTTTTGTTTTCTGAACATGTGGAGTCTCATTCAAAATAAATTGTTAAACAACGCCATAGGCATGAACCATTTTATTTTGAATGGGATTCCGCATGTTTAATTAGAAAACAATACAATGTTTTTTTGTGTATATGGAATGCTTACTATTTATTTGACTTAAATGATTATTTATTTGGCATTTTTGTTCTTGTACTTAAATGACTAAACATGTGAATGATTTTCGGACGGACTTAAATGACTTAAATGACATTTTTATTCTTTGTAAGAACTTAATTGACTATACGGATAACTGATTTTCATACAAAACTGCTGTTCTGAAGGGTTCAACATGTTCGGTGTTGAATTCCATATTACTCATTCGACAAGTTTCTTGTCAACATTTGCTTAGACAGATTAATATGACTAACCTTATGTCATCTCAGTGAAGTAGACTTCAACTGTGGCCCTGTCAACTCTTTCTCTTCCAGGTACACAGACTTTCTATTGTTCCAGTGAAGAAGAATTCGATTGAGTTACTCTTGAATTGGGTAGTGGGATTAATGGGCTTAAAAAAAAAACTAGTTTTTTTGGTAAATATGGGGTTGTGAAAAAATTAAGTTGGGTAGTGAGAATATCTTTGCTCTATGCCAAAATCTCTCTTTGTAATTGTGTTTCCGTTTTTCTTTCTTTTCTAGTTTTCAACACCATCTACCATCCCTAAATCTCAATTGTGTTGTGTTTGCAAATAGTCACTTACATGTCTCTGTGTATTACATATATATACATGAGTGTAGTTACACAGTATTTTTTTTTAGCCCTAATTCCAGTGTATATGCGTCGATAGAAAATCACCGAAGTATTAATGAGGCACGCATCAATAGAAATTTTTGATATTTTCTATGAATGCATCCATGCAATTCATTGGAACATATATTTCATTTTTATGAAAGCATATATCTTATTGGATGAGGTATATAATTTTTAAAAAAATTCAAAAAATGTGTAAACTAGAATTGGGATTGTTAATGGGCTGTACATAACATTATCCTATATACATATATGCACACAAATACAGGTGTTTACATTACACACACACATACTTGTCATGTGTGTGATCGCGTGTGAAAGATTGACCAATATTAGTTACCAAGTGCTAAAAATGCTCTCGTTTTCCTCTTTGTCTGCAAGCCTATCTGTGCTTGCAGTGATAAAAATGCTCTCTTTTTCCTCGGTCTGCAAGCCTATCTGTGCTGCTCTCCTTCCTTAGTCATATTATGTCTGTCGTGAGTGAAGCAGTGGAATCAAACAAGCGAGAGCACATGAGCTCTTTTGGGACCTTATACATAACAACTAGGGGACCACTTACATTGTGCTCAGACCATACAAAATACACCTCTCTCTCACTCTCTGTCTCTCTCGAAGGGTCACACAAAACGAATCAACAATACCTAGTGCAGGCCCTCGCATTAATGTCTAGAATAATTGTCCTAATCTGTCAACTAAACTTGGGTTAAATTGTGCAAACTTACAACCATATTATTAGGAACTTCTCTTCTATTTTCATGACATTCTCTATAGATTTTAATTTTTTTTCAAGCGATTAGACTGAATTGTTTACAAGAAATCCGTAATCAGTGGTTCACAAAGTGTTTTTTTTTTCTCTTTTTGGTAGGTGAACAAATTGTATTAGTAGAAATGTTGAATGTAATTAAGTGAGAATTACAAAGGAATCAGTGTGGTATATTCACAAAGATGTTTACAGGCAGAAGATAAGTTGGGGAAGGTAAATGTAGTTGAGAAAGAATTTCACACAATACAATCTAGTAATTGAATGTTAAAGACTTGGGGCACATAGAATGTGAGGTCTGAGGAGAGATTAATTGGATGTCTGTTACCTAAGTGTACTAGGTGGTACTATGGAGGATTTGCATGCAATCTTGACAGGTTTGAGGAGATTCTTCTCGGGGGACCTTCTCCCAATTGAGTTACGGCATTTGTCATGGAGCATGTATATTATTTTTTGAATAATTTTTACGTACCGCTTCTTTTTCAGTCCAGATCTGGTCTGCATCCATTTTAATTTTTTTAAAGATTTTTTTTGTTTTAAGCCCATGTAAACATGTCTATTTAGGAATAAATCACCCATTTTTTTATATTTTTTTTTAAGTCTCCAAACTCAACTGCCTATTTGATTTTTAGTCTTACCGTCAAATATTTTTCCATACACCATTAATTTGTGAATGTGATTTTATTTTTAAGTCCCTATAAACTATATTGATCAATCCCTTCCTTCTTCATATTGAATTTTAAGTCCCCAATTAAAACGATTTTTTCTTATTAGTCCCTGGACAAAATGTCTGTATAATTTTGTAAGTATTTTAATATTTGAAACTTGTATATAACATGTTGGTGAAATATTAAAATCCAAAAATGCATTTGCATTGTTAGATGTTCATCGACAATTTTAGTGTTATTCGACACTGCAAATGCCCATCCAATTCAAAATTGTATTTTCTTATAGTCTTAGTTGTTTAATTATGATTGATTACATAAGTAGAAGAAGAATGATTACATAATCAAATTTTAAGGATTTTGTCATTATTAAATTTTAATTTAAATGATTTTTTCTTCATTGAAAATTGAGAAATATTAAATTAGATATTTTAAGTGTGCTTAGAATTTTAATTTAAAAATTTAGATACACTAAAAAAATTGTATGTAGTAAATGAAAAATTTATTTTACTTGGTTGTAAACTTTTATTTATTTAGATATTAGTGATTTTAGAGGAATCTAACATATTTATGTTATATATTTATTTATTTAGCATTTAAGCTACTATTATTTTAGTTTTTATTTATTTATTTATGTTTAAAACCTCGTTGATGAAAGGTACAAGATTTTCTCTCACTGTTATAGAATCTTGCCTACGCACTACACATCATAATTGATTTGAAATATCAAATGATGGAAGTTGAAGATATGCTGAACTAGAAAATCAATATTCAAATACTTATACATTTATATATTTCACCAAATATTTTGTATACAAGTTTCAAATATCAAAATACTTGCAAAATCATATAGACATTTTATCCATGGACTAATAAGAAAAACAATGTTTGAAGTTGTGGACTTAAATATGAAGGAGGGAGGGACTGATCACTAAATAACATAGTTTAGATATACTTAAAAATAAATCACATTTCACAAACTAACAATGTATAGACGGACGTTTAGCGATGGACCAAAAACCACATAGGCGGTTGAATTTAGGGATTTAAAAAGAAATAAAGAAGGGAGTGATCGATCCCTAAATAAACATATTTATATAAACTTAAAACTAAAATTCTTTTTTTTTAAATAGCATACCTGAGCTAATAAAATTTACATTTTTATAGAAGATGATATTCATAATCCAATGAATTGTATAGATATGTTTATAGAAGGGGTAAAAGAAATTTCTAACTAGATATATATCTTGTTATGATGAGCATATGTGACTAACGAAATATGTGAGATTGAAGATAGGACTAAAAAAATATGTCGATCACTTTAACCATGTGGTAAACCAAAAAATTATCCCACTTCTAATAATAAAACATAAAAGAGAAGAGAACTAATGGAATTTTTTATACTCTTTTTGTTCAATAGAAAAACCTTTTTTTTTGTAATTAAAGAAACTATTTTTTCAAATATTTTTCTAATTTTATTAAATTTCTCAATGCACAAGCGCACTCAAAAGAATTTTACACATCCATGATTGCAAAAGGGAAAAAAACCATTTTATCATAACAAAAGTTTTCCAAATATACATGAATTGCATCTCTCCACAAAATTAACATCAAAAGAGTAAAAAAATTATTCTTTCAATTTTTCTATGAAACAATATAATGATTTTATCTAAATTAATTTTTTTCAGGGTAAATTAATTTATATTAGTATAATGTATGTTTACAAAAACTTTAAATTGTATTATGAATAAATATATATTTTATTTTCATACGAAAATCTATATTATTTTAAATGAGATGAGGCATTATTTTAATAAAATTTAAAAAAGACGCCACCTACATTTGGGCTAGAAATAGGGCTACGAGTATGAAATTTCCTAAATGAAAAAAAAAGAACAAATATTAAACTAATCTTTTGATCAGTTCAATAGTACACAAATCAAATGTCGATTGTACTGTATATTCTAAAATTCTATAAATAAATAGGAATAGTAAATAAAGTTCCACATCGACATTTACTCAATCTATTCAGCAGATAATTATGAAGATCATTATATCAATTATTATTATTATTATTATTATTATTATTTTTTAAGAATGATGTTTTTCAGAATTTGATTCATTGACCTCTTTCATAGAGACGGAAGTTGTTTACATACTTAAGTGAGTTCTTGAATCTCATTATAATAAAGATAGCAATTATACATGTTGAAATTTTGAATAATCTTTTTTAAAATGAAATTATAGGCATTTCTATTTTATGGGTCACCAGGACTCAAGGATTCATGGGCACTGAATATAACTTAACCAGAAAAATGATAAATTGATGGACATTGAACAAATAATTTGGAACTAGTTCTATAAATGATATCGTTGCCTTTCTATCTACATAAATGAGGCCTTTGATTTCATGAGAACATTATCCATGATTAACATCTCAATGAAAAAAGAAAAAAAAACAGTTGAATATATCCATTCATTTCTTTTTATATGGGTCTAACAGTGTTTGTGGAAAGGGCCACAATGATCAGTAATAGAAGGGGAAAAAAGAACAAAAGAAGGATAATTTTTAGGTCAGCTTTGTTTCCCGTTCCCAATGTAGTTCACACCCTTGTTAAATTTTCTTAGAAATTATATAATCTAATCTAATGAAGTCTTTATCTTTTGTAAAAGAAAAAAGAAGTATATATAATCCAATGAAATGTAGACTTATTTATAGAACTTGTAGAAAAAATTCTAAAAAATCTAACCATTTCTTTTTCGGTGAGTACTAACGAGATTTAGTAGCTATTGAAAGAATGATGGAAATATAGTAGAAAGACTAGAACAAAATCTGCAAATTTGCAAGTGCCTTCAATAATATTACTTAAAAACTCTCTAATGGCTTTTAAATGTGGGACAAAAAGACTAATAAGAATAACATGAAGAGTTTCTCTACACTAACAAGTCACAATCACTAGCAGCTAGTCACCTGTGGCAAACACATCTATAACGATAAGCACTGTTGATGGGATCATTGGCATCAACTGGTATTTGTTCAGCCTTGCATTTGTATTTGCATCCTCTGCATTCATTATACGTACAAATCGGAGCTGTTGAGCCTATCATCAGCCTCCTTGAGTTCCTACTCTTCCATCTCCAAAACCCTACTTTCCTATAAGTACCCTATCCATAAACACAACAAAAATAATATTATTCAATAAGAATAAAGCAATTTTTCTATTAGAAAATATTATCATCACATTTATATATGTTGGTTTCACCTGGAATAGTAATTCTTTTAGTGGTGGCCCTGATTTAAAATCCCAATGATGATGAAGGGTGGCCACTGATTCTGATGACTCCAAACCTGAAGTATAACAATTTATAGGCTTCAATGATCAAGAACACAAACTAACTTGCTCTCTTAAATAACTAAAGTTTATAAGTGACTATTGTGTTACCTGATCGACAGTAAGCTCCAATAAGAATGCTAAGGAAGAAAATGAGAAATGTTGAGCAGGTGGGTACTCTTGTAGCCATTCGTGTCCTCAGATTTGCAAAAGATAGAAAATTAGAGGTAGATTGATAAATGTAGTGTTTCACACACACAGATACAGAAAGATAGAGAGGGAGGGGGAGAGAGGGATAAGAATTGCTATTCAATATAAGAGGGGGATTTGGGTAGGAAACAAATGAGAAAGTGGTTGTGGTTGAATAATTTGTCAGGATTGGGTTGTTTTTGCATGCGTGTCTTTTAGAGGGGTCCTCTGGGGGACAACTGTTTAACTCCTCCAGTAGTCCAGTATAGGCCTTTGTTTGGTAATGAATTGAATTTATGCTGTCATGATTTTTGTTCACAGTGCACCCATCATGATTACTTAGTAATTGTATGCTTTTTTTTTTTATTTATTATATCACACAACACATGCGTGCCTTTGCAAAAATGGCATCCTGATTCCTGATGAATGGCCGGCGTAAAAAATAAGGGATCGGGTTAAGTCTAGCGCACATTGAATAATTTGACTATTCAATATATTTATGATTATCTAATCTTATCACTTTAAAGTCAAATAATGCTTACTCGTGTCAAAGAGCAAATATGATAGTTTCCTATATTATTTAAGAGGACTTGGAGGAGTTCGGAGGTGTTAGCAGGCAGGTGGACAGAAAGGAACTATGTGTGGAGGCCAGGGAGGTGACCTCACGCATGGCGGCTACAGATCAGTTGGCTTCATCTCCGGCTCACGCATGCAACACGGTGGCGTTATGATGTTGCGATCGTGGTCGGGCTTCTCGGGTTATTCAAATTTCATCATGTTTAAGTGCATCACATGGAATATCAGTGGCCTATACGACCCTGCAAAAATGAGAGTAATTAGAAAATTGATGGCGGAACACAAAGTCCAGATCTGTTGCTTCCAAGAAACTAAAATGGAGATTGTGGATCGGCACGTTATTCGGGAGCTAGGATGAATAGGAGTTCAAGGGAGCGAGGGGGCAGCCGGAGGTATACTTTTATGTTGGAACTCGGGCTTTTGGAGGGTCGTGGATAGATCTGTGGGCTGGTTCTCCCTATCTATCCTTCTGGACAACAAGTAATCAGACTTGCAATGGGGTTCATCAAGCGTTTATGGCCCTCATGAGGACGCGGACCGAACTGAGTTATGGGAGGACCTCTTGGCCATCAGAGCATAGTAGAATGCCCCGGTAGCAATATTGGGTGATTTTAACATGCTTCATAGGATAGTGGAGAGGACTAAGGGGGGCGACGTGTCACCGGCAATGATAGCCTTTACAGAGTGGATAGAAGAGGAGAGTCTCATTGACCTATTGATTTTGAGCCATTCTTATGCATGGAGCAATATGCGAGGTGCCTTCGCTTGCGAGGTTGGACAGGATCCTAATTGATGAAGAGTGGGAGAGCGTATAACTGAGTTGCTTTGTGTAGGGCCTTCCGTGGGCAGTTTTAGATCACATCCCTCTCTTGCTTACTTTGGAAGCAACGAGGCAAGCTCCGGGTCCTTTCCACTTTGCATCCTAGCGGTGCAAGGTGGAGGGGCTCAACAAGTAGACCCAAAACTCGTGGAACGCGAGCTCGAGTGGACTGCAGGGGGTTCAAAGTGTGGTGTTTTAGCTATGTAGGCTGAAGAGGTTCCTTCGTCAATGGAGCAAGACAATCTTAGATGCTAGATCAGCCAAGAAGTAAGACCTCCTTTGGGCAATCCAAGACGTGGACTGGGTGGAGGATGAGACCACAATCAACGGGGCTGATCAGAGCACATGAGGTTGGGCCAAGGGCGAGTTTGCGGATACACTCAAGATGGAAGAGATTGAATGACGACCGAAGTCTATGGCCTTATGGTTGCATGCAGGCAATAATAACACCAAGTACTTTCACAAGGTGGCCTATCAAAGATGACACGTAAATTGCATCACGTAGCTCAAGATAGAAGACTTGCTCTAGGAGACTCCAAATGTAATCCGGAATAACCTAGTGAAGCACTTTAAATAGGCATTGACCAAGAGGAGGGGTTTTTCTCTTTATAGTGTTTTGTTTTGGGCTTCTAACAAGGCTCACATTGAAATTGCAAAAGTCCACCATGCTTGGGATCTCCACATCAAGTGAGGAAGAAGCAACGCTGGCGGATTGGATGAGATGCCCTCTAGGGGAATTTCCAACTAAGCATCTGGGGGTTCCTTTAGTCAAGGGCCACATGAAGAAGGAACATTGGGACCCTAGCTCTCATCGAGTGTCTCGATCGAAGATTGGCAGGATGGAAAAGGAAGCTCCTAAGTCAGGGAGGAAGGATAACCTTATGTGACACTTGATCCGTTGAGGGGGTGGTAGGCTCAAGAGTCCCAAGAGGCCCATGAATTAGTGAGGGTGAGGATGGTTTAGTCACACATCGCCTAATGGGAGGAGATTGTCACGCCCCAGGGCGGCCGTCCCCGAGACGTGGCAATAATATAATATCAGCTATCAAGTACAAGAAGTCAAAATGACTCCAATAAATAATACACAAAGCTAACATGCAAAGATAACTGATAACTCTACTGAAAATGTGGAAGCATAAAAATATCAATAATTCTATAAACCAAAAATATTATTACAGACTCAAATTCACAATCTGTGAGAGCCAAGTCTAGCCCAAATAAAATACAACTGGTATAACACGTACGATTTATAAATACATGACTCTAGATCTGCTGACAGCCTCGCACTCGCCAATCCGCCGGACAAGATGCTTCCACACACGCAAGACCATGCCACAAGGAAACTCCAGCTCCACACCCAACAATGCCCCTGTAAAAGATACAGGACGCGAGGGGTGAGCTACAAGCTCAGTGAATGGAACAATCCATGCAACACAACTCATGTTAATAATTTCAAGTAATTTAGGTTCCAATACATGGAATTAACTATTTATGGTGGGTCGAGTATCAACCCGAGCCCACCACTCCCGCACCCTCACCCCCACAGGGTGACATAGGACTTTAGGGAGCAATTCCCTCACCCTCCTTAAGGATGACCTAGGCTTTGGAAAATTGCACAAACTGGCAGATCGAACCAACGCCGACCCACTACACCCTCACCCTCACCCCCTCCTCGGGGTGATATAGGCTCTTGAGAGGAATCTAGATTGTTTCTACGCCCTTGGTCCACTGGTAGCTTGTATCCAGGGAAGCCCATACCTGGTATACTTCCATGATCAGCACATCCTCACAAATCGGCAGCACCTATGGATGGGAGCCCTCTGTTCGGCCGGCTGTCTCAATCAGGAAGTCCCTACGCGGATCCAACGAAGGAAAGAAACCAATCTACACTCGCGAATATGATTCCCTTGGATCTATCGTCATCGGTGGCTATGCACCGGTACGGTAACGAATTCTCAAGAATTCCCTCCAGGGCGCATAACTCAGATGGGGAGAAATTCTATCATTCGTAGTGACTATGCCATGGTATGACCCCCTAATAGGTCATACACTTGTCCAAACTCATTTAGACAAGATTCATGGCTCATACAAGAATAAGATATTCCCTGCCTGGGGAAAGAACCCCTTGAGAGGGCACCTTGAGGCCCCGATATAAGATATCCTGACAACCAAACAAGAAACACGGAGCACCCTAGCCCGGGTCTCAATGATGACCTCGCAAGGTGCATTAATCCCGAGCAGGAAAAAGGAATTAAATATACAATTAAAGAATTAATCATTGAATTGATCAAGGAAGCATGTAATAATATAATAACAAGTTATAATATTTTCTAAGGCATGTTTACACTTATACTTTTCATAGATAGGCTTAGGGCATGCTTGGGCTAAGTGGGGCATGTAGGAATTAATGTTATGCTAGCATGGACATGATTCATAGACAAGCATGGGTCCTATGCATGACACTAACATGTATAATCCTAGCATATTATCTCTAACATGACATGGATGCAACATAGCAAGACAAGCAAATATCATATACATGCAAGTAGAGTTAATATGCAGTTATGGTGCCCCAGGGGAGGACAATGCACATTTACGTGCATCGAACGCCTCCCATCTGGGTTGGATCGACCCACTCACTGCAACCCGGGTCGATGCGTGACTGTTCACCAAAATCTGCACGACAAGGGCATAAAAAATAGTGAGTATAACTACATAAAAACACTTTAAAATTAACTAAAAAAATGCCAAGACTTAGAAATGTACACATATGGCTCGCACGCATGCGAACACGCACGAACGCACGCATGTCCGGGTGCCCCGACACCTACCTGAGCCCCTGGGCAGCTACACGCGTGGCCCTTCACGCGTACGCACGCGTCTCCGCACCTGCTGGTGCCCAGCCGCGTGCCAATCCGCGCGCCCAGACGCCCAGCCCCGCGTGCGGGCACGCTCGCGCGCACCCGCACGTACGCGCAAGCGCTCGCCAGCACCCCCAATTGCGCCCGCAGACCCGCCCGCACGTATGTGCACGCGCGCCCGATTGCGCGCCAGTGACCCTCTGCGCGCGCCAACCCATAAACATAGCATGCATGACCTCACTAACAGCCCCTACCATCAAGAAACCAAAGAAAAGGGAGAAAGCTTACCAAGGGAGGGGAAAGAAAAAGGGGAGGCTCGGGGCCCTTGATTGCCCACGGCCACCTCTACCACGACCACCATCACCTCCAACAGCCTCTCCACCAGCCCGTAATGGCTGAAAAACAGGGTAATGGGAGCTTGAGAGGGGGCCTAAGAGAGGGGGAACAACAACCACAACAACAACACTCACCCTTACACACCTTTTTTGTGTTCCTTTTTCTTCTTCTTCTCTTGATTTTCTCCAACAAAACTCACACACACCCACACAAATAGGGCTGGAGAGGGAGGCGTAGGAGGGAGAGAGAGAGGAGAGAAAGTGAGTAAAACTCACTTTTTGGGGGGTGAGGAGAAGGGGAAAAAGGGGGGGTGACCCTAACCTAAACTCACCCACTCACCAAGAAAATAACCAAAGCTTTCTTAACCCTTAAGCAAGAGGGGGTAAGGTTACCTAGGGTCACCACAGACACCAAATATCCCAACACTATTCTCCCACAAAACCAGTAACGACCAAAACCTGGATACGGTTCGGAACTACATAATTTTTCAAACGTTACCGGAATTCAATGAAATTTTTATGGGAAGTACAGAATGGTACCAGGACCCATAATATGCAGCCAGATTCCCAATCGGAGTACCCTAACTCACACAGATAACTAAAAAGCTAAAATTTTACGACTCCGATCGAAAAAAGAAAATTTTGAAAATAGCCAGAAATGACCCAAAGGTTACCAATAAGCCCAAAAGTGACACATATATAATAGAGATATTCTGTGCTTATATGTGAGCACAGCTCTTACACACCAAGACGCATTTTAAAACTATGAGTCTAGCGGACAATTTCATGCTGTATAAACCTGGGGCATTACAATTGGTATCGGGCATGTCCATTACGCGATAGTGGGTACTGTAGATACCCTAATTTTGACCGTTCAAAAAAAAAGAAATTTACTTCAAGTTATATTTAGAAATGACCACAATTGAACATCTAATAGAAACCATCTTTAAAAAGAACAAAAAAAACTCTAGCTAGAACACTTAGAAAAATTAATGGATAGAAGCTGGGCGGCTAGTTGAAAGTAGCTGCCCCTCACTGGGCGGCTAGTTTCAATTAGCCGCCCCTTAAACCGCCTCCACCATTTCCTTTGGATGGGACATAAAACAACATTTAATACTGATGATTGCGGATGATTGTTTCCTTTAGCCGCCCCATCTTGGCCAGTTCAAATTTATTAATAGACCCAGGCCACCGCTTGTCAGATATGAGACATTTGGCAGGTCATCATGGGGGCGGCTAGTTGAAAGTAGCTGCCCCTCACCTAGACAATGTCAGAAGAACAGAGAATTAATGGGGGTCAAATCAACCACCCTATTATCTAATTTAATCTCTTGTCTAGTGGGCACTCCCCTACCCCTCTTTTTTACTATAAATAGAGGGCATCCAACTCTTTTTCTACTCATTACCCATTCATTCATTCACAATTCAAATCGACACATATATTTCCTTCCCAAGCCACACCCACACTCACAAACCCTCCCCCACTTGAAACCCTAGAGAGAAAGAGAGTCCTATTTGTGAGTAGAAAATTCATTCCCTATACAAAATCACTCAACAAATCCACTATGCAAAACCTAGCTTAACCTCATCCAAACTCTAAACCCATTTCCTACCCAGATTCTGCCAGAATCGAATCAGACACCAGGCAATTAATTCTCATTAGTTGACCCTCACCTATGCCCTGATTTTCAAACCTCCTTTATCAAGTTTCCAAAGCGGAGAAGGATTCCTGTTTTTAACCTCTATGTGCGGTTTGTCTGTATCCTAGAGTGGAGACCCTACAAACTCTTGCCACGAAGGCAATCAAATCCAGCCCAAATTTTTTTTCTTTTTGAGAAAGCAGGTGGTGATCACAAACATCCTTGAATCCTCCTGAGGAGCTGTCGGACGCCTCAACAAGGAAAGAAATTCCTTCCCCCTTCCGAGAGACTATCCGACCAAGCCTGCCAAGGCTCGCTCCAGACCAGAATCCCCTAAGAACCCCCACATAGGCCACCGTGCCACAGGAGACCAGACTATAAGGAGACCCCTTTCCGAAGACCCTTTTGAAATCCGATACTCACAACTTGGCTATCACGGTGGGACCTCCCTCGTGAAAAACAACAAAAGGTAACTCTCTTCTGCTTCCTTCCATAACTTGACTAAAATGCCATCACCCCTTTAGAAAAACTAAAATTTTCGACTCTTCAAGTTAGGCCATCCTCGACTTTGCATTACAACATCCTTTATTGCTTTAAGCCGCACACGACTGCACACCTTTTACTGTTTTAATCGCATCTTTTACTGCTTTAAGTCGCACATAGCTGCACACCCTTTACTTCTTTAATTACGTCATTTACTTCTTTAAGTCACACACAGCTGCACACCCTTTACCGCTCACCACACTTTTTTACTACTTTAAACTTGCATTCATTTCCACCCCTAAATCGTTCTGCATTCACACCATGGAAACCAGCCTCCAAGAGGAAATATGGGAGGAGAAAACTGATCAAGAATACCAAACCGCACAGTTTCTTAGCCACCTAGAGGAGGGGATGGCTAACTTAGGATACCTATTGGTAGAGGACATATTTCATGACCTCGCCGACTATCGCCAAACCAAGACCTTAAAGCAGAAAACCCTTGCCAAAACCCCCAAGGCTTGCCCCAAAGCCACACCAACACCCAATCTCTCGATCAATCCGAGCACCTTTTCATTCGCCCCATTCTCCCCCGCGAATCCAATATTTCTAGCAGCTTCTGCCCCGAGCCCTTACCAGGCCATATCCAACCCAGGGTAGAAACAGTGGGTGAAACCATTCGGAGAATCCTCTCCGAGACCGACCCTTCTGCCCCCAAACACATGTCTCTACACAATTTGAGACAAATTTCGCCAGTCAGCTTACTGGAGTGATTTAAAATCCTGAAGTTTTGCCAGTATAACGGTCGTGGAGACGCAGATGTTCATTTAACTGCTTTCTATCTAGATGCTCAACCTTTTCTAGATGATCAACCTCTGTTAGTCTTCTTTTTTAAAAAATCATTGGAGGGAGAAACACTACAATGGTTCTCCACTCCCTATAGACCATTTGTCAAATTTCTCGGCTATAAGCGAGAAATTTTTAGGCCGTTACGGTTACCAAAGGATTAGAACCCCCTCCATCTCAGACCTAACCGTAGAAAGGATGAGGCCAGGGAGGAATTTGAGCAGTATGTGTCTAGGATTACACCGCGATCAATACCCACCCCCGTGTTGACACTATGAAACACAGTAATTCGAAGCCCCTCAGTCCACAACCCTATAGGTCCAAACCAAGGCCAAACTAGGACCCCCCTGCCTACTCTGCTCCCCCACGAGCAGAAAACCTAACTCCCAGGCAGCCTACACGCCCTTACAATGAAGTTTCACCTCTGACATTTTATGGCCCAAGACGGGTAGGAAAGAGAGACTCTTATCCACCTCTCCAAGAAACTTTAACAAATATTTTAAAGGTGATGATGGACACCAATAGTATGTCCCTCCCTGCTACTAGGCCTCCACTCCCCAGGTCCAACACTGCGCGTTACTATCAATGTCATCAACAACATGATCACACCGCAGAACAGTGCATAGTTTTCAGGATTTTGTTTATGATTTAAATGATGACAAGCATCTTGATTGGGTCATGATCAAAGGCCATATGAGCCAGGACAATCCCCATCATGAAGCCACAAAACCACTTGGCATTTTCTCGAACCCAATGCCAGACCACAACCAAGCATCCACTTCCAGGATTCATGTCATCAACCGAGGAAGACACCCTTCCCCCATACCGAGTAGTTCAAAAAGCTCAACCAGTAGTTAATCAGAATAATCCGAGGAAGAAAGGGAGGAGGAACCCTTTAACCTTAACCTAAACGATCACGATCTCGCCATACTCTATGGCGAGGAGGAAAAAGAGGCCCTGGCCATCATGAACGTGATCAACATTGAATCAGATTAGAGCGGCCTGGGAGAAGTGGAGCCCGAAGAAGAGGAAGAGAGGTTCCCAAAGGAGCAAGTGAAGACCAAGCAGGGGTAGTGTACTTCGGATGATCTGCATTCGGACGACAATGAGTTCTCTAAAAGCACTGACACGGTTAACAACCCCTACCACCCAATGACCATATCATTTACCGATAAGAATCTCCTCGACTCAAGACTGCGAGTATATCCTCTTCTTATTCATGGGCGACTCCAGATGATACTATTGAATAACATCTTCGTCGACCTGGGGTGAGGGATGAACATCATGACTTGCTCCACCTACTGAGAGATGCCCAAGCGAGGCTGCCCTTTCGTCCAGCCGGTACATTCCACTATCCAAGCTTTCAACCATTCTGGGAAGACCATTTACGGCCCTAGATTATTCAAGCTGGCCATCGGCTCCCTGATCTGTGAAATGGAATGTTTTGTGGCCAACATTGACACCAAATATCTGCTGATGCTGGGACGACCGTGGCTAGACAGCATGCAGGCCATCGCTCTCCAAGACATCAATGACTCCGACTGCCGTTCTTAGGCCACATACTGACTATCTGGGGAGAAGCACACGTCAGATACGAAAATGAAGACAACTGGGTGTTGTATAACATGTTCGCACTAACCTTGCATGTAGATTTTGAACCTGGAGGTGACAGCCCACCTAGATCCCCCAACAACAATCACTACTTCTCAGAAGAAACAGTCGGGACCATGAACTTGGTGACCAACCGCATGGAGCCCAATTTAATTGCCTTCCTCCACCATGAGATTACCAAAACCGGGGCACACTCTGCGCCTCTCGCAATCACCGCTAAGCTGGGATGGAGGTAATTCAAGCACATCCTCATTGGCACAAGAGCGGAAACCAACATCCTAACCTATTCCGCTTATCGAAAGCTTGAAGGTAGAGTCCCTAGCCTAGAGCCGTCGGACGAGTTCATTTACGCCTTTGATAGCACACGGAAAAACACTTTGGGCTAGTCACAATCCCACTAAAGATCGGCCCGGTATCCACGATCGCCAACTGCATGGTAATGGACATCCGATCACGTCACCCTCTAATTGTCAGAAGGACGTGGCTTGACAGCATCGAAACTATCTCATTCACCCAGCACCAATGCCTCCGCTTCCCGTATCACGGAGAAGTGGTATCCATCTGGGGGGAGGCGCGCTTTAACGGGGCACGGGTCCGCAAATAGACCATTTGCGCTATGCACATCAAGTGGGAGTGTACTCATACAACATGAAGAACTACTCACCCGACGACATGCTCATTCAAGGGTGGAAACCCAAGAGGACAAGGGAAGAAGAGAAAGCTGGACCTGCGAAGACTTCTCCGGATGAAAGTCGCCCCCCAAAGGCTAATCGACTTGGAGAAGTAGTATAGATCCACAAGCCCGGGATTGATCCACCCAAGTAAGCCTTTTACACTTTAAAATTCCGGTACATATTTATTTCCATCTTTCAAGTAACAAAAAATCAAAACAAGACAAAAAAAGAAAAAGAAAAGATTTGTTTATCAGCTTTTAAAACTCCTGTACATATTTGTTTCCATCTTTCTTAAACAAAAAAAAAGAAAAAAGATTTGTTTATCAGCTTTCAAATTCATACATGTATTTGCCTCCGGCTTTCGAAAAGGGGCGCAAGATCCAAAGAGTTTGCAAACTCTTACACTTCTAAAAACCCCGGTACATATTTATTTCCAGCTTTCAAATAACAAAACAAAAGGAAATATTTGTTTATCAACTTTCGTTTTCAAATTTCTATACATACATGTTTACATGCTTTCGAACACAAAAGAGAGATACAAAAAAAAAAAAAAAAAAGATTTGTTTACTTTTAAGCCGTTTTACCTGCTTTCCCAAACAAACAAAAACAACAACCAAGAATAGAAGAGGGAAATGAAAAGAAATTGAGAGCCGCAGACCATGCCCAGGCCTACCAGAGGAGGGTGGCAAGGGCATTTGAAAAGAAAGTAATAGAGAGAAAATTTAAGGTTGGGGAGATGATACTTAAGCAAATCATGCCATCAAGACAGCCCCACCCAAAAGGCAAGTTACAGCCCACATGGGAGGGATCCTATGTGATCACCCATGCCTACTCCGGGAATGCCTACCGCTTGGTGGGTGCTGAAGGAGTCGAAGTCTCAGGTTTGTGGAATGCACTTTTTGTAAATAAATTCCATGCATAAAACTTTCAATATTTGAGAAATATTATTCTTCCTTCCTGCAATTTTCAGTGTTTAGCACCTGATGACAGAATTATAAGACTCTCAAAGATAACTTGTATTTTACTTGAGCTCATATTCACCACTCATGCCACCTTCATCACACCAGTATGACTTAGGAATAAGTTTACCTGATAAAAGTAAAAAATTGCATACCCTGCAGACTGAGACAATTTTTAAAGCCCCAAAGCATTTTCCCTTTATTCTCACTCTTACTCGTATCACCTCAATGTCGAAATGGGGAATTACCTAGACCTGACATATGTCCCATAACTGGCTCTGGCACCATACAAATACTTCTAAAGGGGAAGCAGAAAATCACAGGGGTGAAAAAAAGAAAAGCCCTCCCCCCCCCCCCCCGTCAAAACACAAAAAAGAAAGGCAATGAAGAAGAAATTTACTTCAAGTAATACTTAGAAATGAACACAATTAGACATCTAATAGAAAACATATTTAAAAAGAACAATCAAAACCCTAGCCAGAAGTTGGGCGGCTAGTTGAAAGTAGCCGCCCCTCACTGGGTGGCTAGTTTTAACTAGCCACTTCTTAAACCGCCCCCACCGCTTCCTGTGGATGGGACATAAAGCAGCATTTCATGCTGATGATTGCAACGAATTATTCCCTTTAGCCACCCCATCTTGGCCGGTTCAAACTTAGTAACCGACCCAGGCCACCGCTTATCAGAGATGAGACGTTTGGCAGATCATCATGGGGGTGGCTAGTTAAAACTAGTCGTCCCTCACCTGGACAATGTCAGAAGAACAGAGAATTAATGAAGGGTCAAATCAACCACCCTGTTATCCAATTTGATCTATTGTCCAGTGGGCACTCCCCTGCCCTTTTTTTACTATAAATAGGGGGAATCCAACTCTTTTTCTACTCATCACCCATTCATTCATTTACAATTCAAATCAACACATATATTTCCTTCCCAAGCCACACCCACACTCACAAACCCTCCCCCACTTGAAACCCTAGAGAGAAAGAGAGTCCTATTTGTGAGTAGAAAATTCATTCCATACACAAAATCACTCTCCAAATCCACTCCCAAAACCTAGGTTAAATCTAGCTTAACCTCATGCAAACCCTAAATCCATTTCCTACCCAGATTCTACCAAAATTGAACCAGACACCAGGCAATTAATTCTCATTAGTTGACCCTCACCTACGCCCTGATTTTCAAACCTCCTTTATCAAGTTCCCGAAGCGGAGAAGAATTCCTGTTTTTTACCTCTATGTGCGGCTTGTCTATATCCCAGAGTAGAGACCCCACAAACTCTCCCCATAAAGGCAATCAAATCTAATCTAATTTTTCTTGCTTTTTGAGAAAGCAGGTGGCGACCACAAACACCCCTGAATCCTCTTAAGGAGCTGTCGGGCGCCTCAACAAGGAACGAAACCCCTCCCCCTTCCGAGAGACGATCCGACCAAGCCTGCCAAGGCTCGCACCGGACCTGAATCCCGGAAGAACCCCCACACACGTCGTCACGCAGCAGGAGACCTGAGGAAAGGGAGGCCCCTTTCCGGAGTCCCCTCCAAAATCCGATACCGACAGGTACGACTCCACACGACGATATGTGGCCCATTAGGGGGGTGATTGTGACATTTGACTCATTGAGGGGAGGCCCAACAATCCCTAAAAGACCTACGGATTAGGTGAGGGTGAGGGTGAGAATGAGGGTGAAGTGTTTAGTTCCTCATTGTCTAATGGGAACAGGTAGTATGTGCTTATATGTGAGCACAACTCTACATCAAGACGTGTTTTAAAGTTGTGAATCAATTTACATGCAAAGTGGACAATTTTTTGTTGTTTAAGCTACGGACGTATAATTGGTATCAAAGTCTGTCTATTATGTGATGGTGGGTGCGGTCCCACACTAGGATGTGTGACCCATTAGGTTTCGGGGGAAGGGGGCGGGCTGGTGCCCGGGCCCCCCAAGCCTCATAGAAGAAGTTATATACTTATTTGTTATATGTTAATTTTTATTATTACTTATATGTTATGTCAATTCCCTTATGAAATACACAAAAGAAGTCTTTGGAATCCCATCATATATACATACTTAAGATTGGACTGTACAAAGGAATTCAGTGTGTTCAACAATATGGGCTATATCTTATATTTTTTTTAAAAACCAGTAATACACTTAATCCGTTTTGTAGTATCCTATATAGTCTCATATACTACGATAGAGGAGTATACTATAGTAGAGCCTATACTATGATATGTTGTGGTATCATAGTGTATAGGCTCTATTGTGTTATATGAAGGTCAATTTTTTTACATTTGTCTAAAAAAAAAAACTATTCTACTGCAATATATTTTATTTCATATATACCAGTATGCACTTCAATGGAGGGATGCATAATTTTTTTTAAGAAAAGAAAAACAGTGTGGGCGGTGTGGATTGCGGATGGGGCTTGCGAGACTGAGTATAATTTCTTTTTTTTTTTGTTATGATTTGAAGTTAGTATTGAAATTTAAAAATGTTGTGTTTGATTTTTTTGTTGTTGCAGATTGCACATGTTTTGATTTTGTAAAGTATTTTCCCAACAAATGAAGTACATTCATTTATAAAAAATGAAATGCTTATGTAGATGATTCGAATACATATATTTATATTTTTTTATAATAGTGTATACCGTGATAGAGGAGTATATACTATGTTAACCAATTTGATATTCTGCGTTAGTCATGACAATTGCAAATGGAGCTATAAAATGGACTCAATGTATAAATATCCATTGAGGTTTTTTAAGATTTTTGAGTCGTGGATTTTTTTTTTTGAAAATTTTGGAGAAAAGCTTCATTAACAATTTTTTATCTTTAGTTTTAAAGAATTGTAAAATCATAATTTTGGATTAAATATTTTGGCATTATCCTACAATTTTTATTTTTTCCATATTAGCAAGTTTTTATATAATTATATTGTTTATAAATACTTTTCTTTTTTTATTCTAAGTCTCCATGCCCCCGACTCCCATTGTTTTAAATCCTAGCTCCTCTCCTGTATATAGCCATGGCGTGCGAGGTCTAGTTTGGAGAAGGGAGATTGCATAACTCAGGGTGATTGTGGGGTGAAGCTTGCCCAGCTGGTTGGATACTACTTCTAACCCGAGGCAGGGTGGTTGTTTTTTTGCTTTTTTTATTGTTCTTTTATCTTCATCCATTCAGAATTTGTAATTTAATTCCTGAATTAAAATTAGGTAGTAAACACCTACCCTTTTTTCAAATTTTTTGTTGTCTAAGGTAGTTTTTTTGTCTCAAATCCTTCCAATGATGGATCCGACACCATATGCAAGGGAAACAGTACTTAATTATTGACTTAGTTTGGTTTAATTTAGTGCTAAAACAATTAGTAGTAGCTAACTCGTCCCTGTCTTTGTTTTTATTGCATTCATCTGTCTCATCATATGACATTCTAATATGCGTTTTTGGAGAATTACTGTCAATCTCTCGCCGTAAGTCCAAGATAATCCCTTTTTCCATTATTCTAGCAGTTTGGGACTATTTCCAACTAACCAATTAAGAATTATCTAATGATGTATTATTTTTAATTATGGGAAAATTCCATATAAGCTCTTTTAAACTGTCCAAAATCTATATAATCTCTTGACTTTTCCTGAAGTTTATATAACTCCTTGAAAACACTTATGTAAATCCATAAAATCCCCTACACAATATGTTAAAAATGTAGAAAATCTTCTATAAATGATTATTTTATTCTTCTGGATAAGGTTGTATAATCTATTTACAAGGGTAAAATCATTATTTGCATAGGGTTTTCTGCATTTTTAACACATTATATGAGGTTTTTGGTATATTGTGTTTTCACCCAAGGTTAACCAAACAGAATATTCGCTAAATATTTCTCATTTGTCAATAAAAATTTAACTCAATGATTATTTAGATTGATATGGATGTTTTGAGGGGGTTACGTACATGTTTGTTAAAACTTATAAACTGCATATTGTAATTTTAAGCTTAAAATGAACAATTTTTTATCATTGTTTTTAAACTTATTTAAGCTAAAAACAACTTTAAAAAGTCATAATCTCTCAGATGGGTTATGGATACAACTTATGGATTATTAAAAAACAATAATATGTTGGAGAGTCCTACCTTTCACTTTATTCCTTAAAGACAAATCTTTTCATCTCCCCTTCTTATCTTCCAAAATCATTACCGATTATTGATTAAAAATTTCAAGGATCAATGAAGCTATGAAGGAGATGTGAGAGATGAAAAAATAAATGTGAGAGAGGGAGAGTGAGGGGAAAGTGGAGAAATAAAGAAAGAGAGAGACTTGATAATCCATGTAAGATTAGACATTTATTTATGTTATATTAATTTATCTTTTAAATATTGATAAAACAAATTTTATAAGTAAAATCATATTTTGTTATCAAACATAAATTAAATTTAACTTTTACATGTGAAAGGGATATTTTTGATATTTACACAACAAAAAGTTGTTTTACGTCTAATTCAAGCAAACATCCATAATTGTTTATTCTCAGCTTTTCAACAGTTATAACAAGCATGTCAATTGCTTATTAGAAAATTTATAATCTATAATCTATAAATTATAATTTATAATCTGTAAATTTAAATTGGTTCATAAAAAATCAAGGGATTACATGGATTTTAAACCGTTTTGGAGGACCTTGGTAGGATTTTTTTCTATTTTTATATATTAATAGGCTTTCACGGCATATATGCACCAGCAATTACAGCTCATTGGCAGTTGGCTCCATTCCAGGTTTCCAACCACTGTACCATCATTAAATACATGGAGCTTGTGCCCCCCCCCCCGTGGAGTTTCATTTTTGTTTTCTAAGCCTCCGTTTGGATACAGAATAAAATTTATTCTTGAATATTTATTTATCTGAGTATAAATGAGTATAAATAAGAATAAAGTGATTTTGTGTTTGGTTGTGTTTTAAATTATTCTCGTTGGTAAACGTTCCCATGCTTGTCATGTGTGCGGCCTGTGTGTGAAAGATGTGGACCAATTTAGTTACCAAGTGCTATAAATAATGCTCTCTTTTTCCACTGTGTCTGTACGGCCATCTGTGCTTGCATGCGCTCCTTCCATGGTCTATTATGGATGTCCTGAGTGAAGCAGAGGAATCAAACAAAAGAGAGCACATGAGATCTTTTGGGACCTTATACATAACAACTAGGGGACCACTTACATTGTGCTCAGACCATACAAAACACACCTCTCTCTCACTCTCCATCCCTCTCTCGAAGGCTCACACAAAACGAATCAACAGTACCTGGTACAGGCCCTCGTTCTAATGTGTAGAATAATTGTCTTAATTTTTAAAACAAACTTTTTACATGCAAATTTATTCCTATTATAACAACTCACTTTCACGCCTTCAAATAAATATTCATGACACATTTTCTATAGATTTGTTTTAAGTGGTTAGACTGAATTGCTTACAAAGTTGGTGTTTTTTTTCTCTTTTTGGATAGTGGAGAAAATTGTATTACTTAAAATGTCAAATGTAAGTGAGAATTACAAATCCAATGGAGCACCATACAAGCTAACTGAGTTTTGATTAAGTCGGCTAACACCCGCTTTGTAAAAAAAAGGCTAAAGGATTAAACCCAAAAGGGTGCACAATCTTTCGAAAACCAAAAAAGTGAGAATTACAAAATAATCAGTGGTATGTTCACAAAGATTTTACAAGCACAGGATAATGAGTTGAAGGTAAATCTAGTTGAGAGAATTCCACATAAGAAAAAAATCTAGGAATTGAAATTTTAGACTTGGGGCCCATAGCATCTGAGAAGATGTTGGATGAGTGTTACCTATGTGTAATAGGTGGTATTATGCACGGATTTGCATGTAATCTTGACTGGTTTTGATCGAGGAGATTTTTGGGGGTCCTCCTCCCAATTGAGTTATCGCATTTATCTTAGCCCCTGTTTAGAACGGAGATATGATTTATGACAGGGTATACATTTATCTATACATAAGTGAATATAAATAAAGATAAAATGATTTTATGTTTGGTCGTGTTTTGAATTATTCTCGTTGGTAAACGTAAGAATAAATGTTTTGTTGTTTAGGTAAAATGTGAATAAAGTATGGATAAAAATTTATAAGAGATGATGAAAGTTGATTCGATACTGGACCTACATATTCTTTGGGTAGAATAACCTAAGATAACTTTAATTCCAGCGGTTGATTGGAATCCATATACCACTTTATACCAGTTTATTCTTGCATACTTTATTAGGGGTTATCCGGGACAAACAAACACACCAAAATTCTTATCCAGGGTTATCCGAGGTTATCCATGGGCTTATACCCAAAACAAACAGGGGCTTAGAGTGTTTTTCGAGGCAACATAGAAATTATATTGCAAGCATGAAAACATTGAAATTATAATGCAAGCATACAAAATTTAAAAACATGAGATATAAAGCGTGATTTTAAACAAGAGTGAAGAGAGAAAAATACTCAAAACAAGGGCACAATGAAGTGTTTAGCCATCTCGACCATGTTTTCAACATAAACTCTCATTCTTAAAAATTGCATGGTTTCTTGCTTGTTAGCCCAATAGCTCAAGCCCCTGCCGGTACATTTGTCTTGGAGTATATGTATGGAAAATTTTTTGGGGAATTGTCCAAATGCCCCTAGACCAAATCCTCTATTTTTTCCATCTTTCTTGACTTGAGAGAATTTTTTTTTTTTTTGCTCCTGCTTTTTGGTCTCCTTTTTTCTATACCCCTGTAGTTGCCACCTCACAACCAACTCACATTTTTCTTCCACTTCTACCCTTCTCACCCATTTCTCCCCCAAATAAGCCAAACTTCTCCCAAAACCTCTCACCTTCCTCCCCAAAGCACCGAATCGATTCAGCAACCCCCCTTCGGCGTCCCCTTTTTTTTCCGGTGGCCACTAAGTTACGAAACCGCTCCTTCATAAGCGTAGGTGTCTCACTCTCTCAATTCACAAACCCTCTCATACTATAAATCCCTCTCATACTATAAATCCCTCTCATCCCCTTTCATCAAAACCCAATACCCACAATCAGTGACCTCCATCTTTCCCTCTCCGGCCACTGCACCGCTTCGTTGCACCTCTCTGGGCACCTTCTCCATTGCATCTCTCTGGCCACCTTCTCCGTTGCGTTTTCTTTCTGTAGTTGTTCATTTATTGTATTATTATGTAAGTTGTTTGTCATATTCTGTACGTGTCTTTTCAATTTCTGTAATGTGTTATTATAAATCTGTAGCTGATTATTTATTGTATACGATAATTAGATTTCTGTGTACTAATGTCATCGATATATATTTGAATATGATTATTTAAATAATTTTTTAGTGTAAATAATTTGTCAACCACTCCTTACTTTCCTATTCAATGTAAGTACTCCTATTTTGATTGTATAATTTAGAAATTCTTAAAGAGATGACAACTATCAAACTTTTCAAGTGAATATAAATTGTGTATAAGTGTAGTTTCCTTTCTGTAGCTATTCATTTATAGTAGTATTATGTAATTGGTCGGTCTGCACTATTCTGTTAGTAGTTATTCTATTTCTATAATGTGTTTTTACAAATATGTAAATAGTTATTCACTCAGTGTAAGAGCATCATTATATTTTTGTGTACTAATTTCCTGTATATAAATACAAAGGGGATGGATATGATTATTTAAATAATTTTTCAATACCACTTAAACCATTGTTAAATAATTTGTCAATCACTCCATATTTTTCCTCTTGTGTTTCTGTATTTAACAAGTTTATGTAATTATTCCCATTCTTAGTGTAAGTTACTTGAGAATGATTTATAAAATTTTTGAAAGAGGACAACTAACATACTTTGTTGTTTAGTGTTCATAAACCTTAGTTTACTTTTTGTAGTTCTTCACTTATATAGTGATTGGTTTACAATTTATAGTCGTTCACTTATATAAATTTTGTAATGTTATCAGTGATATATATATGGTTTTATTCATTGTGTTCTAGAGAATTATATAGCTCGGTTGAAGCTAAAAGAATGATTTATAAAGGGTTTTTTGCATATATACCCCTGTTAGGATCCTTTGTTGCATAAATACCCATGTTAAGATCACAAGTGCAAAAATACCCCTCCTAAACTAATAAGCAGTGCATCGGTACCCCTCCGTTACCCGCTGTAAGCAGTTACGACTCCACCATAGTTAATTTATTAACCGACATATGTATTTTACCATTTTACCCCTAACTAAAGCTACCTAAATAAGAAGAAGGAGAAGGGCATTATTGACTCTTCCTTGTACTTAACGGAGCAAAACGGCCATTTTTTAACCAAAGCTCACGGGGACTAACCATAGGGGTACCGATGCACTGCTTATTAGTTTAGTAGGGGTATTCTTGCACTCGTGATCCTAACAGGGGTATTTATGCAATCAAGTATCATAACAAGGGTATATATGCAAAAAGCCCATTTATAAATTTTATTCATTGGTTAGATACATGGAGGATCTAGTGGCCACATGGGATGATTGTACATTACATGTTAATTTCTGTAATCATATATATATCTTCTATATTTTGGTATAATATTTTTGTAATTATATTTCATAATCATGTATATTACATACTTGTATATACTTTGATTTGTGAATTTGTAATCAATATGTATTGTATTTGTGTTTTGTCACATAGTGAATCAAATCCTCACGTTGTGTGCAATATTGATGATGATTATTTGAAGAATAGTGATTTTGTTGGACTTGGAGAGGTTGG
The DNA here is from genome assembly GCA_030737845.1 of Acorus calamus. Classification (NCBI taxonomy): domain Eukaryota; kingdom Viridiplantae; phylum Streptophyta; class Magnoliopsida; order Acorales; family Acoraceae; genus Acorus; species Acorus calamus. The sequence continues at coordinate 20,382,631 of CM060861.1, forward strand.
GTTCATTGAAGTCGGAAGAGATTATGTTGGACAAGATTTATTGTTGAAAGATGACAAATTTCATATTGAAAGTTTTCTAAATTCTTCTATCACATATTAAATAGTGTTGAGAAAGCACAAAACACAAATGTCATCAAGATTCACATGCATGACGTTTTTTGATAAGAGAATGATTGAGGGGTACGTCATCGATGCGTTCTTCGATTTATTAGAGGCGAGGATCATTGAGAACCCCGAAGTCCACATGGCTTGTTTGTTTGGGAATCATTTTGCACAGATAATTTGTTTTAGTGCAATTAGATGTTTGTCTTATAGAAATAAAATATGTACTTACAGAATTATTACATTTACTTACAGCAGCAATATATAGTTACATAACCAATATATGTACTTACAGAGACAAAATATGTAGATATAAAAAAAATAATATATGTAGTTACATAAACAATACATTTATTTACAGATATATTATATTAGTTACATATATAGATTCATCAGTTACAGATACAGTACATATAATTATAAATATAAATGTTGTGTGTAACAATTGTTCAATTTTGTATGTATAGTTTGCATATTTATCATTGATTGTGTGCTTGATCCTCAAATTTTAGAGCCTCTCTATGCAAGCTATAGAGGCAAATAAAATGGTTGTGATGTCCCAATACATGTGTGAGACTAGGGATAATATTATTACTGAGGTGGACATATATTTTATGGTCCTCAATAATGATCATCATTTGCACTTGTTGGTGTTGGACCTTATGGACAAATCCTTCCACTCCTACAACTCGTTATCCCTAGTTCATTATAAAAAAGGAGTATTTGATTGGGTAAAATGCATCAAGAAGTACTTTGCCAAGAGTATCAAACGTCTTCATACTGCAGTTTGGAATGTGAAATTTGAAATGGACTACCCCAAGCAAAAAAAATAGGCATGTGTGGTTCTTATAATTTCATGAAGTACACATGTAGTTTGAATTTTATTGGTGTTTCACTGATTCTTGAATCTTTAATATGCAAAACATGACAATAGAAGTTACTATACCAAAGCATGCATACAAAATCTAATGTTAAAAATATACATGAACTTGAAAAAGATTTAACTTACAGTTTTCGTGTACTAAATTACAAATTATACGATAAAGTTTACAGAAATAGATACATACCCATAAGTGATGGAATTTTGAAGATAAATATGTATAAGCTTTGCATTGAAGTGATAATGCAGCTGAACCATCTGCCTGATATCGCAGTCATTAATGATTGTCGCGAACTCTTTTATCGCACCCAAGAATAGAGTATTTCATCATGGTTTGTTGTAAATCTAACTTTCATCTTGAACACAACCCCATAGTGAAACTCTAAAACTCAGTATCTTCTCCAATATTTTCCACATGTGCGTCATCTTTATATTTACAAATGGTAGGTAGTGAAAGCATCGAAGAGTTGGATCGGCGAGGTTTCGTTCGGTGATCGGATGGTGAGATCGGGCGGATGCCATTGGGAGATCGGTGAGCGGTGACAGTGAAGATCGGTGAGCGCTTATGTGAGAGGAAGAAGAAGAACAGAAGAGAAAAAATGGGTTTTCTGGGGGAGGAAGAAGAAGGGGGGATGTGATTTTTTTTTTTTTGTCTTTTTGTGAAGGGGTAGATGGGGTATTAAGAAATAACAAGGTTACAGAAAAAAAAGGGACCAGAAAACAGGGGCAAAAAAAAAATTCTCCCTAGTCAAGGGAGATGGAAAAAATAGAGGGTTTGGTTCAAGGGCATTTGGACAATTCCCCCAAAAATTTTACATACAATATTTTTTTGGAGAAATTGTCCAAATGCCCCTAGACCGAGCCCCCTATTTTTTCCATGCCCCTTGACCTGGGGATTTTTCTTTTACCCCTGCTTTTTGGTCCCCTTATTTTTTTACCCTTCCCACTGCCACCTCACATTATATCTGTAACGACAATTTTAATTTCTGTAACATTAACTATTATTCATGTAACCTGTATTGGTTTTTTTTCACATCTTTGAACCTACTTTACAAAGAGATGATTTGTTTCTGTAAACTGCGGATGAAAAAGACATGGTCCACTTTCATGGTCTGCATCCGCTTGTTGATCCTATGTAATTCCATGGTTATTATATTTCCTCAGCTCTTTAATCAGCATCTCTTTGGATTCTCCTCCCTCCCCTCTCTTTTCTTTTTCTTCTTCATTTTTCTTCTTCCCCTTCCTCTCTTCTGTCACCTCTCTCTTCTCTTCCTCTTCCTTTTTCTTCTTCCCCTTTCCTCTCTTCTACCACCTCTAGCAGTTTTTTCTTGCCCTTACTCACTATCATCCCCTCTTCCATTCTTCTCTTTTAAATGACTTTCATGTTAAGTTTGTCGGCAATCAACTTTGCTTCATGGGGTCTGAAAAGGTGCTCCTCATCCTGGCGAACATGTTGTTTTGGGTCAACATGAAAATACAATCAAGTTATAGATATTGTATACCTACTTACATAAACTAAAATTACAGTTATATATATAATTTTATAGTTGCATAACCAATACAGGTTACATAAAAAATAGTTTATGTTACAGAAATTAAAAATGTAGTTACAGATATAATGTAAAGTGGAAATGGGAGGGACTAAAAAAAAAGGGCACCAAAAAGCAGGGGTAAAAAAATTCTCCCTAGTCAAGGGGCATGAAAAAAATAGGGGGTTTGGTCCAGGGGCATTTGGACAATTACCTCTATTTTTTCCATCATCAATTCGATCGAGTCATTACGCTATTAATGTGTATGAGACTGGAATTGAAGAAAAAGACTGTAAATTAACAAAACCCAAAGTTATATGATGGGAAAATAATCAATTATTTAAAATCGTTTTTTATTTGCCCATGTGGTAAAATGTGATAAAAAATTATTCTACCAGTTTTGGACTTCCTAATCTCGCGCGCGTCAAAAATGACTAACTGTTTTGCTTACTTGAGGCTGTGTTTATTCTCTCATGTAGACTCTACTTGGTCAGACGAGTCAAAAAATAGACCTGTCAACGGGTCGGGTCCAGGTCCACCCGACCTCGACCTGTTGGATTCGAGACTTGACTGTTTTATTAGTATGCTCATATATTATAAGACTGTAGTATTAGTTGACCCGTAATTTTGTTTCTTATTTATCAAATTACAAATATAAGTTTTAATTCATTTTTATATCCATAAATCAATATCCAAGCCCATAAATCATAACTCATAACTAACCAAACCCGCCCGATGACAAGCCTTATTAGTTTATTAGCTTTTGAATTTGTATAATTGATTGGTTTGTAGCATGATTTATGTTCATTGTTTAGGTTCATATGTAGTGTTTATTGTTTTGAACATTTACTTTGTGACACAAATAACCATTAGCTCTCCCTTTTAGTTCATTGTTATATTGTTTAGATTTTTGTTTACTTTGAATGTTATATGTTAGGCTTATTGTTTTGAAGTGTACAAAAATATGTTCAAACATAATGTCAGGACACCAGTTTAGATTGCTCAAAACTAATGTTTTATATAAGATTTTCATAATAGAATGATAAGACAAACAAATTTATGAGCTCTCTCTTCTTCTTTTTTATGAACCATATTCAGGTCGGGTGGAACCCAGGTCTGACGGATCCGGATCTGGGTCCACATTTCGAAGGACTCGCCGTGTCTTTTCACGGGTTGTGTCCGAGTCCACCCCGACCCGGTCTGAACCCGACCCATTGACAGACCTAATCAGGACTCTACTCCTTTTGATATACTTAATTTTTTGTTAGATATATCTACTACATATAGCAATGAAATGAGATTCTTTTACACCCAACAAAAAAAAAATTGTAATAAAACAAGAGAGAGAAGAAAATGAATATAGGCCCCTCAAAAACCCCTCATTTTTATGAAAATCCATATAACTCCTTAATTTTTATCCTAATTAAAGCATATAGCCGTCCGAGTTAAATTATTATCTATTTTTGAAGGATATTTCTAAAAGATTTCGTGACTTAATGGCGACCTAAAAATATAAATTCAAATAATCCCCTAATATTTAAAAATAAATAAATTTTTTTCTATAAATGATCAAAATAACACTACTTACACAAAATCACCGAATCTGAGTCTTCTTCTTCCCAACTATCCTATTTTCAACCATTGGGGGTGGAGAAGGAAAATTAGATCACTATCCATGATAAAAACATCACCATGGAATAGGAAAAACAAAACAATTGAACTTACCCATTCATTTTTCTATATGGACCATAAAAGTGTTCGTGGAAAGGGTCATAGTCATCATTAATAGAGAAAAAAATAACTAAAAAAATAATAATGTTAGAAACAACCTCATTTCTATCCCTCAAATGCAGTTTACGCCCTTGTTAATTATTTTTTAAAAATAACGTACCTATTCTAATGATTTATATAATTTTATAAAAAATAAGTATACACTCCACTAAATTATATAAACTTATTTACATAATGTATAAATAAATTTTTAAAGAGATATATATACCTCAGTACACGTAGTGCATATAGCTAATAAGATACATAGTATTGTAAAATGGATTGATTGTTTCATAATGCTCTAAAAAGAAGGGTGTGAACGATAGAAATTGTTACACACAATCTATTTTTCAATCACAATTACAATTTTTTTTAAATAGTAGACCTCTAATTAATATAAATTGTCATAAAAAAAGAAGTATGTATATGTGACTAAAATATGGAAGAAAAAAAAAGGTCTATAACAGGTGAAAGATAATAGAAAGAGGAAACAAAATCACCTACATGAAGAGTTTGTCTACACTAAAAAAGGTGACAATCACTAGCTAGCTAGTTACCTCTGGCAAACACATATGTAACGATAAGCACTGTTGATCGGATCATTGGCATCAACTGGTATTTGTTCAGCCCTGCATTTGTATTTGCATCCTCTGCATTCATTATTGTAAGTACAAATCGGTGCTGTTGAGCCTATCATCAGACTCCTTGAGTTCCTACTCTTCCATCTCCAAAGCCCTACTTTCCTATAAGTCCCCTACAATTCCAATTCCATAAACACCACAAAAAACTTACCATTCAATAAGAATAAAGCAATTTTTTAATTAGAAAATATTAATATTACATTTATTCTGGTTTCACCGGAAACTGTATTTCTTTCGTTGGTGGCCCTGACTTAAAATCCCAATTGTGATGAAGGGTGGCCACTAACTCTGATGAGTCCAAACCTGAAGCATATGACTAATGTTATGATCAGGATATATATACAGACTTCAATCACCAAGAACACAAACTAACTTGCTCGTTTATAAGTGCCTATTGTGTTACCTGATCGACAATAAGCTCCAACCAAGATGCTAAGGAAGAATATGATAAATGTTGAGGAGGTGGGTACTGTTGTAGCCATTGTTATCCCCCGAGTTGCAAAAGATTGGGATTGAGAGGTGGATAGATAAATCACACACACACACACACAGAGACAAACAGATAGACAGAGGGGAGGAATTAGGGGTTGGGAGTGAATATGAAAAGCTATTCAATATAAGAGGGGTTTTTGGGAAGGAAACAAATGAGAAAGTGGTCGTGGTTGAATAAATAATTTGTCAGGATTGGGTTGTTCGCATGCGTGTCCATTGGAGGGGTCCTCTGAGGGACAAGTGTTCAATTCCTCCAGTATTGGCCTTTGTTTCGTTATGAGGGATAACCAAACAAAGGCCAATAATTGGCAGGCTTACCAGGGCATTTGAGCAATTCGCCTATTTTTTATTGGATTAAAAACATCTACATACCTGTAACCATGAATAATATCATATAAGTCACAGTGAAAGTTGGAGTAGACCGTAGACACATGAATCCTTAAAAATTCAGGAAAACCTAATTATCATCCTCGAGTTAAAATTTTATTCAAATTTGATAGAATATTTTATCACTATGTAATTGTATAGATATTATAGCCTTCATAAATAATCAATAAAACAAATTAATTCGTGCAAAGATCATATTATCTTTGTAAGACTTTTTATATTTTTTCATTTTCATTGAGGTATTAATTAAAAATAGTTAAAAATTTGAGGATAATTCAATCATTTCATGGTTATAGGTTAAAGTTAAATAAGTTAGGTTGAGTTAAGATTAATTTTTGTTGAAACAAGGGATGCATGTATATGAGTTTTTGTGAGTTTTTAAGGACTTATACGTCTGCCCTAACTTTGATAAGGACTTATATGAGATTATTCATGTTTACGAGGACTTGGATGTGTTAACCCTTAATTCTAACCCTATATGAATTAATAGCAGTTAATGGTAGTGATTTATAGGATATTTTTTATGTTTGCATAAATATGTATATCCTACACCAAGTTTACAAGAATTTATGTGGTCTCAAAATGCTGCATCAAAAAATATAAATAATATCAAGAAATCACATTTATCTTTTGTCTTCAATGTAAACACTTGCCCTCCAAAAATGTTCTAATAATTCCAAATGCAAAGGAGTGGATTTTAATTCCAATGGTGGGCATCACTAACTTATTCATGGTAAGAAGCATGCATATATATCTTATCAAATTAAATTAGACAATTTTTTTTCTTATCTAATATAATTTAATTGAGCATAAGAAGATTCAAAGAGAGAATCTTGTTGAAAATAAAAGTGGTGTTTATTAACATAGATTCTTGGAGACCAAACTATATTCAGTCAAATAAATACTAATCAAGGCCCTCATATCTTTTTGCACCTTAGAAACAAAAGTGGGCAACAACCAACAGGCCCAAAGCCAGAAAGAGTGCCATCACTTTGACTTTCCCAGGCAACCTCCCTCCATCTTTCCTCAAGACCATGGCTTCATAAACAGGCAAACAATTCACCACCACACACCCACATAAAAACACCTGCACAAACACTTCCCCAAATTTCCCCTCCATCAAACCTCTCACCCCACCCACAACTAGCATCACCAAATTCAAGATTGCCACTGTAGCTAGCAACACAAAGAATGAAGAGCAGACTCCAAAATCGAACACCCCCTTCTTGTAACGCGTGCTCTGCGCATCATCGATTGACTTGTTGGTCACAAGAAAAGCAGAGGCCGTGACGCCGATCTTCTGAAGGGAGAATTCCAACATCGCGATAGGCAAGCAAGTGACACCCTTAATCATCCAAATTCGCTGATCATTCCACCACTTCATTAGCGTACCATCTTTGACTGAAACAAACATTACCATGTCCTGCACATACGCCATCAAGAAAATGTATGTGTACAAATAGAACCAGGGGTCCGAAAGTGTGGGGAACAATGTAGTCTGATTTAAGAGCGCGAGCTGTGGAAGGAAGGCATAGGCCATGATGGGAATTCCCAAGATCGGAATAAAGACGAAGTGGGTGAAAGCAAAGCCCGCAATCAGATTTCTTCTGATGAAGTAGATTAACGGATTGTGCTTGGAGAACGCGACCTGGAGGAGTCCGATCACGCACCTCTTGTGCATGCTTAGCGCGCCATTGAGGCTTGGTGGCATCTCCCCTAAGAAGGATGGTCTGTCAGGGTCGCAGAACACTGATTCCCACCCTTCGCAGTTCAAACGATATCCCGTGTACATATCCTCTACGAGCGATCCATATCGGAAACCCATCTGTTGCCCACATTAAATAAAAGGGCACCGTTATATTCAATCTTTTTTTTTTTTTACTGTATATAGTTTTATATACCTTATTAGAAATCTGGAAGTTTATACATGATGTACATACTTCATTGAATTTGTTCTTATACTTGTGAAAAAATGATTTATTCACGAAATTCATTTTTTTATTAAAACATATACTCTTTAGATAATGTTTCTAATTAAAAAAAAATGAATGTAAAGGCAATAATGTTTGATTACTCACCTCCAACCCCCACTTTGTTCCATGCTCGTAATCGCAACTCGCAACATCACGAGCCATTCTCAAGATGGTCTCAGAACTCATCTTCCCATACCTTTCACTGCATCCAATTGTGTTCATTCGTACTGATGAAGGTGGGCCGTGGAATGCGCGCCGGCGGAAGAAGCAGCCCGTGCCAACATAGTTGGTGCAACCAAGCCCATCCAGTCCCATGGGATTGATTCGAAAGATGTTCCTCACTTCATTGCTATAGATGTCGTCCTTGTCAATACCATGGAAACGTTGTGGAAATTGAACAAAGGCAAGCCTTGTGGATGCTTCATGGGGGTCCAGTAAGTGACACAGAGCTCTCCGAGGTGCTTTAGGATCATTGCAGGTCGTGTCACAGTCCAACGTAAGGAGAACTGGAGCGTTGGTCATGGCCGCTGACACTCTCATCTATTTTTTTCACAAAAATGAAGATCCCATGTAAAATTGAATTCCCCAAGAGAAAAACAACAGTAGAATGTGGATAGTATACTGCAAATATGATGCACCTGATTACAAAGCAAATGGTGCATTAAAAAAAAATAGGAAAATTGGCATGTATGCCCCCTAAAAACATCTATTTTGCATTATATCCCCTAAGAAAATTTGTATGTATACCTCTGGAAAACATCTATTTCGCATTATACCCCTAAGAAAATCTATATGTATACCTCTAAAAAATTTGATCATTGTACATGCATGCTCTTCCGTCTATCACCTTTATTCTATTTGACCTAACCATGATTACCTATCTAACCATTCCCTATTAAAAATCTCTTATATCCCAACAACACGTCTTTAAAATCCAAAAAAAAGCACTTCCTCTCACATCCACTCTTTCTCAGAAGAAGTTTTTCTAGGGCCACGGGTTCGGCAAGCTGAGCAACTTGGTTGAGCGTTGGGTTTAACCCTCTTCGACTGGCGGCGGTTGTCTAATTGAGCTGAAAGGAGGGGCGGTTGGGTTGGTGGGATTCAATAAGAGCATTGGGTTCTCGAAGAACTTTGACAGTAAGTATTCAAAAAATAAAAGAAGATTTACTATCTGTTTTTAAAAGGTATAGACAAATAAAATTAAAAAAAAATTTAATTGCTTCAATTCGAAGTTAATTCCAAAAATCAAAATAGACAAGTATGAAATGTATGGATCTTATTTGAAATTTCAATAAGATAAAAGAGAGAAAATTTGATTAAACAAATACAAAAATGAAAATTTAATTAACCGAATAAAGGCATTTAATTCTCTTTATCTTATATACTATTTTATAACTAAATAGATATCTACTATTCAAGAAAGAACTAAAAAAAACTAAAACTAAAATAATAACGTAATACTCTAATATATATATATATATATATATATATATGGTCGCGATTACGTGCGGTATGCGGTCGGTGCGGTTTACGACGTGGGCCGTCCGATCGCGGGTCCATCGCATCCAACGGTCGACGTGAATCGCACCCGACCGTCCGATGCGATGGACCCGTGATCGACGGCCCGTGATCGCGCACCGCACCGACCGTAAACCGCACCTAATCGGCTCCCTATATATATATATATATATATATATATATATATATATATATATATATATATATACGGGGATGATAATATGCGGTCGTGCGGTCGTGCGGTCGCGGTCGTGGGCCGTCCGATCGCGGGTCCATCGCATCCAACGGTCGACGTGATTCGCACCCGACCGTCCGATGCGATGGACCCGTGATCGACGGCCCGTGATCGCGGACGCACCGACCGCACGACCGCACGTAATCACTTCCCTATATATATATATATATATATATATATAGAGGGGTGATTGTGTGCGACGGAACGACGGGTGCGGCAGCGACGTGGGCCGTCGATCACGGGTCCATCGCATCGGACGGTCGGGTGCGATTCACGTCGACCGTTGGATGCGATGGACCCGCGATCGAACGGCCCACGTCGCCGCCGCACCTGCTGTTCGCCGCATGTAATCGCCCCCCGTATATATATATATATATATATATATATATATATATATATATATATATATATATATATATATATATATATAGTCGAGTGATAGCGTGCGGTCGGTGCGGTCGTGCGGATTCGACGTGCGTCGTCCGATCACGGGTCCATCGCATCCAACGGTCGACGTGAATCGCACCCGACCGTCCGATGCGATGGACCCACGATCGGACGACGCACGTCGAATCCGCACCGACCGCACGACCGCACGTAATCACGAGTATATATATATATATATATATATATATATATATAGGGAGCCGATTACATGCGGTTTACGGTCGGTGCGGTGCGCGATCACGGGCCGTCGATCACGGGTCCATCGCATCGGACGGTCGGGTGCGATTCACGTCGACCGTTGGATGCGATGGACCCGCGATCGAACGGCCCACGTCGTAAACCGCACCGACCGCACACCGCACGTAATCGCGACCATATATATATATATATATATATATATATATATATATATATATATATATATATATATATATATATATATAGGGAGCCGATTAGGTGCGGTTTACGGTCGGTGCGGTGCGCGATCACGGGCCGTCGATCACGGGTCCATCGCATCGGACGGTCGGGTGCGATTCACGTCGACCGTTGGATGCGATGGACCCGCGATCGGACGGCCCACGTCGTAAACCGCACCGACCGCATACCGCACGTAATCGCGACCATATATATATATATATATATATATATATATATATATATATATATATATATATACGGGGGGCGATTACATGCGGCGAACGGCAGGTGCGGTGGCGACGTGGGCCGTTCGATTGCGGGTTTATCGCATCCGACGGTCGACGTGAATCGCACCCGACCGTCCGATGCGATGGACCCGTGATCGACGGCCCACGATCGACGCCGCAGGTAATCGACCCCCTATATATATATATATAGGGCCGATTAGGTGTGGCGAACGGCAGGTGCGGCGTCGATCGTGGGCCGTCGATCACGGGTCCATCGCATCGGACGGTTGGGTGCGATTCACGTCGATCGTTGGATTCGATGGACCCGCGATTGAACGGCCCACGTCGCGGCCGCACCTGCCGTTCACCGCATCTAATCGCCCCCGTATATATATATATATATATATATATATATAGGGGGCCGATTACCTGCGGCGAACGGCAGGTGCGGCGTCGATCGTGGGCCGTCGATCACGGGTCCATCGCATCGGACGGTCGGGTGCGATTCACGTCGACCGTTGGATGCGATGGACCCGCGATTGAACGGCCCACGTCGCCGCCGCACCTGCCGCACGCCGCACCTAATCGCCCCGTATATATATATATATATATATATAGGGACGTGATTGCGTGCGGCGAATGGCAGGTGCGGCAGCGATCACGGGCCGTCGATCACGGGTCCATCGCATCGGACGGTCGGGGGCGATTCATCTCGACCGTTGGATGCGATGGACCCGCGATCGAACGGCCCACGTCGCGGCCACACCTGCCGTTCGCCGCACACAATCATTTTCATATATATATATATATAAAGTTAATCAACACTCGAAAATTATCCAACACGTCTTAACTAATTAAAATTGTGTTGATAGTCCACTATACAGCAAGCCCCACTCGGTCCCATTTGGATCCACCACTGGTCCCATACATATCGTTAGAAATCTAGTTAAACATATGCATCATTAAATGAGTTGTATGCATTGTTAAAGTTTTTTTTACATTTGCTAAAAATATTACATTTCATGAATAAGATTTTAGAAAAAATAAAAAAATGTCTAAAAACTAAAAACATATAAACTCAAATAAAAAAAAGGTAACAAAAATATATTTGATTCTCACAAAACAGACGGGATGTTAGAGTTTTGGATAGTCATAAGGGCATATTAGTCGATTCATATTATATGTAATAGAATATTCCACTTTTATTTGACGAAACTTAACTTAGGGATATATGTGCATAATGATCAAGTTTTTCAGGGGTAAAATACCTTTTAAGTAGAGTATAACGTTAAATAGATGATTTTCCAGGGTATACTTGCAAATGTCCTAAAAAAATTATTTTGGACCATTTTAATAAATTTTATTACGTTGAGGGGCATACTTCAATTTTTTCTTTTTTTTATTTTATTTTTTCTAATTATTAGATACATCTTTCAAGTCATGGAGTAGATGTAGTGGGGTGGGTTTGGCTGACTTGGTAAACCTCTTGCTGAGGTGCCCAGGTCTCATCTCTTTTTCTTCCCTACTTCTTTTTGGTCCCCCTGCTCTTTATGTAGCTCATGTTCTCTGTTTGGGAATGTACTCCTTTCTATGTTAATACAAAGAAGTGGCAGACCCACTGAGTTTCATTTTTTTTTTAAAGTCATGGAGTAGATGTAAAAATATGTACCAGAACGTTGAGTGCTCCACCCTTAAAATGGTGGTCCACGCCTTGTTTCTTCTCTCTAGAGATATAAACAAGATTGGGTAATGGATGGCCTCTGATGTCCACATCTTCACTGCTTTCCAATAAAACCTAGCACCATCAATGACCCACAGTAAAAAACCAATCGATATATGCAACAAGGAAAATGATACATCTGACCTCGGATGCAGTCTCGTGTGAAGTCCCAATCGTTTAACTTTTTTTTTTTGAGTACATACTCACCCAGTAAAGTACATACTATATATTATATATAAAAAGTACTGAAATATATATTATATTAGTATAATATACACTGTACTGTTTATGTGTATAGGCGGCTAGGGACCATCTTTAGACTATAGAACCACATGCTACAAACAGATTGAGTGTATCAGCGGGCATACAATAATTAATGGTTGATGTATAAATAATTGTGGGTGGTAAAAACTTGACCAACTAGTACCTTGATCACTGCCGGATGGTCTAGACGAGTGAATCCAGCCGTCCAACATTTCTCCAGAGCTGCACGTTCGTATTCATCATCGATCAGTTCGTCGGTCACACGGCCTCTTGTCACCGCTTTTTCTATCTTCTCTCTCATTTCCTCGTACATCACCTGATTATATAACATCATAGCTAGTGAAATTTATAATCACCTGCACAATTACATCTGGTACGAGCTTATACTCGTGAATAACACAGGATAGATACAAAAAAAAATATGAAAATTATGTTATAAGAAAAGTATATAATATAATATAATAAAATCATTATCATACATCTATTTTATGAACAAAAACCATAGATTTCAGAAAAGAAATAAAAATTTGTGAACAAAGTATAGCATATTACATAATGATAAAAATCATGAGTACATATAAAACATCAAAATATGTTTCATCATCTTTATACAATGTCAAAGATAGTTAAAATCAATAGCTAACTATATTTGGACATGAGTCTTTAACGCAGCGAAAAACTAAGCAAAGATCCAACAAAACGTTGAGATTCTTAACCAATCCCACAATTCCCAAAAGAGAAATAAAACTTGAAAATATATTAATCAAAATTTGAAAACTCTATATTATAAGCCTTCCATTTTATAGTAAAAACAAAAGTTTGTTGTAAGAGATAAAGATTTATAAAAATAGTAAAAATGAAAGTTTTTTTTAACTAAATCTATAGGGTCCTAGGAGATATTCAGAATTGATAGAAATCAAATCTGAGTTGTTATGATAAAAATATTTAAAATCTAAAAAATACTAAATATAGCAAAATTGTCATTTTGAGGGTCAGAAAATAGAAAAAATGGAAAAATAAGTGTGCGTTGTGGCATAATGACAACTTTTGAAGATCTCCTTGATATCTAGCTCTAGTAAAAGTTTCAGGCGATTCCAAGTTTGGAGCACGTGATTTTTATTAGACGGTTTTTCTTTAATTATTTGAAAATCTCAAAAGTGAAACCCTTTCAGGTTCATTACTTCGAGAATGTGTTGGTCACCTATTCTCCATCAATGTTCAAACTTTCAAGTTGCAAAAAAAAAAAACTTAAATAAGATAGACAAGTATAAATATTTTTAACATAATATTGTTATACATCATGTAAATATTTAATTTTGCTTCTTCTCTCTACTCTTAAATAATCAATTATTCAGAAAAGCACAAAAAAATGCTTAAAAGCTAAACTACATATCATGTCTTGCAAACACAAAAATACAAAATGTCCACAAAAACACCCACCGATCCTCATGATTCCATGGGATCCGGGTCTGGGCTCTCAAAATAAAACAAACACAAAACTTTCACTTGGATAGGGACATAAGCTTTTCCATGATTAATAATTTTACCAACAGAATAAGTTATATATTTTATGTTCTGTTATGTTTTTTATTCACGTTAAGAAATGTAATAATAAATATTTTATTGTTTGATTGATCATGACTAAGTTGTAAATAAAAAAACCAATAAAATAACATATATGAATTTATAGAAGTTAAAAATATAATTTAACATGTAAGGATTTATTAGAAATGGTGAAATTTAATTTAACATATGCATCCCTTTTTAACTAACGGAATAGATTGATTGGGTATAACTTGGAATAAAACTATTTTAGAATGGGATAATGTTATGTACAATTTCTTTTTCAGCTTCAATTCCAATTTACGTGTTTTGAATTTTAAAAAATAATATGCATCATTTAATGATGTATATTTTTTTATAAAAAATAAAATATATTCTTCAATGAATTGTATTGATGCGTTTATACAAAATATTAAATTTATATTGAAACATATCACTCGTTAATGTAAGTATAAGCTCTGTTAATTTTCTATCTATTTATGTGAGATTGAAATTGATAAAAACTGTCTAAAAGCACTCAAAATGGAATAATGTTAGGGTACAACCCTTTTCTAGTCCACTCTTAACCTACGAGATACATGGACCAAAAATTAATAACATATCAACCACACACGTCTTTATCCCTTTCGAAATTCTCGCCGAATAAAAAAAAGATAGGAATAAAACTTTACAGAAAAAAATAGACACAAAAGATTGGTTTGAGAATGGAATAAGTGGATGGGATAACTGATAATTATAAAAATAAGTTATTGAGAAGATAGTTTATTCCCAACTAATATAATAAATAAGGATAATGTTACATCCAACCCCATTTCCAGTCTCAATTCCAGTCTATATGTGTTTTGAATTTTTTAAAAATAGTATACCTCATTTAATGAGGTACATATTTTAATAAAAAACGAAGCATATATTCTAATGAATTGCATGGATACATTTATAGAAAATGTAAAAATTCTTTCGAAAAACATGCTTTGATAACGTGAGCATATACATCGATATAAATCTATCGACGCATATAGGGCTGGAAATGAATATGGGTACAACAGCGCCCAAAAAATAATAGGAATGAATTGTAGATGCTTGTTCAAATTTTGAAATGAAAATAAAGATATTTTGTTGTACCTAAAAGCTAGGATAATATTTATCCTTACTTTTTGTTCTAATTTTGATAAATCTGAATATAAATAAAATTAATGGATTTTTCATCTCCTTAAAATTAGGATAAGTTATCTTTAAAACTTGAACCTCTTGCCAAACTAACCCAAAGAGGGAGACTGAGACCGATCACTGTAATCAAACTCGTGAAGGTCTTGTAATGGCCGCAGCTTATGGGGATGGAAACAGGGGCGGAGCCAAAGGGGGGAGGGCTAGGCCCGGGCCCCCCCAAGGCCCACGCCAAGAAATCTGTTGCACGTGGTTAGGTATAATAGAAAGAGTTTTTGCATATACCCTCTCAAAACTTCTTATATTATCAAATACTCCCTTTTAAATTTTATTCCCAACAATGCTTCAAAAGATTTAAATTTTGCATCAATTCCCTTTTGAAAGGTATTTTTGCATAATACAGATTTTTAAAATTTTATAGGAATATATTTTAGAAGAACATTCATGAATAATTTAAACTATTTTAAGAGGCATTGTTAAAAATAGTAATTTACTAGGATAATTTTGATAAAATGAGATTTTTTAAGGGCATATGCAAAAATCCTAATTGAAATGAGTGGGTTTGAGGTTAGAAGATATTACGTGCAGACTTGTTTATATCATGATTTATATTAAATTTTTTTATAGAAGTGAAATGCATGCTCATATGAAATAAATGTATATATTTTATTTACGTTTCCTATAATAGTATATACAGAAATAGTAGAATATATAATGTTTTAACTAAGTGAAATAATGCATTAGACGTGACAAATGAAAATATTACTAACTGAGCGTATTAGCATCAATTGAGATTTGGAATCATGGGTCTCCTTTAAAAAAAACTTTGAAAAGCTTTATTTTCACGTGAATATTGGTATCTGATTTTGAAGGGTTGAAAAGTTATTGATTTGGATGTTTTGTTATTTTTTGTTTATTTTGATTTTTCATCATTACTATATTTAGTCTCTCAAAATATTTAAAAGTAAAGTTTTAAAATCTCTTTCTAAAATATAAGCGTGAAAGATATTCATGTATATTTTTGTGCTCAATTAATTTATTCATATTCATTTTTGTTAATTTTTTAAGCTTCATTTTTTTTTCCTTTTTTGCGATAGGAATAGTGAGTTTTCATGATTTTTTTCTAGATCTTCTATAGATTATTACGAATATTATATCCTAAAAAATAAGTAAAAAAACATTTTCAATTGTTTTTATTTCGTATTAACTTATTATATATCTATAATTATTCTTTTTTATCTTACTCATTCTCTTAAATTTCTGGGCCCCCCTGCTTTAATTCCTGACTCCGCCCAAAGATGATATTCAGATTAGTTTTATTTTTCTTTTAATTTTAGTACAGATCGGTTGATGATCCGATCCGTCTGAAACCATACGGGTTTGATATGGATTTTGAACGCCGGCTTCATACAGGCTACCCCAAATCGACCGATGTCTTAAAATTTACAAATGTTCCTCAACTTTGTAACGATGCATAAGATAAATATGCTAACACGTACAATTGTCAAAAATAAAATCATTTTAATATACTTTTTTGTGACGAGAAATGCCATCATATCATAGCTTACCTTCATTTCTTTGGATTGGTCACCACCCCCCATGGATCCAAAATAGACCTCCGGACATCTCTCTTGGATCTTGTTCTCCCTACAGAAGGGAAGCCAGTGGCGCGCGAACCTGGCGGCCTCCATGAAAGCGAAGAGGGTCAACTCGGAACCACCGTCATCCGAAACGTAGATCGACATCTTCTCCATCGGATAATCGAACACCGTCATCACTGATAAAGCAGTGTTCACGACACTGATTGGAGGTTCTTTGTAAGGGTCCGCCGTGCACACAAACACGTCCAACAAAGGCAACTCTTCCTCTGGGACGATGTAAGCGAGGTTTTCGGGGTATGTTGTCCGGCG
Source organism: Acorus calamus (assembly GCA_030737845.1). Lineage (NCBI taxonomy): Eukaryota > Viridiplantae > Streptophyta > Magnoliopsida > Acorales > Acoraceae > Acorus > Acorus calamus. The sequence goes on from CM060861.1 coordinate 20,399,870, forward strand.
GATTCGGCGCCATCGGAAAGCTTGGGCGGTGACCGATAGGAAGGCGAATATTAGATCCGCTATGAAGAGCGCAATTGAGAGGAAGGTGGGAGAGTTGAGGAGGGAACGGGTTCGGTGGAAGAGGAGGGCAGCGATGGCACATGTGTAGACAAGGATGTGAGCACGGATTAAAGTGGTGTATGGGTTTGGTTGGATGGTGTGGAGGGGCTTGATTGCTTGCAAGCTTCCCATCTTTCTTTCGGTGGGTAGAGATGTGTAGGTAGGTAGAGGTGGGTGGTTTAATATTTTAAGGTGAGTAAGGTAGAGTGTTGTGGCACAAATCAGTCAGAGTTAATAGTGACAAAATAGTAGAGCTTATAGTGACAATAGGAGTGTTGCTATTGGCGAGTTTTGAGTCAACATTATTTTATGTGGACAATAGCATCTCTTGCAGTATTATGATAAGATCAATCAATAAAGAGAGAATTTTAAATTCACCTATAGGTTTATCTATATACTATATATAAAGCAGTACGAAAGCGACAAAATTTCGTCAATGGGGTAGTTTGGTAAATTCTCACCGGTCATTAATGCATTTCGTCGATATATCATTCATGCATTTGTCTGATTTGCACACTTTTATTTATTTATTATTTATTGGGTTACACGTGTTGACCGCTGGGATTGAGAGGACTGAGGATAAGAAAGTATTCACCATACAGATCAATTTTTTTAAGTACTATTTTTTTTATTTGAAACTGTTATTTTTTTTTTTGAAATTTTATACATAGTTTTTTCATACCCAATTTTTAATTTCATATCCGTTGATAAAAAATTATTGAAAGATATACTCGTATTAACAAGATATATACTTTGATAAAAAAAATTTCATATTTTTTATAAATGTAATTATATAATTCATTAGAGCATATGCTTCAGTAGATGAGGTATATAATTTTTAACAACATATATCTCATTAGATAGGATACATAATTTTATAAAATTTTTACATTTTCTATAAAAACATTTAACTCATTAGATAATGTATATGATTTTAAAAAAAATTCGAAACACGTGTAGACCGAAATTTGGGGTGGAAAAAAGTTATACGTAACATTATCCATTTTTTTATTCCATAATAATTTTGCATATTTGTGGTTGTGACTTGTAAGTTTGGTTCATAATCAAATATTTAAGTATTTGGTTTTGATGTAGTTTCATACTTATAGTTATTTCATTATATCCTTGTCATATATAAAATTTATAATTTGTGGCTTTGATGATTCTTCTTGCTTTGCTTTGCAATTACATGAAAATTAATAGAAAGATCACCACAAAACAACGTTAATGACACTTAGCAGTTATTTTGCTTACTAGCTATTTTGATATAGCTTTTTGTGTAAAGAATTATGAAGTTAAATCCATACTATTTATTAGATTGTTAGATGTTATAATTTTCATTAAAAAAAATTGTTACTTAATAAAAGTATATCCAAAGTATAATAAATAACAGGCACAACTGCGTGTACACATGACTAGTATATATTAAGGTATATCTACCTTATTCTCTTACCCCCCATGACGTTGTCTTATTCCGCCTTGATAGTTATACTGGGATAGATAACATTGTTTAGCAGAATAAGCCTATCTGTGTTTGGTTGCATTTTCTGTTATTCTTATTTATTCTTATTAGGAAACTTAAAATTCAGATTTTTGGTGTTTGGTTGACTTAAATTAAACTGTGAATAATAATTGATAAAGAGATAATAAGGAGTTATTATTTTCAAAATGTCAATTTTACCCCTGGAATATAAGTTTATGTTTTGGTGTAGTTGATTGATATAAATCAATCTATGATGAGTATGATTAAATCTGGACCGTTTATCTTATGAAATAATTTATAGTGGGCTACATATACAAAAAATTAACCATTAAAGCTAATCAAATATACATTATTAATTATTTCAATAATTGTTCAATCATTACTCACTTAAATTTACATTTTCGAACACAAAAATAAAAGAAAAATAAAGTCTCAAAAATGAAAGAAAAATAAAATCTCATCCCCAAATCAAACCCTCATCCATTCCACCATGAAATTGATATCCATTCCATGATTAAACACACACACACACACACAAAATACAAACACAATCAAAATAATATAAAAAGAAAGATTGACTTATTACCACTTTTATTGATTCTTCATCAAATACACACAGTAGATGTAAATCTAGAACCCCTTTCGCAGAACCACCGTCGGCCACCTTTCCAAATTCCGATTAGAGAAAGAGAAACAACTCAAATGCTGCTTGTAACACATGTGCATTTTCTCTTATTTATAAATTTGATTTAAATATATTAATAAGATATTTGAATTACACTTTATGTATTTTGTGGGTTTTTAAGTTTTGGCTCATTTAATGTATCCTTATGGGCCAATTTTAGTGTGTAATTTTAAATACTATTTTTAAGCTTTTAGTGTGTAATTGTTACAATCTGATGCAGACATCATAACCGTACAATATATGAACGACCGAGATCAAATGGAACACAAGAAGAAAAGACATCTTGATGAATCGGGAGCACCGTGACTTCAAACGGCCATAACTTTTGAACCGTAGATCAGAATCGCTATTATAATATATCCACATGTTCGTATCGACGAGCCCTACAGGAAAGGATTGCTATGCCACTACGTCATTTTTCGGAGCATTCTAATATCGTCTTGGAGGTCAAATAGACGGTTCAAAGAATTAAAAAAGCTTATTATGTATATGTATAAATCATAACCCTAATATTATTAAAAACTCATATTTTAGAAATCTAAACATAGATCTAATTCATAAAATAAATAATAAATCAAAACTCTAAGTTTATGAAGACTCAAAAATCAAAATACCTAACATAGATTTAACAATAATAAATAATAGATCAAAACCCTAATTTTTATAAAAACTTTAAAAAATCCAATAACATGAACATATATATCTATCAAAATTCTAATTATATCAAAAACTCAAAATCCTATTAAAATATTTTTAATCCTTAAAATAACTCAAAACCATAATTTTATTAAAAACCCAAAAATTCAAATACTTAAACATGGATCAATAAATGATAAGAAAATTAAAATGAGATTAAATACCTTTTTTTTCTCTCTCTCTCTCTCTCTCAGTTTCTCTCACACCCTCTCTATCTCCCAAGGCTCTCTCTGTCTCTTACACACATAAACACATATATTTTCATACTCTATTATATTAAAATTTCAAAGGTAGTTATGGAAAGATTTGATGAGATATGAATAGAAAGCAAGAGTATATGATATGAATAATAAATAAATCTATATCTATATCTATATCTATACATCTATACAACTATAAAAAGTAAGAGTTGAAAGAGAAACATTTTAGTCAATTTTATCCCTAAAAATGAATTAAAAAGACAACTATATCCATTAACAAATCTAAAAATTATATAGCATATTTAGATTTATATTCAATCTTATTTTCCATCAATAAATCTTGAAATTAATTAGTTTGTTTAGATTTGCATTTAATCTTATTATCTTATTGATTTTAAGATTTAGTGATTTGTGGATGTTTATTAAAGATTTAAATAGTGATTTGGATGAAATAAAAAAAAGTTTGTTTTACCCCGTTTAAATTAATTTAGAATACATATATATCTATCAATAGATATTATCAGTATTTGTAATATGATATATTTTGTCTCAGAAACTAGATTTTATCACACAAAAATATTAGTTTAGATCTTATCCGATTTTAGTAGATTTTATTTAATAAAAATATCATAAAATCAGTTTAAATTAAATATTCATTTGATTGTTAATTTCATAAAGAAATTTATAATTAATTTTGGGTTCAAAATAATTTGAAATTTTGATCTTATTTTTCACCATGAAATAATCATTTTTCAAAAAATTCCGTTTAACATACATAAGTATTAATCATAAATATTTTTCAACGAGATATTTATCACCTCAATAAGAGATATAAATGAAAAATTACATTATTTTAATAATAATAATTGATGAAAATAAATATAAATAAAATTGATCTTAATTATGAAACTAAAAAAAGCATTTTAATGATAGTCAAATTTGAAATATTCGATTTCCAATATTCAAAATACACAAAGACATTAATAATTGTTTTTTATATTTAAATTTAAATTTGAAATAAATGTATTATAAGAAAAAAATTATTTCTATAAAATATAATAATATTCATTTAATTTATGAAAAAATATATAATAGATATAATAATTTATATTTAATTTAATAAATAAAAAAAGTCCTTTTTAATTATTTTAGAATTTTAAATTATATTTCATAATTCTAAATTATTTCATTGACAGTAATATAATTTTTAAAATTTTAATTCAAAATGTAGATAAAAGTGTATCAAAATAAACGAAAAAAAATATTATATCTATAAAAAAATTTAGGATGCCAAATAAAAAAATACAAATGCCCTACCTCTCCTATTGAATTATTTTTTTTTAGTTTCTAGGTCTTTATTTGAAGATGATTTCATTTTTTTTATGTTTATTATGTTTCAATCATATTGAAATTCAAATATTTGAAGATTCTGTTTGTTTTTTAATAATTGTTTTCAAAGATGATGAATGTGTTTTTTCAAAATTTTGAATATTTGTGAAAATTTTATTTGGATATTCTAATCATTTGCTTTACTGAATGATTTGTTATTTCAGGAAAATTGAATTATACATGCAAGAATTCTCTTTATACACACTCATCAAAAGAGTAAGTTGCTATTTTTGTAATATTTTTATGTTATTTTTAATATTTAATTAATGATTTTCTGATGTCTTTAATCTTGGTAATGTTGCATTTAACAAAATACATAACTAATATACATAAATTACTTTATTTTACATAATTGTTAGAATTACACATGAATATATATCGTTTAGTTTATCTAATATTTATTATTGTTTAAATCCTTAGAAGATCATTTTATATGGTTTTTTATTTTTTATTGTTTATGTTATGTTTTTTTTAATAATAATATTTAGATTAAAAAATAAGGTGTTTTTTTATAATTGTTTTTTTATTGGCATGGTTGTTCTTGTTATGGGCATGTCTTCGAATATTAAACACCATCATCATTCCATATTCATTATAAAATTCATATGCAGCTTGTTAATAATCAAACGCCATATCATATGTAGGTTTCATGAATCACCCACTAATCTGAAAAAATAAATCTCAATGACTTAAGAAAAATCCAAAAAAATTAATAAAAAGGAATTTCTAAACATGAACATTTTCTATGTGACTCAAAAAACAAACACGAACATAATATATTTTATTTTATAAGTATCAATATCATCATTTCTGGAGGGCCGGAAATTGGTTATCCAAATTCGGGTCGCCAAGATCCGTCTGATCCGCTCCTCCCTGTCTCTTTCTTCATCCGACCGGCTTCCCTCTACGGGATGTGGTAAAAAATTATTTTTTAAACTGAATCTTGAGATATTTCTCTAGGCTGCCTACATATCACCTCAAGTCATACGTAGTTCCTTTTTATAGTATTCTTAGGATATGGAGATCACATCCATTTGGATTAGATGAGATATCTGATTATGGTCATCAACAAAGATTGACCTTACCCACAATCTAGATTTTCTGAGATCAAAGGATTGATCTAGTTGCATATCCCACCCATAGGCATTTTAGTGGGTTAGGATAATGATGGGTCTAGAGTTAGTGGATTGTCATATCTGGGAAGTCAATAGGCATGACCGGATTGAGATCTTGACCGGTCGACGGGCCGGATCTGTCGTGGTAGGGGATCCGGGTCGTGGGCCTTCCTAACAGGTCACAGGTCGACCTTAAACGGGTCGTGGGCCGCGACTCCGAGGAGCCTTTTCCATGCCACCTTCTCCATGTTTCATATTGCATTTTATCCAATATTGCACTTTCACATTTGACATTTAAAAATAAATAAATCATTACACAAATAAAATATTTTTTTTTAGGATCATAGGGGTTGTAAAATATGGAAAAAATGAGTGAATACCTTGCGATGGTGAGAGAGGCCGTGACGGATTGGCGAAATGGTGGGAGAAGCTTTATCAAATCTGGCGGTAGTTGGGATGACGAACTGATCGGGTGAAGTTGAATCAGCAATCACAAAAATGTAAACTATTATGCTGGCTAAATTTAAATAAAAAAAGGTTGGTCCCCTAACAAGCAGTTGGAAATAAAGTCCAGTAGATACCAGTATGTGAAATCCTAACAGATGATCTGGTCCCATGTGTGCAGTCTCATCCGCAGTTCTCAATATTAAAGTGATGGTTTGATGGTTTTTCTCCGCCGATGACAAATCATTCTGCACAGTAGACAAAAGCGATGCAGTGGAAGAGGACGAGGTCGTCGAGCTCGTCGGTGGAGATGTCCATGAGGTTTTTATTGGGTGGAGTGGGTGGAATTGGATGTGAAGGGGCGGTTGTGTAGGGTGAGATTGGTTTGTTTTAAATACACAAAAAAAAAATTATAATATGGGGTGGGTTGAGAAGTTGATGGGTGGGATTAACTGCCCCTATGAAAGCTTTAGCGCCTGGTGGAGTTTTATTTAATTATTATTATTACTATTATTTTTTGTGATGGTGGAGTTTCATTTTGGTTTTCCTATTTCTATACATAAATAATTAGAAAAGATAGCGAAAGGATTTAATAACATAAAATTTGATATAAAAAAATTGATCCAAACCAATAGAAAATGAATGATAACACATTTAAAAAATAATAGTAGGATGACATATTTCAAAAAAATGGTCGAAATTTTGCAATATGAACTTTAAAAAGAAAATTTGCATAACTTTGTTTGGGTGATGATTCTTCATTGGGGGGCGCGTTTGGTTGCGCGATTGCAAAACTGATTCTGCAGGAATCTGCGATTGCAAACCTGATTCTGCAGGAAGCTCACTTTCTCAGCTTTTTGAAATCGCAGCTTTTGGGCACTATTTGCCTGCAATCGCTGGGTTTAAAACTGCGATTACAAAACTGTTTGGTTGCGCGATTGCAAACGCAGCTTCCTGTAATCGCAGCGCAATCGCACAACCAAACGCACCCTTAGAGTCCGAGTCCGGCCCACAGGCCAACCCGAACGAGGTCTTGCCCACAGGCTCAAAACATAGGCCCGTGGGAGGCAATACAATAAATTAGTCACATAGAGTTTTATGTAATTTTTATTTGAATTGTAGTTAAATTATACAAATTGTTGACGTTTATATAGGTGTCAATCTAGTTAAATAACAGAAATTATTTTTTGGCCCCAATTGGTAGACCCTCCATCTCAAGCCCAATGAGATGCAAGTTTGAAATCCCTAATTTACCCTTCCATGTTTTATACCGTAACCGACCCCTTAATTTACTAGGTGGCTACGATTTCACCATATTTGTTTGTCTTTTCTTTTTTAAAAATAATCAATTCAATTGGAAACCATTGTTTACACGAAATACATATTTCAATTCAGATTGATTAAAAGAAAAGAAGACAAGTACTCAATTTCAATTTTGTGAGGATTAAATTTATTTTTTGTATTTGTGACCTGTTTGTGATGCAATTAATGACGATCATTTCAGTTTAGACTATTTTGATCTAAATAAAAAAATTTGATATGAGTCGAGAATGTTTAATCTTTTTCATTAATTTTGGATCCTCATATACATTTGTGAGATCAGATATTTTAATTTAAATTCAGTTACATGTCCATTGTATATAAATTATGTATGAAGTTTGTATTTATATATGATTTGTATAATTGTTTATGTTGTTGTTTATGCGTATAATTATGCATATTGAATCTTTCAGCATATTTTACTCTTGCATTATCATTTTTCAACTCATATACATTTGTTTAATGTAAAATTTTTAATGACGATTCCAGATACACGTAATGTGTATCTGAATAATTTATCTAGCCCAATGTGTTGTATGTTATGTTTGTTCTGATGTAATTGATTAATGTGTATCTGCATATTTCGTAATGTATATTTAAATATACTTATTAGTCATATACATGTTTGTAAATCACTTTTCTCATATACAAAAATGAACAATGTGCATAAGATACCTCTGACAATTATATCTGCATCTGAAATTTTTTAGATACGTCCATATCTGATAAAAATTATAGACTGTATCCAAATCTGTATATATATTTGTAAAAATTAATATACTCATTTGTATCTGAAATTATAATATATTCATCTGTATTTATAGCTGTATTTGAAAAAAATTGGTGGTAGAGGTCGCAGGTGGTGGAGGCCGGAGGATAGCTCGAAAGATAGTTGCGAAAGATAGTTGATACATCTCTCATATGATAGAGTATGACGAGATGAATCTAAGGGTGGTGATGCAAGTCGCCGGAGATGAGGAGGTCGGCCGGAATGAATTTTTGAAGTGGCGGATGCCTTAGTAGGATAAAAAAAAAAATTCAGAGGGAGTTCTAGGACACGGTTATACAATCGTGATTAATGAGGGATTTGTTTTGTTGGGAGTGAAAAAATCAAATATTAAAAAAAGGTAGTATTTTCTTTGCTTTTTTATCTTTTAAAAAAATCAAACAAGGAATAAGTCATTTAATGAAATCTATTAGGTTTCTCAGTGGGACTTAAATTTTGGAGCCCATGTAACAAGACCCGTTAAATAAAAGGAAAATGACTAAAAAAGTCTCTCAAAAGTTAGAAATACTCAAATAAGCCATTCTTTAAAATTATACCTAAAAATGTATTATTTTACAATTTTGGGAAAACAAAAGACTAATCTAGCCTTATGTAATTAGATCCTTAATACATTCCATATCTCTTAACTTTGTTAAAATATGTCACTCTCTTAATTTTATTAATATATTTCACACATTTTCATGTTGATCAATTTTTTTATTGTAATTTCTTTGTGATTAGGTGGATTTTGTAAAATATGTATCAATATAATTTGAGTTTTTGATGATAAACTCCATTAAATGTTGATGATTTTTTTAAAATGAATATGTGCTAATGATATCACAAAAATATGTAAATAGCTAAAAAATAAAAAATGTGGATAAAGAATGGGAAAATGACCAAAAATATCTCCTAAGAGTTTGAAATATCAAAATCAACTATTTTTTAAAATTATACATAAAAAAGTCTCATTTCACAGTTTTAAAACACAAAGATTAATCAGCCCTTATGTAATATAAATCTATAATATTCTCTTTATTCCACACTAAAAACATATTTTTCTTACAAAACAACATCATCTCTATAAAAATCAATCAGGTTTTGTTATTGGAAAATGATTCACATGCCCCATTACATAGGCCCCATGTAAACCCCATGAGGTGGCATTAATGACATTACCCATAATACCCTTTTATACCCTCCTAAGTCATATACTACTTTAAAAAATCATTCCGGTTTGTCTGTTTATCTTTGGTGACCAACGTCACCACCTCTGAATTCCTCTCGTCGTCCTCTATCATATGAGTGGTGGTTTGACTACCTTTCAAACCTTCCTCCAGCTTCCACCTCCTCCAACCTCCATCTCCACCGTTTTTTTTAAATCCAGATACATTTCAAATGTATCTGACAAACCCATTGCATTAGTTTATGTGATATTTTTTCACATGTTTTTGTGATCTAGTGTTTTGATGTTAAAATTTGAATCTCGAATGCTATTGTTAATATTTAAAGTCAATTACATATTCATAATTTTATTGAACTTATCTGAATTAATTTTCTAAAGATAATTACATTCCAAACCAATTTGTAGATTTATACACTTTTTATACATAGTTACATTTATGAATGTAACTGCTTTGTTATATGAATATATTGTAAAAGTTAGTTATATTCACAAATGTAATTAATTTTTTTTGTGCAATTGATCGATTTGACTATTGTTTTCAATATTCGTTGATTCATATATGACCTTTCTTTTTATTTTATTTTTTACATTTATTACAATTTTTTTTTTAATTTAGTGTTTCATATTAAATATGGTAGTCTTTGATATGGCTTTTGGTTATAATTTTTTCTTTGAATCTGGTGTTTGATGTTAAATATGTTTTTTGAAAGATTTGATAGAGTTTTGATGTTATATTAGCATATAGTTGTATTACATTTTCAAACTAATATGAACATTTATGCATTATATTTTGTAAGCCAGTTATATATTTGAAATATAACAAATGTTTACATGACTTAAATAATAAAATTCAGTTAACTGAACTATTTGTATAATATATTTTGAAACTAAGTTATATACACAAAATCTAACTGACTTTTTTATATGATCTTAATGTTTTATCAAAAGTTAGTTACATTCATCAAAAAATGGATATGAAGGTTGAAAAATGTGGAATCTGGAAGAGGACCAAAAATGTAGTCGAACCACCTCTTATATGATAGAGAGTGACGAAAGAAATCCAAAGGTAGTGACACCGTTCGACAATGATGAATAGGTTGGCCGGAATAGTTTTTTTAAGTGGTGGATATGTATTAGAAAAAACGGTTAGAAATAGGGCTAGTTCTGTACTTTGATTTTTTGCCATTTTATAAAGGACAACTAGACATCCAATAGAAATTTGACACTTCATGGGACCTATGAGTGGGGCTTATATAATGGGCTTATGTAGCAGAGCTCTTTGTTATTATATATTATATTGTGTATTTCTTATATATATCTTATATAATATTGTTTATTATTTTTCATTGTGTATAATCATAATATGTAATTTAAATATGTGTTGTGCCACAATACGGCAGATGATATTTTAGTATTCTAAATCTTTATTCACATTTTTTTATTGTTTTGCTACATATTTTTATGATATCATTTGTACATATCCATTTATTTAAAAAAGCATCAACATTTAATGTAGTTCATTATAACTCAAACTATATTGATACATATTTCATAAAATCCACGTAATCACAAAGAATTTACATTAAAAAATTGATCTACATGAAAATGTGTGAAATATATTAAAAATTAAGAGGGTGAACTATTTTAACCAAGTTAAGAGATATAGAATGTATTAAGGATCTAATTACATAAGGTTATATTAGTCTTTTATGTTTTTAAAATTATAAAATGATATTTTTTAAGTATAATTTTAAAAAGTTACTGATTTGAGTATTTTTAACTTTTGAAATATTTTTTTAGTCATTTTCCCTTAAATAAATACATGTAGTGATTCAGTTTTTCAAATAATTAATCTATTTTATATTTTTATTTTTAAAAATTCAATGTAAAAAGATGTAAAGAAATGAAATATTTAAAATATGGACCCATGGGCAGGGTCTTGGCCTGTTTACTTGGCCGCAGGATGGCCCGTCGCGGATGCCTAGTTTTTCATCATGTGAACGATCAAGGCCTTAAAACTGAGAAATTGATCGATTTTTGGATGACTCATCTTTTTCTCTTTAAAAGTCTAATATCTTGATATTTTGATCGGAATCCTGTCAAACTTCTTTCCAACGCACAATATCAAGTTAAACCCACTTTTATTAGATATAAAAATGACTTTTATTTGAATTGTCTTGTGTGTTTTTAGGTGTGGCTGGGAGAGGGACAGAGACACCCCCAGCGGTGGGTCTCGATTCAGGGACCAAGGTGGTGGTGTTGGTCAGTGGCTCTAGGAAAATGTAGATAGTGGCCTAGGTTTTCTTGATTGAAAAAGATACATCCAGCCCCTATTATAGTCCCAATTACAATCTATATAGTTTTTCTTTTGTAAAAAACCATAGTTTTTCTTTTGTAAAAAACCATATACTCTCATTTGGAAGTGTATACTGTTATATAAAATGATGTAAATATTCAGATACAATAGTATATATTTTTTCAAGTTGAAAAAATTAAAAAAAATCGTGTCATACACTATGATAGAATTTGTAAATTATGATAGTACAGTATATACTGCTCTATCATAGTGTATCGGGTTACAAATGGGGCTACGTGTATCAGCGCTCCAGTTGGGTTTCTGTCTAATGGGCCTTAACCCAATCCAATTGGAGCACAGATAAACCCAACCTATTTTATAACTCGTTTTATAGTCTCATACACTTTGACAGTGTAATATATATTGCACTATCTACTACATGGGATTCTATCATATTATATGGAATAAAAGAAAAAAATTTAAAAGAGAAAAAATACATTGGTATATCTCAGTATACATTTTATTTTATATTATAGCATTTACTTTATTAGAAAGTATATGACATTTGAAAAAATGAAAAACAGTGTGGGCTGCAATGAGGCAGGCGGCACAAGGGGCTAGACATACCATTTTCCATCCAATTGGCCCATTGGATCAGTGGCTTTGTCTTAAAGGCCCAGTGTCCAATGGATTTAATATAATAACAATTTAGTTTTGGTTTAGTCAGCAAACAGCTTCCACCTGTATGAAAGAGATCAAATGATGAAATCTTAAGAGCATCATTCTTCAAAAAAAAATTAAAAAATTAGCATTTTATTTAAATTTTTATTATTTTCATTAATTAATGAATTAATAACTAAGGTTGTTAAATTTTTATTAAGTACCATAATGAGCTTGAATAGTTAATGGATTTTGCATGACTGATTTTTGTTGTTAAATGGTGAATGGACTTTAGATAAGTTAGATGGTTCTTTCAAAGATTTAATTAAAGGGTGCCTCTAATTACACCCCTCAAAATTAGGGTGCACAACCCTTATTATGCACACCTATTAAAAAACACTCAAATTCTTTAAATACCCCCATATTTGAGTGGGGCATTAAATTTCCAATGCACACCAACATCCCTTTAAAGTGCATATAAAACAGCAAAAAACCCTCTTGAAACAAACAAACCCTAAACCTTTCACCCCGCTCGCCATGGACCCCCACTCTCGCTGTCTGCTCTCTTGCCTGCCGTCATCAGACTCTCTGTGTAGACCTTCACCATGGATGATCCCATGGTATTCTCAGAGCTGATGTTGTTGTTGATGGTTTTCTGTGGAGAAATCCATCGTTCTGGGGAGGATTTGTTTGTTTGATTGCTTGATTTAGGCGGAGAGGGATTTCACGAAAAAGGGAAAAAAGAGGGTGATGAAATGTGCCTTTTTTTGCTATGTCCCGGTGTTTCTTTATGTCTTGGTGAATAGTGTTTTTGTGTGATTCAAATTGTGGAATTTTTTTTTTATATGTGCATGTTGTTTATTTGGTTTTATTGAATGTCATTCTGATCTGTATGTTGAAATGTGTGGAATTATTTATTTTTGAGATATGGATGTTATTTATTTGGTTTTTGGAAAGTGATTCATCTTTGTATGTTCTATCATTGGATAAAATATGGGATTCAATTTATGAAAAAAAGTTCAAATTCAATCACATAGAGCAGTCTCATAAATAGTATGGGAAGAGAGAGTCTGGATACTGTCATGAATCCAGAGCTTTGTCATGTTAGCCTGAGCACTAATTGGGATTTTATTTACAAATATGACATTTTAGGATTTATTTTTTAAATATATGAAATTTGTATGTTGTTTCACTTTGGGTTCTAATTGCCATGCAAAATTGCACTTTCTTAGTTTTCTGCCAATTGAATGGCATTGACAATGTTTTTCATGTGAACTCCTAAATGTATTTCCTCTTAATGAAATTCTAAATTCAAATTGTATTGACATTTTCTATTTCATTTTCTATCAGCATGTAATCTTCCACTTTCTTGAATAGTTTTTGCTGTTTGTTTTAATGTTATTGACTCTGTCTAGTGATGCTGATGTTTTACCAACTCCCACTGAGAGTACCTTTTAGAATACTTAAAATGTTTTGCTGTATTTCTCTCTAAGAGGAAAACTCATACTACATGTGTGAAGAGAAGATGAGTTATATGTTAAACTGATGTAATAGCTAGTATGAGAATCTATTTTTCAGTTTTCGTTCTCATGTGTATGCTATTATATATATCCTTGAACCTTTATATTCAAGAAATTCAAGTTTTTTTAAAAGCATTGGGCACAAGTTTATTGCTTATGAAAATGTTGGGAAATGTTTCTGTTATTTGTATTTACATATTCATTTTTGTTAATATAATGCTTATGAAAATTTGTGATGTGACCCAATTCATATAGTTGATAAGTTCCAGCCTTTTTTAATACTTGCTCAATTTTGTTAGACTTCTGTTAGCATGATTCCATATGGTTAGTAAGAATGATTTATTCACATAATAAGTATGTGAGATTCATGGTATATGTTTTAATTCTTGATTCATTGGAAATGATACAATATGGCCCCTAAAAACGCCTTTGACCTACCTGCTTCCAACGGGAAGAATCAATCTAAAGACGTAGGCTCTAGTTCTGGAAATGTTCAAGTTGCAATCGAGACACAAGAGGAGGAGCAGAGGGAAGAAGTAGAGGTAAAAGTAGACTCAAAGATTGATGAAGCTAGCAAGAAGGGTTCGTTTCTTGGTGGACCAGTAAATAATGAGCTTCTTGTTGATTACTGGCAGCACTTGGCATATTGCATTTGGAATGGAAATGTATACAATTTGTAAAAAAATTATATTTAATTACGATATGATAATTAGAATTACATATTCATTTCATTATTTTTTGTACAGGTGTGCCATATTTAGATGTAGACAGCATGTAACTCTACTGGACAGTTGGAGTCTAGGTGATGAAACCAACATCGTCATTGAAAAAGTTAGGGAGAGTGGCCTACTGCCATTGGCACAGTACAGTTTCAAAACAGTAAACTATCATTTAATTTCAGCAATGGTTGAGAGGTGGCAACTACAACCCCTTTCATCTACTAGACGATTTGTATCAAATTGTGGGCATTCCTGTAATGGTCCGTGTGGTGTCTAGGCCAATGATTCCAATCTTGGAAGATGTCGTGAATTTAGTTCAGAGCACTCTACATATCAATCTGGTGGACATTGTTGATGAATTAGAAGCTCATAATCGTAGAGCAGTTAGATTGTCATGGTTAAAGGACAATTTCACTAAAAAGAAAGATCATACCCCTGCATAGCATTGAATGTGTAGTCCAAGGATATCTTCTATATCTAGTGGGTTGCACTATTTCTCTTATAAGAGTGGCTCATTGGTCTCGGTGGAGTATCTTCAATTTCTTGACCACTTTAGTCCATTTGTATCGTCAATTTGGGATTGCATCAAGGGCGAAGTGCAGATAAATTTTCAGTTACCTCACACTCCTTCAGTTATTTCAGTCTTAAATTTCATATCTCCTAAATCAATTATACTTGATGCATTATAAAATTATGTTTCTCACTATCCAGACTTGGGTGTATGGGCATATTCTCCCCTGAGGCCAGAACCAGTTGATCATAGCCAAGAGGGATTCCTTCATGCATCCATATGAAAGAATTGTAGAAATTCACAAGGATTGCAAAAGAACAATGTGAAAATGATAAAAGAATTGCTTGATTCTTTGTGCCCAGAGATGGTGATGACGCTTTCACTTTACTTGCTAAATTTATATTTTATTTGTTATTTCAAAAGCATGGTTGGATTGTGCATTTTGCTTACTTCCTTGGAACATATGTACTTCTTTTGCATAGGTTGACTTTGATCCATACTGTAGCATGCGTGACTGATTTATATTATCAGAATATGCGTTCTTCAAAGGATGCTTGGATGGTAGTCGGGTTTATGAGCCATACATGCCAACTCGATTCATTTGACAATTTGGACACATTCAAACAATTCCATGAAACCCAACTCAACAACAAGAAAGGGCAAGAAGATCACGCATTGCTACAAAGTGACTTATGGTGGTAATGTTACTTACGTGAAGGAGTATGTGGGAGGACCACGTGTTAGCTCCGAATTGTAGAGGCCCCCTATGTCAAAGGCCGTGGGAGACAGTTTTAGAATATATGGAGTGGTTTCGTAGGGTAAGCCACTTAATTGTGCAAAAACCTAAGAATGGAATATTTGGTCAGATAATTGACACTTCCCAAGTGTCCATGAGCTCAGGTGAGGATTGGGTACGTATGGATCCCCTTCATTCAATTTTTTATTTCTATAATTTACATGGTTCGACATTTCAAATAACTAAATTTTATTGTAGCGTTCTGCGATAGTGTAATACTTGCATCCACTTGTACAAGGGAGACACACGACAGACATTTTACAAAGACACATGCAGAATGTTATTGGCTATTGTGAAGACAACACACCACTACCCACGCCGACATTGGAGATACCCAAATACCAAAACAACAAATTAAACCCAAATACTTCATCTTGGGCATTAACAAAATTAAACCCAAATATCAATCGAAACTGCATAATTTCTAAAAAGACCTCGAAATGCTACAAAAATTTCTATGTAAGTCCAAGTGAACACCAAAACAACAAATATGTAGTTAGATTTTGAAACTGAATGCCCGAACTATTAAAAAAAATAAAACACGATATTTGACCTTTAAAAAGTGACACACTCTTAACACCATGCATGCAACAACTCTTACTAATACCCTATGTCTATCACTTATCTCCCCATGCATCACTTCCATGAGTACACAAAAATGGTCATGCATAAGGTGAAAAATCAAGAGAGTATTAAATGCTATGTGTTTCTTAGGGGCTAAGGGAAGGAATGGGTGGTTGTGGTTTATTTGAAGTACATGATAAAAGGAGAAGTGATAGGGAACAGTTGGTCATTCGGATGGTTTTCAGTATAGGGAGAAGGCTGGAAACAGTGGGCATGGGTTGTTTTCAAGTGGCTATAAAAGGCTTGGTTGTTTTATTAAGAAGTAAAAAAAGGAAAAAATGAAAAAGCTTAATTTATTTTTTTGAGAAAGAGAGGCCGATTGTGAGAGTGAGTGTGAAAAGAGTGAAAGAAAAAAGTTTTATTTTTTTTTATTGTTTGTGTGCGTGTGAGAGAGAAAGAGAGAGAGAGAGAGAAGCTAAGTGTGAGTGAAGAGAAGAGAGAGTAAACGGAGAGAATAGTGAGTGAAAGAGAGAGAGAGAGATAGAAGAAGTTGATGTAGGAGCTCAAAAGAATAAAAACAGAGAGTGCTTGGTTTTTATTTATTTCATTTAAATTTTATTTACATCATTTAGTTAGAGCATTATCATCCAAATCCATTTTTATTGCATTTTTAAAGGGGTAAATCTTTTGAGCAAATCCATTTTTATTGTATTTTAAAGGGGTAAATCTTTTGGGGAGGGGTCAGTAAAACACTGCTAGTCCCCTCCCCAAACCAACCAACGTGGTGCATTTTAAAATTCACATTTTAGTTCATTTTATTTTAGAAAAATTTAATGCACCTTTGTTCTAACAGGATCTTAATCATTTTGTGCAAGGTACTTGAGCTTCACCGTGTTGCGTGACCGGTTGCGTCAACGTGAAGAGAATCCACAATTTTTCGATAGAGGCGAGTATCAAAGAAATACCATCTTTTCTTACTTTTGAGGAAAAACAAGTGGTGATCACAACAGCGTCCTTGGGAGCAGTCGAGCGAGGTTGGACGATCTTTCAGACGGTGATCCGGTACGTCGCATATGAACCGAAACCAAGTTTGAAAGAACCGGATCCACGACACACGATTTCCGTGGTCAAAAATCAACATCGACAAACTGGCGATCACTGTGGGATTGTGGGGTTCGAGTCCCACTGTGATCGCCACACTGTTGATGTGGATTTTTAAGGATCTTAAAAGTAAGTCGTGATCCGGTTCTTTCGAAGTTGATTCCGGTCTGTACGCGGTGTACCGGATCACCATCTGAAAGATTGTCTAAGCTCGTCCGACTGCTCCCAAGGACGATGTTGTGATCGCCACTTGTTTTTCCTCAGAAGCAAGTACCTCATAACTGGATTCTCTTCTGGTTAAAAAAAAGGTGTAGTAAATTATTCTAAAATAAAAATTAAAAAGAAAATAAGATCTAGTTATGTAATGGACTGTCCACAATGAAAGTAAATTTCAAATAAAATCAAAAGCCCCAAATTATGAAATAAAAAAAAGATGATTTGATGAGTTGAATAACAAACTTATCAAATATAGAAAAAGGCAAAAAGAAGAAGAAATTGAGACTAATATATCCAGAGCTTACTCACAACCAAATGGAGGGTCTAACAATAATAAGAAAATGTAGTGAATTCAAATAATTTGATGAGGCAGGAAACAACATCAATGAATATATCAAGCAGGAAATCAAATAAAAATAAAATGCACCAAGACTTATGTATCAAACAAGATGAACCGATGGCTCTACCATGAGCCGTCTCCCGATCCAATTTTTTTAATAACAATCCGACGGCTCTACGAGAAGCCGTCGCCAGACAGTTCCAGTTTTTTTTTAGATAGAAAAAACAAGAAACAAGAAGCAAAATAAGAGTATATGTGAGAAGCTAAAACAAGGAAATAATATCACAGTAGCTTAGCAGTAATGGAAAGACAGTAAGAAGTGAATAAATAGAACAATAATTAGATAAAAAATAATGATAATTAAACAAAATAAAACACAAAAGAAGCAAGTAAATGGGTTAGTAGCCCTTGGGAGAGATTGTCCCAAATAAAAGATGGTGCTCAAATGGTCTTAAGACCAAGTGGCCGACGGCCCTAATGTAGGCCGTCCGTCAGATGCGTCTCATTTCCAAAAGAGCTATTTAAAGTCCATAAAGAAGATAACCAACACTCAACTTGATTAAACCTAGCCTTATATTGATTCAAAGTTTCCAAGATCTTTGTTTACAAGGTTGAGGAGTAGTGGAGACAAGTTTGCTTAAAGAAACTTTAGAAAAAGAAGAAGAAAAGGAAACAATGGAGTCAAGGGAGTAGGGAAGGTGGTTTTCTTCTCTATGTGCACTCTGCTTTCTCTGGTTTGAAGGGTAGAAGGTGTGTTGTGGATGTATTTTCCTTCACAAACACCCTCTATTTATAGGATTCTTGAACCAACCAAATTTAGATAACACATAGGACCATTTATTGCACCCTTTCCCGTCGATCAGAAGTCAGTGAACACGTTCCCTTGGAGCGCCATTTCCCTTCTATCCAGCTGTTTCGCTAGCTTCTTGGATGCAGACATGCGACGGCTCATAGCAGATCCGTCGGATCCTAGACCGACGACACTATTAGCAGCCGTCAGAAAAATTAATACAAAATACTATTTTTGAAGTGTGTTTCATGATCCTCGTTCTATAAGATTTCTAACGCCGATCAAGAATCGGAGCTATATTGCTCAAGTTATGGTCCGATCTTGTGGGGGTGTCCGAGTGCAAAAGGAAAACCGACAGCTCCTATTGTTGCCGTCGCTCAGACCCGATGGCTCCTGTATGTGCCGTTAATTTTGGAAATCATGATCCTCAACGCCACTGACGGATCGATAATCGGAGCTGTAATGCTCAAGTTATGGTCCGATCTTGTGGGGGTGTCCGAGTGCATAAGGAAAATCAACGGCTCCTATTGCTGCCGTCACTCAGACCCGACGGATCATGTCCTTGCTGTCAATTTTGGAGGTCATGATCTTCATTCTATGAACTTTCCAATGCCGCTGACGGATCGAGAATTAGAATTGTATTGATCAAGTTATGATCCAATCTTATGGGAGGTGTCTGACAGTCTGTGTAGAGGCATTCCTTCTGCTTCTTGGGCCAAACCACCCTGATATTGGATTGTTTGTTGTTGTCTAGTCTTGGGTGATTATTTGTGAGAGAATATATGGTTCAAGCCTGCATAAACCAGATATTATAAGCGATAAGTATTATACTATTTTGATTGGTAAAAAATGGGGTATCTACAGACACCTCAACCTGTGTCACCCTTTCGAGCGCGCCGCAGTCAGAGGGTGATGAATACTTAAACGATATTTGATGAACCATTTTCTAAAACAATGGAGTTATTTTTTTTGTAACCTATGGTGAAACAGTGAGTTAATCATCAATGATTTTCATGTATAACATTTTGGAGGCAAGAACGTTAGGCGTTTTTCTGTTGATATGTGTATAAGTTGTGTCTATGGTTGAATTTTATAATATTTGTATCTTCATGTTTTAATGTCTCAATGTGTGAATGTTCGGATTAATGTTATGTTTGAATGGATTAATACTTCAAAGTGATTTGACAAATTTCTATGTTCAGCTCTTCAGGTTAATGGTTGACTTAATGTTTAGGTTAATTAATCTACTACTATCGACATAAATACCTAATATCAACAGTGATAGTGTCACAAAGGTTCCAGATGCTAAGGGTTTTGTTTTGCGATTCCCGCGACACATGGATTATCGACAGATATATGACACACCGACCATGTAGGTGTCAAACAAGTTCCAGCAACAATCAATCCAAACAGGCATCGACAATTATATGGTGGATGCAGTGGATTAGTGTTGACACTGCTATGGTCTATACGCCTAGGTATACAAGTGCAATTCAAAAATGAGGGTTTTTTGCATTCTTATTGTGTACTCATGTCACATAATTGTAATACACCAAAAAATCATCATGTTTCACCAATTCAGCATAGAGGGTTAGCTTTAGAAAAAAAATTAACATCTTATACATTGCATTTACATGATATACCTAATATATTTGAGAAGTAATTGATGGCCATTCAAAATATGTCCAGCAAGATAGTGTAACCCTCCAAAAAATGCAGGCATGCAACACCTAGTCGATTTGAATGGGTGTATCTGTTGTTGCCATATCATTACTTTTCAAAAGAGTTCTGAACGATTTCATCCTATCCCATATGGTGTCAGCCAGTCAGATGCTATTAGGTGGCCCATATTCGACATTATCATCCAATGATCCTTGTCTGCAATAGTGGTTTCACGGAGCAGAGAATTCCTAAGCTCCTTCATGTGCTTGGTTCCGTAGAAAATTGGAGTGTTTATAATCGGTGTGTGCATCCAACTTAGCTAGTAGATCATGCTTCACCTGCCGCCAACCGTCATCACCCAATCCAAGGGAACCAAATATAACTCTGAAGCCACAATGTCCATCAGACGCGACGTTGACCATTCTTTTCATGTAGGGCAACAATAGTGTGGGGAACTCTATCTTGAAAAACTCCTCTTTAGTTGGATATCTCTTTATTTTTTTTAGGTTTCGCCGCTGCTTCTTCTGGTTTACCCATATTTTGAGATCCTTGAGCGGGACACTTGGAGTTTTCGGACTCTAAGGAGGCGAGCACATGCACCCAATAAGATGGATCATGTTGTGTAGACTATTCTTCAACAACCTTTTGATTTTTTCTACCTTTTTATGCTCGTCCTTCCCCTCACACTAATCTTCTCCATTGGCTATAACAAGTGGGTTGTGGTAGGGTCACCCAATAACTTACAATCATACAAGTACAAAGAATCTTATGTGTGTAGAAGATGACATGACTGCATGCATTAGGATCCACCCCGATGTTGCCGCTACGCTTGATTTGACATTTCATCTGTATGAGTGTCGTAATAGATGTTACCCCAATTATGCCCTTCAAAAGTGCTCTTCTCAATGAATGAGGGATATTTGTCAAGATCTGCTCAAAAGATGCCTTGATATCTATGACTTGTTGATCCAACAAGCATTTGATCGTTCCTCACAAACTAACAAGGTTCTGCATGGATGAACACAAGTACTTCTTCAACTTTGCATGACTCCCTTCAGCACAATTGGTGGTCGTGTTTCCCAAATGAAAATGTTTATCAACCCATGCAAATACAAATTTTTGTTTCATCTATAGAAGTTCACGGACATAATTCAACACCAAGATGTATTTTTAAATTTCTTTTCAAGCTGAAACATCCTTACTTCATATTCTTCTTCTGTGGTAGCTCTCATAACATGAGTCTACATTTTAAAGAATTGATCTCACATTTCATTTGTTGTAAATTCTTTTCTACAATTGGCCAACACATTTTTTACTATGCGGAAGTGACATAACAAATGAGTCATGAATGGAAACACCATGTTCAAGGAATTTATTAACCCCTGCTCTTGATCTGTCACCATCACTGAGGGTAGTATCATATCATCAAAGAGCTCCCTGAAGCATTGTAATGTCCATGTATAATTGTTCTCCTTTTCCACTTCCATGTATACAAATGCAACTGAAAATGTTTTGTTTGTTAATGTCACACCCACAATCTCTAGAAGTGGCATTCTATACCTATTTATTATGTATGTACAATCCATCATAAAAACAAAAGGAAATGTCTTCACCAATACAACGGACATAGGATGTGCCCAAAATATATCTACCAACCTCCTAGAACCAAGATCCTCTATGTGTCGTTCCACAAAGCCAGCGTCATATATCAATTTGAATAACTGTTGCATGTTTGTGCGACCACCAGTTTCTTCTTTCTTTACTTTTTTTTATTGCATTGTATATAATGGTTAGCGTGGACGCATTCGAGTCATTGTAGTCTTTAAGATCTGAAAGTATATCTCTAGGATACACCACACTCTTTATCATTCCTTAGACAAGTTCATACTCTTCATTAAGAAGTCGTCCAACAAATGAATGACTCTCCATATGCTTAATTAATGGGTGGTTGTGTTTTCCATTCAACATTTGAACGATCCAATGATCCTGAGGAAGTGATAACTTCATACATTCAACTTAAAAGGAAACCCACATCATTTTGTTGATGGTGAACACTTTCGTTTCGGTAGGCTACAAGGATGATAATATCAATAATGTCCTCCTCTTTTGCAACCAAGAAACAATCATGGTAAATGGCGAGGATCTGTAAACTCTGATCGACTCACAACAATGACAACACCATTCTCCTTTTCAACTTTCTGTGCCCACTCAATCATTTCATCACAATGATTGAATATCTATATGAAAAACATATAGAATTCAATTAATATACATATTATTACATACTATTACTAAATCAATGATATCATTTCTCACCATAGATGTTGTAAATATCTCCCTCAAGTTTATCACTTTAGTAATGTCTTGGATCGACAATGAAATCCTAAAACAAGATATCTTAAAAATTAATAAAAATTCAAAAATCTTAAAAATGAGATATGTGTCCCCCCCCCCCCTCAAAAATTCAAGAAACCTTATAAATGAGATGTGTGTTCCTTCAAAATTTAGAAACCTTAAAATTTCAAAAATCTTAAAAAGCAAGATGTGTGTTCCAACTTGGCCATTCAAGGAACCATAAAAATTTCGAAATCTAAAAATTGAGATGTGTATTCCATCTTAAACATTCAAGAAATCTAAAAAATTTAGAAACTTTAAAAATGAGGTGTGATCCATCTTGAAGATTCAGAAACCTTAAAATTAAGTGTCTCCATCATAAATATTCAAAAAATCTTAAAAATTAATAAAAATTAAACACAACATTCATTCAAGATTGTGAATGTGCATATGAGACCATAGAGACAAGCCCTAGAGAAACCCTACAAATTTTCAGTATTCCAAAACCTAGACAAACATCCAACAACCCTAAACATACATAAACGTGAAGGAACACGAATCCAAATGCAACTTTTTACCTCATCATTCTTTGGAGCCTCCATGCCGTGATGATTTTTGAGCCATCGTCAATGAGTACGTGGAATCCGTCATGTGTGCCGCCACACCACCACATTGCCAGCCGGACCTCTTCCTCCATCGCTTCAATCGGCTGACCACTCCTCCTCCTCTGTGCGTTAGCGGGAAAGAGAGCATTCATAAAATGTGGAGAGGGGGTGCAACACACTTTGGGTTTTTTTGTAAAAAGAAATGGTAGGTGTTTAAAAAATGGGGTGTGCATAGGCTTCAGATATAAATGGATCATTTTACACTATCCATTTATTAGGGGTGTGCACCTCAATTTGAGGGTTACAATTAGAGCCACCCTTCATTAAATTATAATTGTATTAATTGGGTTAATCAGATATTAAAGTTTGAAATGGGTCTTAAGGGGTAAATTAAACGGATTTTAATTTTAAATGGGCCTCAGATAATTTCATTGGTCATTTATATGATAATGGGTAAGTTAAATATAGATTGTTGGGATAAATGGGTAGTCCCTTTAGGATGGCCATTGGATTTTATTTTATTTTTTATAACAGTTCTGTTACATAGGCCCTAGATGTGTCAACTTTTCATTGGCTGCCTGGTTTAATTTTACAAAAGAGTAAAAAAAGCAAAGGACTAAAGTACCCCTATTTATAAACTGCACCTTCTCACGCGATTTCCCCCTCTTTTTACGTTTTTGTGCTTCGTCTTACCGACCCTTTTGGAGAGCCAAAATCATATTTCAAAATTTACGGTTTCCTAAAATGAAATGTCATTCGAAATCACTCCATCAATTTGTTTCCCTTCCGTCTAAAAACATTCGAAAACCCTAAATCTCAACTGTTGGATCACTAACAAACTGTTAATCATCAAATTTGTCATCCGGTGGATTTAATCCATGGCGAAAATGGGTATGAAAATTTTTTTGGTTGTTTATTGCCTTTTTTTAAAAATAAATCCGTGGTGTATTTCATCGTTCTTTAGAGAAAAAAAATTTAAAAATTAGAGAACAATTGACAGACATTCACGTGTTTTTGTATTTCAGTTACATATGTGAATCGTAAAATATATGAGTAATATGCCTAAAAAAATTGATTAATGTAACTAACAATTATATTTATTTTCTTGGAATGTGTATGCATGTCCTGGTATAAATGGAATAGTGTTGTTAGGATTGTTCATCAATCAGCAGAAAATGTAACTTACTTATTGTGTATGATTTGGACAGTAACTTAAGGGCACAATGTAACTATGTCTGTGTGTCATGTAAGCTCCTAAAAATGTTATACGTGCAATTGTATGTGTGTGACATTGTAACTATTATTAATGTAGTTGACTAACAATTATAAATGTTGCATTTGTTTGTCGTAATGTATCTTTGGAAGTATATGTCATCCCAAACGAAAAATGATTATGTAACTAACTAATTGGTTCATATGATTAGGACAAATTCTAAAATACACAATGTAAACTATCTTTGTGTGAGCTTTCAGATTCCATATTAAGTTTGGGCACTGTTACACCCAGATCCATTTCCAGCCCCAATTCCAACCCTATATGCGTCGATATATTTCTATTGACGCATATGCTCACATTAACAAGGCATATGCTTCGAAAGAATTTTTTATATTTTCTATAAATGCATCAAAGCAATTCATTGGAGTACATGCGTCATTTTTATAAACACATATACCTCATTAGATGATGTATACTATTTTAAAAAAAATTGAAACACATATGGACTGGAATTAAGGCTGAAAATGGGGCTGGATGTAACATTATCCATTAAGTTTTGCTATCATATGTTGAATATGTAACTAACTATTAACAAATGTATCTAACTATTACAAAGGTTGGTATGTGCATCTCATGGTTAGTCATTCTGGGTTTGTATTTGAATGTGTTCATGTATCAACCAAAAAAATCAAATAAACATAGAATGAAAATATAGTACTCATATTAAAATTGGTTATGCAAGACTGTAACAAAAATTTATTTCACTAAAAGTTAGTTACCTTCAGATATATCAGTAAGGTTTCTGCATAGCCTTATAAAATTTTAGATATAATTCTAAATGTAACTAACTAATTAAAAATACACATTAATATAGACGAAAAAAAAGAATATAACTTGAACAAAGGTGTGAAAAATGTAACTGATAATAAAACATTAAACAACAACATGTCATATTCATCCTACAATATCAAACATTAAAAACACAAAATTCACAATCGTCTGATTATGAAACTGCTAGAATTGACATCCAAAAACAAAATATGAAAACAAAAGAAAAAAAATGCATATACAAACAACAACAAACGCCACACCTAAATCAACCTCCATCGAAAAGAATACCAAAATTTCAGGTTTTTTTTCGATCAGATTAATGGATGAGAAAGTCCTTCGGATATGAATTCGGTTCTAAGAATCGATCAAATATCAAATCCAATCTGCTTGAAATTGTTCTTTGAAATTACTTGCTGATCATAACCACTCATTCATTACAGTGGAGGTTACCAAAAATTAAATCAAGGATATTAAAGGTAATGTCACCAATGCTATCTCATGGGGCTTACATGGGCCTATGATATGGGCCTTATGAATCATTTTCCTTATTATAATTAGAGGATTACATACGGATTGGGTCCATATTCATGTTACATGTGTTCTAGTTAGAGTTTTTTTTTTTTTAATGTACAGATTTTAAAAGTGTCATATTTACTATTATTTTGCTTTCACATGCATTATTCATATTCATGAAAAGTCAGCATGTTAATTTGAATATAACGATGCACAATTTATGATATTGTTATGGGATTATTCATTCTTTGATACATACAAGCATAATTACTGATTTAACATTAGATGACATATAAATTATAGGCATAATAGATACATGAATATTGCATAACAATGAAAGCCACTAGAGATGTACCATCCCCCTATAAACAACCCGGGATGTGTACCTATGTGATGGGATCGATAGTGCACACTTCTGATTGTGTGGCATAGGTGCGTGTGCTTCAAAATATGAGGACATGCTTTTTCATAGCCTACGTATCATTTTTACATGAATTTTAACAGACCCAAACATCTAGTAGTTTGACGATATCATGGAAAATTTTGGATATTATTTTATGTTATAATTTCTTCTACATCATGATGAAGACGCATTGTAGTATTGATCCACTCACTGGGATATTTTACAAATTTTTACAGAATAGTGGCGTTGGAGATGGGGGTTCTTGTTATTCCCTCGAAAAATTTTCATATCAGTAAATACTGATGAAAATCTCATCTATACATGTTTAAATGAATGACACGTGTTCATGCAATAACATTTATGTGATTCTATCTATAACTTTTAATTGTTTGATGGACGTTTGATGGACGTGTAATCCATCCAAACATTTATTGATGAGATTCTAATCAGTACATACTGATATGAAAATTTTATGGTACTGATATTGTGTGTTCCAGCCGTGGGGTGTTCATCAAATCTCGGCCATTGCAAAAGGATTGATGAAGGAGAAATATGCAAGGCTTTATGACAGGTGTGGTGTGGCTCTTCTTCCTAAGGTTGTCTAAGAATCTACTTCTTCAACACAGGAAAGGGTTAAATCAGATGTTAATGGTGGCAGAACAACTCTAATTTCAGGATATCCTGGATTGCTTAGATATTGGAATGGATAGTTTATTACCCAATTCACTCTTTGGAGGTTTCATATATCCTGAGGAGCGCTAATACACGTGACCCCACTTGCAGCCCGATACACTATGATAACCCGATATACTGCGCTATCATAACGTATGACTTCTATTATAGTGTATGAGATGCTTTTTTTTTCATTTTTTCAACTCGAACTGAGATACATTATTGTATCTCACTATATATATCATTTTATATAACAGTATACACTTCAAATGAAGAGTATATGATTTTTAAAATAAATATAAAAAAAAAATCAGTATGGATTACAGTTGAGAGTGAATCTATCTTTTTCCATATCCTACGCGTTTCAGAGTAAGCTAATGGGCTCAAATTGAATCCAAAATTCCTTGAAGAAAGAAGCACTGGGATTCCTGAGATAATAGCATTCTGGAGGGATTTGTAAAGTGGCAGATTAAACATGTTTGGAAATCAGTTTAACCTTTTAATTTGCTGGTAACTTTTCTTATAAAAAGCATATAAATAATGAATAGGTTGCACGCCTCAAGTGCGAATGATTTTAATATAATATAATTCTATAAATTTCCAGTTTAGAAATAAGTCCTTTTATTAAAATTGAATAAAATTCTAAGACACATGTTCACCCTTTCTAGGTCCTGTATGGCACAATGGCACATAAAAGGGAATCCTATGATTGAAATGATTAGTAGCTAAACTAACTCTGGAATAACAGTCAACTTAGGATAATACAATGAACTATTGAACAATTCCATGAGAAAAACATTAGTTCACTGTTTCCAATGCTCAGATGGCACTTTGATAAAACCACAATAGGATAATGTACAGCATTATGCAAGATAACATCTCAGGCATTATTAGCTTTAAGAGTAACAAATACCCAAAAATCAAGCAGCACTTCAATATGAGCCAGTATATACAACAAAACAGCATATACAGCCAACCAGAAGCTTTTGCTTAAACTCTGGTCTTCACTGTGCAGCAAAGGATATATATATTCCTGGTTAGTACAATGATAAATACTAACCAAAAGGTATTAAAAAGCCTTTTCAACCAAAAAAGAGGGGCATTAAAAAGCCTTCCATCTTTAATTGCTTGGGGCAAAACACATCAACATTCTTGACAATGAAATTGCAGGAAGTCCCATGGCTGGCTGTCTCCTGTGCTACAGGCTATATAGTCCATCCTATAAACAGCCCATATCACCCAAGATTGTGTCCATGCAAAAACCATACACACCAACTATGCTATCCTTTTATTTCTCTCTTTCTTTCTTAAAATCCCACTCAAAAAAGCCCAGCATAAATTAAAATTAGACATATACTACGTCATTTAGGAAAGCATCCACTAAACCAAGACCAAAAATCAAAGAGAACTGGTGCCAAAATGCAATGAGTGGGGGGAGATCAAATGCTCTCCAATTCATCTTCCTTACCAGCAGTGCCCCCATCAGTCTTAGCATCATAACCATCATTGTCACTCATATTGTTGCCATTGTTATTGATGTTGGTGTATTTGTTAGAGGAGCCCTTGCACAGGCTGACAGGGTATTTGATGGCATTCAGCTCCAGCTTTCTGAGGGCCGCCTTGCCGAGATCAACACCACAGATGTCGGAGAGCCTAACAAGGTAGAGCAAGACATCAGAGAGCTCCTCCCCCAGGTGTTGCTTCTCCTCATCCTTCCATCCTGGCAGACCCTTTGGGACCTCTCCTTTCCACTGGAATATCTCAGACAACTCACCCACCTCACCCACCTACACACATTCAATAGAATGTGAAAGTCTCATTTTAGGCATACAAAATTGAAGATAATAAGATGGGTGTCGAAAATGTTTTTGAGTTACAAGTACAATTTTTTTTTTTTTTGGGGGGGGGGGGGGGTTCTCCACGTAATATTTAGGCAAAAGCTTTTTGGTGAGATTTTGTTGACAACTTTCCATGCCCTACAGAGTGATTTCATCTTTTCCCCCCATTGTTTCAGGTAGGGTTTAATCAAAAGAGACTCAAAATCATGGAAAACCCTTTAAAAGAACAAAACCCATTTTTAATATTGCAATGAAAACCCATTCACATAACAATAAAAAAAAAAAAACCCGTCTATTGATTTCTTTCTCCAAATCCAAAATAAAAAAACAAGATCCGTCTAACAGAAAGCGTATATATGGACAGAATAAATTAAAAAAAAAAGATACATAAAAAAGCAATAAAAAAAAGTGGTATAGATAGAAAGAAGAATAAGAACACGTAAGTGGGTTTGTGTATACCAGAGCCAATAACAGATTTCTGGGGCTATGGAACTGGTCCCAGTCTCTCTCCTTTGCAAACTCAGCCATTCTGTTCTTCAGCTCATCCAAAGTCACCATGTCCCTCTCTGAAACCCCCTTCGTCTCTCTTTCACTATCCTATATGTGTTGTAACAGAAGACAATGAGAAGAAATGCAAAAATAGAAGTCTCCTTCTATGGGTGGGATAGAAAACAAAAAGGAGGGTCAAGAGAGAGAGATGTCAAAAAGAAAGGAAGACTAGAAGAACAGGTGCTGTGAATGGACAGGTAGTCCTATTTGTGGCAAGGCATATCTGTTCTGCATCTGGACTTCTTTTATTATCACAATTTGCTTCTTCTATTGACAGGGTATAGCCGGTTCTGTTTGTCCACTAGGACACTCCACGTGTATATTTCTTATTGGTTTTTTCTGTTGGGAATAAAATACATGTACACCTTACTTGTTATATATATATATATATATATATATATATATATATGAAAATGATTGCGTGCGGCGAACGGCAGGTGCGGCCGCGACGTGGGCCGTTCGATCGCGGGTCCATCGCATCCAACGGTCGAGATGAATCGCCCCCGACCGTCCGATGCGATGGACCCGTGATCGACGGCCCGTGATCGCTGCCGCACCTGCCGTTCGCCGCACGCAATCACGTCCCTATATATATATATATATATATATACGACCGCGATGAGGTGCGGCGGCCGCACCGTGCGGCAGCCGTTTGATCGCGGGTCCATCGCATCCAACGGTCGACGTGAATCGCACCCGACCGTCCGATGCGATGGACCCGTGATCGACGACCCGTGGTCGACGCCGCACGGTGCGGCCGCCGCACCTAATCGGTGCTCTATATATATATATATATATATGGTCGCGATTACGTGCGGTGTGCGGTCGGTGCGGTTTACGACGTGGGCCGTTCGATCGCGGGTCCATCGCATCCAACGGTCGACGTGAATCGCACCCGACCGTCCGATGCGATGGACCCGTGATCGCGCACCGCACCGACCGTAAACCGCACCTAATCGGCTCCCTATATATATATATATATATATATATATATATATATATATATATATATATATATATATATATATATATATACGGGGGCGATTAAGTGTGGCGTGCGGCAGGTGCGGCGACGACGTGGGCCGTTCGATCGCGGGTCCATCGCATTCAACGGTCGACATGAATCGCACCCGACCGTCCGATGCGATGGACCCGTGATCGACGGCCCACGATCGAAGCCGCACCTGCCGTTCGCCGCAGGTAATCGGCCCCCATATATATATATATATATATATATATAGAAGTGATTCGGTGCGGGAATGCGGTCGTATGGGAAGCGATCACGGGCCGTCGATCACGGGTCCATCGCATCGAACGGTCGGGGGCGATTCATCTCGACCGTTGGATGCGATGAACCCGCGATCGAACGATCGACGTCGTTTCCCGCATTCCCGCACTGAATCACTCGACTATATATATATATATATATATATGGATCCGATTACATGCGGTTTACGGTCGGTGCGGTGCGCGATCACGGGCCGTCGATCACGGGTCCATCGCATCGGACGGTCGGGTGCGATTCACGTCGACCGTTGGATGCGATGGACCCGCGATCGAACGGCCCACGTCGTAAACCGCACCGACCGCACACCGCACGTAATCACGACCATATATATATATATATATATATATATATATATATATATATATATATATATATATATATATATATATATATGGGACGTGATTACGTGTGGCGAACGGCAGGTGCGGCAGCGATCACGAGCCGTCGATCACGGGTCCATCGCAACGGACGGTCGGGTGCGATTCACGTCGACCGTTGGATGCGATGAACCCGCGATTGGACGGCCCACGTCGCGGCCGCACCTGCCGTTCGCCGCACCTAATCATTTTCATATATATATTTCTGATAATATGCGGTCATGTGGTCGTGCGATCGCGATCGCGGGCCGTTCGATCACGGGTCCATCGCATCTAACGGTCGATGTGATTCGCACCCGACTGTCCGATGCGATGAACCCGTGATCGACGGCCCATAATCGCACTCGACCGTCCGATGCGATGGACTCATATATATATATATGAGTCGTGATATTATACGGTCCTACGGTCGGTGTGGTCGCGATCACGGGTCCATCGCATCGGACAGTCGGGTGCGAATCACGTCGACCGTTGGATGCGATGGACCCGCGATCGGACGGCCCGCGATCGCGACCGCACGACCACACGACCGCATATTATCGGAAATATATATATATATATATATATATATATGGTCGCGATTACGTGCGGTGTGCGGTCGGTGCGGTTTACGACGTGGGCCGTTCGATCGCGGGTCCATCGCATCCAACGGTCGACGTGAATCGCACCCGACCGTCCGATGCGATGGACCCGTGATCGACGGCCCGTGATCGCGCACCGCACCGACCGTAAACCGCATGTAATCGGATCCATATATATATATATATATATATATATATATATATATATATATATATATATATATATATATATATATATATATATATACTCGTGATTACGTGCGGATTACGGTCGGTGCGGATTCGATTACGGGCCGTCGATCACGGGGTCCATTGCATCGGACGGTCGGGTGCGATTCACTTCGACCGTCGGATGCGATGGACCCGTGATCGACGGTCCGTAGTCGAATCCGCACCGTGCGGACGACCGCACGCTATCACTCGACTATATATATATATATATATATATATATATATATATATATATATATATATATATAGGGAAGTGATTCGGTGCGGGAATGCGAGAAGCGATCACGGGTCCATCGCATCAGACGGTCGGGTGCGATTCACATCGACTGTTGGATGCGATGGACCCGCGATCGAACGACCGACGTCGCTTCCTGCATTCCCGCACCGAATCACTCGACTATATATATATATATATATATATATATATATATATATATATATATATAGTCGAGTGATTAGGTGCGGCGGCCACACGGTGCGGCAGCCGTCCGATATATATATATAGTCGTGATATTATACGGTCATGCGGTTGGTGCGGTCGCGATCACGGGTCCATCGCATCGGACGGTCGGATGCGATTCACGTCGACCGTTGGATGCGATGGACCCGCAATCGGACGGCCCGCGATCGCGACCGGACGACCGCATATTATCGAATATATATATATATATATATATATATATATATATATATATATATATATATATATATATATATGAAAATGATTGCGTGCGGCGAACGGCAGGTGCGGCCGCGACGTGGGCCGTTCGATCGCGGGTCCATCGCATCCAACGGTCGAGATGAATCGCCCCCGACCGTCCGATGCGATGGACCCGTGATCGACGGTCCGTGATCGCTGCCGCACCTGCCGTTCGCCGCACGTAATCACGTCCCTATATATATATATATATATAGAGTCGTGATATTATACGGTCATGCGGTCAGTGCGGTCGCGATCACGGGCCGTCGATCACGGGTCCATCGCATCGGACGGTCGGGTGCGATTCACGTCGACCGTTGGATGCGATGGACCTGCGATCGGACGGCCCGCGATCGCGACCGCACGACCGCATATTATCGACTATATATATATATATATATATATATATATATATATATATATATATATATATATATATATATATATATATATACAGGGAACCGATTAGGTGCGACGAACTGCGGATGCGGCAGCGATCACGGGCCGTCGATTACGGGTCCATCGCATCGGACGGTCGGGTGCGATTCATGTCGACCGTTGGATGCGATGGAGCCGCGATCGGATAGCCCACGTCGTGGCCACACCTGTCGTTCACCGCACCAAATCGCAAGCGTGTGTATATATATATATATATATATATATATATATATATATATATATAGGGACGTGATTGCATGCGGCGAACGGCGGGTGCGGCAACGATCACGGGCCGTCGATCACGGGTCCATCGCATCGGACGGTCGGGGGCGATTCATCTCGACCGTTTGATGCGATGGACCCGCGATCGAACGGCCCACGTCGCGGCCGCACCTGCCGTTCGCCGCATATTACGCAATCATTTTCATATATATATATATATATATATATATGGTCGCGATTACGTGCGGTATGCGGTCGGTGCGGTTTACGACGTGGGCCGTCCGATCGCGGGTCCATCGCATCCAACGGTCGACGTGAATCGCACCCGACCGTCCGATGCGATGGACCCGTGATCGCGCACCGCACCGACCGCTCCCTATATATATATATATATATATATATATATATATATATATATATATATATATATATATATATATATAAACAATTAGGTGCGCACCTGCGGCAATCGGCTCCCTATACGGTCGGGTATATATATGGACCCGCGATCGGACGGCCCACGTCGTGACCACACCTGCCGTTCGCCGCACCAAATACGAGCGTATATATAAATATATATATATATATATATATATATATATATATATAGGAGTGATTAGGTGCTGCGTGCGGTCTGGTGTGGCGTCGATCACGGGTCCATCGCATCGAACGGTCGGGTGCAATTCACATCGACTGTTGGATGCGATGAACCCGCGATCGGACGACTCACGTCAAATCCGCACCCGACCGCACGCCGCACGCTATCACTCGGGTATATATATATATATATATAAGTAAACCTTTCAATTATCTGAAAAAATGTTTCGTATCCGAAAATATAAAAAATATTTGATTTCTAAAAATTTGTATCCGTATCCGAACTAAATTATCCCTATCTGAAAAATTTTGGATCGACTGGATATAGCCTATATCCAATCTGAACAATATCCGTATCCGAACTGTTATTTTATTTATATATATTAAAATTAGTTTCAACCCTTAGATGAAAATCCAATGGTTGATGATCTAGGAAAAAACACAAACCTATTTAACCATGTTGGATACTTGTTTAACTATATTAAGATTTATGTTTTTATGTCTTTGGTGGGTACCACCATGTTAAGATTTAAGATTTTATAAATTCTTTATATTTTAATCTGGTTTAAATATTTCGGATATTATTCGAATTCGTATCCGGATTTTCGGATCAGATATAGATATGTGTTTTGAAATATCCATCGAATATTGGATATGAATATTTTTTCAGATATCCAATTCAGATACAGATACAGGCATATCTGATTTATATCCATTCGATTGACAAGCCTATCTACCAGGGCTACCAAATGATAATGGGGATAGTGTAGTAACAAGGAATATGTTATTGGGGCATTAATATTGGGATTCTGATCTTTTTAAATTCCTATTAAATTGCTTTCTTTAGAAGAAAGATTTTATAAAAAATAAAACTTTATTCAAAAATAAAAAAGAGTACACGGTTCAAATCGAAGTCGAGAAGCAAAGGGGCCCAGGGATGTTTGTGTAAAAGATTTAAATAAGACTTTCAAGTAAAATGAAAAGATAATAGTTTGGATGATCATGTGATCCATTAAAGGGATTATAAAATCTTAATATGATATTTAAAACTTCTGATCCAATTAAATGTTCTTATAAGGATAACAATAGTTGTTTAAATTTCAAGATGGCTGAATTTAAAAAGGATAGAATACAAACATTATTACTTTATATATCAAATAAAAGTAAATTTGAATGATTCAAATTTTCATTTTCGCTTTTGAACCTAAAATTTTCTGTAACCAGCGTAGGCATTTTATTAAGTGATGATCTTTGGATTAGAACAAGAATGGGAAAAAATGTAATTCTTAAACTAGATAAAATCAAATCTCTAATGTTAATAATTTTTAAAGATAATGTTATGTATTCATCGCTTCATTGAATTACATAATCATCGTTAAAAAAATATAAAAAAAACCTATGACTTAAAATTAATTATGACATGCGGTGATCTGTCATTGGCCTTTGAAAAATATAAATAAACACACTCTCACATGGCAAGTACGTAATAATCTTATCTACTTTCTAGTTGTTAAAATACTCTTTGAAAAATACTACATCGATGTCCCAATTTAGGTGACCCTCTTGCATTCCCACCAGCTTCTCTGTCACATTATGCACTTGAAGAAGAGACATCAGCCTGTCTTTATTGTGAAAATTTTCGGACTATATTAGGTAACTATTGATAACAACTAATAAGATGATATCATATATTTTTTTGTCGTTTTAAACTTTTTAAGATAGGAAAAAGATTGATAAACCTCAATTCGTAGGCCCCTCTCGTAAGTCCCATGACATAACATGGTTTGAAATAATATAAATACCCCTGTAGTGTTTTGTTAGTGTTAACCGTAATTAATGTGGCAGTTAGAAAAAAAGGATGATAATTAATTACAGGAAATCACGCTGGGACATTAAATTCTGTTTTTTTTTCCTTTTTTGAATTTTAACTTTTGAATCATCAATTCATAATCGTGGTTTTTTTTAAAACAGTTCAGAATCATCAATTCATAATCTGATGGTGAAAATATCATTGAATTCTTTAGGATATCATTTGAAATGTCTACCGATTCGGATTTGGTTTATTTTTTTTTATATTTTTTTCAATTATTTGAATTTTATCAATTTTATATGTTAATCATGGTTTTTTTATGTTAAATGTGTTTTTGAACATGGTACATCTGTTGTTTAATTTGTTGAATGTCAATTACATATATATCTCTTTTTTGGTCTTTTCTCTCTGGTTATTTTTTATTTTGATATCCTTTTTTAAAAATGTAACTAACTTATTAAAAAAAATTTAATGTAAATAAACTTAGTGACATTGACAATGTAAGTAATTTTTAGAGCAACATATTTTGTGAAACATAACTGCATTCCAAAATATGAACGACTCTTAAAATGATCTTTAATGGAACTATAAGTCTTATTATTCGTTTTTAAAATTTTTTTTGTTTATCTAATTAATAATGATTATAACAATACATTAGTTTTATTTGATAATTATTTGCATTTTAATCTAGGAAATATTGTGGAATCAGTTACACTTTCTACGGATGGCAATGCACAAAAAGATTTAATTGTTGAAGTTGAGAAGCAATGTGCAGAAGCATTTGATCCAAGTGTTGGAATGACATTTGATACAGAAAAAGACATACAGAAGCATTTGCTCCAAGTGTTGGAATGACATTTTTTAATAGTTAGATACAAATGAAAATATTTTCTTTGTAACATAAAATAGTTACACTGTATATAAGTTAGTTACATTTGCTTAACAGCAACAACAACAAACACGTAATGATTAAGGAAATATAAATCACGAGATAGATAAGCACAAACTAAACAA
The DNA here is from genome assembly GCA_030737845.1 of Acorus calamus. Classification (NCBI taxonomy): domain Eukaryota; kingdom Viridiplantae; phylum Streptophyta; class Magnoliopsida; order Acorales; family Acoraceae; genus Acorus; species Acorus calamus. The sequence continues at coordinate 20,436,647 of CM060861.1, forward strand.
AATGTAGAGGATAATGTCGCATTGTCAATCAAGTTACATTTAGAATGTCATTATCATTATACAAATCAATAAACATAATTCTTTCTACTAGTTAGTTAAATTCTTTTTAATAATAGTTAGTTACATTTCAAATAAAATTATCTTTTCCAGTACACTATAACAGTTAGTTACATTTGCTGAACATTTATATATACAAGTAACAACTTATAGTTAGTTACATTTATTACAAGGTCTCATTTCGCATAGCAGTACTGCTAAGAAAAATCAAAATATATGTTTGTGGTGAAATCCGAAAACACCCATCTGATTTTGTCAATTACATTTCAATAATAAATATAAAAAAAATTTAATTATACATTTCATTTTTCTGTAAAAAAAAGTTACTTTTGTTAATATTCGAAAAAAAAACCCTAAAAAACCAATCCATGTAATCAACACCATCATCAAATACAACAGACACATTTTGTGAAATACCAAAAAAAGATTTTGTACCCATTTTTTTGCTATAGAAAAACCTTCGGATGAAATGTTTAGTTTCAAATCGATTCTTCAATGATATGATAGGTCTTCTTCGACTTTTTATACAAGAGGGTATTTTTTTCACTCATATTTTCGATTCAATATGATATTTGAGAACCAATAAATGCTGGGGCAGTTGTCAGTGGGAAAAAAATGGAAAAAGGGGAAAACGTGGAAACGAGTGTGGATATTAATTAGGGGTATTTGAATTTAGCTTTTTTGCTCTTCTGTAAAAAAACAATTATACAACCAATAAAATGTTAACACATTAAGGGGCCTGTGGGAGGGGCTATATGCTGGGGGCCTGTGTAGCAAAGCTCTTTGTGATATCATATTTAAGGAAAATGATTGACAAACCCCATGTAAGCCCCATGACATGGCATGGTTTGAATTTCCGTTTATACCCCTTAATTGACTTTTATAACTTCACAAACGAAATTAATGCAAACAGTTAACAATGCGTTCTTTGAAACCGTGCGTGGGGGGCATTCAATTGCGATTTTTTTCCTTTTTTAACTATATCACATTTGAAGGCTCATAATACGCTCATAATTAAATCAACAACTTCATTTTTGTGATAAATTTTCAACAAAAAAAAAAATTGAGATTGCAATTGGATTTGATTTTTGGGATGACTTTTTTAATTGTCTAATTCTGATCGGAAAATAAAAACACAATAGTTTGGCTACCATTGAAATGTCTGCCGATTTAGGTGTGGTGTTTGTTTTATTGTATTTTTTTTCAGTTGTTTCATTTTTTCATGTTTTTTAATGTTAATTCTTGTTGTGTCAGATGTCAAATGTGATTTTCAATACGGCACATCCGTTGTTTGACATTTGAATGTCGTTACATATACATACCCATTTGATAAAGAATGTAACTAACTATTATATGGATGTTTGTATTGAATTTTGTAACTAACTTCACGGATTTGTGAATGTAACCAATGTATTATATGGATTTTGTATTTTAACCTAAGTTACATTCATAAATTTTTTCTTGATATGTTGTTTGATATTAAATATGGCAACATTTGATCTGACTTTTGTTTATAATTTTTTTTTTTTTTGAATCTGGTGTTCAATGACAAATATGTTTTTTGGAGGATTTTACAGTATTTTGATGTTATATTGGCATATGGTTGTGTTACATTTTCAAACTAATATGAATTTTATGCATTATATTTTGTAAGTCAGTTACATTTTTTAAATATAACTGATATTTACATGCCTTAAATAATAAAATTCAATTAACTGAACTATTTGTATAATATATTTTAAAAACTAAGCTACATTCACAAAATGTAACTGATTTTTTTTATCTGATCATAGTTTTTCGTTAAAAGTCAGTTACATTCATCAAAAAGTAGATATGAAGGTCGAAAAAAATGGAATCCAGAGAAGGATTGAAAATGTAGTCCAACCACCTATCATATGATAGAGAGCGACGAAAAGGATCCTAGTTGTGGTGATGCCGTTTGTCGAAGATAAGCAGGTCGGCCGAAATGATTTTTTTAAAGTTGCTGATTTTTTAAAAAATGGTTAGATTTTAAAAATAGAGGGGTTTGACATGTGAACGTGTGATTTAAATAAAGTAATTTTGTACTTTTTTTTTGCCTTTTTGTTAAGGTTCAACTGGAGCCGATAAAAGTTTGACACCTTATGAGGTATATGAGTGGTGTTTTATACAATGGAGCATGTGCAGCATGGCTGAATCATGCATATTTTGTATCATGAGCATTTGACGTGTACATAAAGCTAACAATTTTATAATAAATGTCATTTTTAAATAATTTTTGAAACAAATATTGATATGGATATTTGAAAGGGAAAAATCCATATAAACCCCTGAAATCTTGCCTAAATTCCATATAACCCCCTACAATCTTCATATATCCATATAACCCCCTGTAATCATATCCAAAATCCATATAACCCCCTCCGTCCACCTTCCGTCAGCCGAGTTAACAGCGAAATTGAAAAAAATCCATATAACCCCCTTAATCTGGCTTAAATCCATATAACCCCTCCAATCTTTATATATCCGTATAACCCCCTGCAATCTTCATATATCCATATAACCCCCTGTAATTTTGAAAAAAATTCATATAACCCCATGTAATTTGGAAAAAATATTTTTAAAAATTCAAAAATAAAAAAATAAATTTTTTTATTAATAATAGAGTAATTTTTTTTATTTATTTCTGTTTTTTTATTCATAATTTTGAAATTATAAATGACATGTGATTTCATAACTATTACCCCAATACATTAATAATATAGTAAATTAACATTTACATGCATTAACATCTAATGGATTGTAAATCTTTATTTTGTTGTATTTTCTATTATTCTCATTAGGAAATGTAAAATTGATATTTTTGTTGTTTGATTCACCTTATATAAAATAAGAATAAATGGTGGATAAGAGATGGATAAGAGTTTATGACTTTTTAAATGACAAATATACCCCTGCGTAAATTATTATGTTTGGGAATAAGTAAGAGAGATGTATGTGTGATATGATAGATGTGACACTTTTTGAAAAAAATATTTTTAAAAATTTAAAAATGCTAGGAGGAATTTTTTTATTTTTTGAATTTTTAGAAATATTTTTTCTAGATTACAGGGGTTATATGGAATTTTTTCCAAATTACAGGGGATTATATGGATATATGAAGATTGCAGGGGGTTATATAGATATATGAAGATTGTAAGGGATTATATGGATTTAGGTAAGATTACAGAGGGTTATATGGATTTTTTTCAATTTCATCGTTAACTCGGCTGACGGAAAACGGACGGAGGGTGTTATATGCATTTTGCATATGATTACAGTGGCTTTTATAGATATATGAAGATTGTAGGGATTATATGATTTACGCAAGATTCGGGTACATGGATTTCCCTACTTGAAAATCATATAATTATTATTTATTTTTTTGGATATAAAATCCCGTGTAAATACGGGATATTCTCCATTCGAGCACATGATTGGTCCACTACAGTGAATATGTCCTAACATCAGTCAAAGTGAATAAATCTGGTTTTGTAGTACAAGTAAAATCTAAAAAAATAATTGGACTTTTCTTTGGTCAAAGAAAGGCTCCGGGTCTGAACTGGATTGATGTGATACAAACCTGGAGAGCCTAGAATGCTATTCATTCACTGAAGTTTTCACATTAAGCTACCTGATGCAATCATACATGCATGTATGTACTTTTTATATTTTAATTATGATTCAATTTATATTAAGCTACCTGATGCAATCACACATGCATGATGTAACACTTTACTATTTATATTTTGAGGGATGACACTGAGACTGTCCAGTCAGATCTCTGACCCAATTGGGTCGGGTTCAGGTTTTGGGGCGGTATATCCCCAACAGATTTTCGACAAGAATTGGTCGGGTTTTACTTAACAAAACCTGTCTCAAACCTACATCGGGTGCAATTAATATTAAGATCGAATATTCTATTCAAACCATGCTCCATCCCAAATGGAAATAATGTTTGATATTTCATTAGTTTTTTTTTATATTATTTTTTAATGATAATATTTATTTTTTAGTATAAATGTTGATGTTTCTTATTTTATAGATTATATTTTAATAAATATTTTATTCTTATTTAAATTATCAGTTAAAATTAAATTTTACATAAAAACATGCTATATTATTTTATTTCCAAACCCGTCCTGTCCAACCTGACCCAATCCAACTCGACTTAAATGGGGCGAGTTCAATTTTTTACATGTTCGTTGGGACGTGATTTTGTTAACGAGTTTGGGTTTCACCAAACTTATCCTAACCATCCCATTATCATCCCTAACTATTTTACCAAAAAAAAAAAAAAAAAACCTTATTGTTCCTAGTGTTATTGAAAAATATTGGTAGAATATACATATACATGATTTTTATTTTTTGTGTGTGTATTAAAAAGTGGTTTTTCTAATAAAAAAAGGCATCTACATTTCTTTGAGTGAGTCAAGAAATTTAAGGATATTTAAAATCAATGCTACATTTTTATATAGGGTAAAGATAGGCCCACTACCTAACTTAATCTTCCCACAACCCAAAATTACCAAAATACCATTATGTATTTTATTTTTTTGTCTTCCTTTACCACTACCCATTTTGACAGCGTCCAGTCGAAGTCTTTTTTACTAGACGACAGAGATCCGTTGATCTGTCTGAATAAGTGTAGACAGAGGCCCAGTCGAATTATGTTTCACTAGGACGACAGAGATTTATCGATCTGTCTTAGCAAGTGTTGACATGAATGTGTTGAACCCTTCAAAACAACAACTTTCTTCTAAGAATCAATTACTTATACAATCATTTAAGTCTTACGAAAAACAAAAATGTCATTTAAGTCATTTAAGTCTTTTTGAAAATCATTCACATATATGTTTATTTAAGTGAAGAAACAAAAATATCAAACAAAATGTTATTTGAACCAAATAAATAGTAAACATTTCATATAGACAAGAAACATTATTTTCTTTTCTAAACAAGTGGAGTCTCATATCGAAAGTATATGGAATGTTTCCTGATACTTCACTTGTGTATATGGATTGTTTAATGTTTATTTCATTTATATACTATTGTTTTTCATTTTTACACCTTATATTTAAATGACAAAATAGGTGAATGATATGTAGAAGAACTTAAATGACTTAAATGGAATTTTTGTTTCTTATAAGGACTTAAATGACTGCATAAGTAATTTATTTTTAGAAGATAAGTAATGTTTTAAAGGGATCGACACGTCCCTGTCGACATTTACTCAGACAGATTGACGTACCTCTGTCGTCCATGTGAAGCAGATTTTGACTGGGTCCCTGTGAACACTATTTAGACAGTTCGATGGACCTCTGTCGTCCCAGTGAATAAGATTTCGACTGGGCACCATCGAACTGGGTAGTGGGAAATGGAGACAAAAAAATAAAACAAATAATGGCATTTTGGTAATTTTGGTAGTGGAAAATATTAAGTTGGATAGTGGGAATAGCTTGCCCTTTTCTATATTATAATTTTAGGGAACTGTTGGAACAACTTCGAATTTTAGGCCATAGTTGTACTAAATTCTGTGGAGTGTTTAGTATTCCTAATTCTGATATCTTAAAATGGTTGAAATCTTTGTTATGTTAGGTTTTCAACATATCTTTGGGATCGTGAATCGGATGTTTATCGATTAAGTTATGGGCCAATCTTGTTAGGGTGTTGGGCTAGCAGGTTATAGACGACCCGAGGAGAGCTGTCGTATTTGGACGGCCTGGATAAGGAATGTTTTTCGTGGATGGCCCAGCTGGGAGTCATAAACTGGTTTGGCAGCTTAGATTTTGATTTTTTTGAATGGGTTAAAGACATTTACGTCCTTGCAAACATGAGTAATTTCATATAAGTCTTTGTTAAAGTTGGGACGACAGATGTACAAGTCTCTTAAAACTCACAAAAATCCAATTATCATCTTAGGGTTAATTTCCTTCCAAATTTGATGGAATATTATCAAAATATTCCTTCATCATGTAATTATATGCACTTTATGGTCACTATAAATAATCATAAAGACAAATTGATCTCTGTAAACACCAAATTATCATTTTACAAATTTTTAAGTTTCTTCATTCTCAAGGACATGGTAAAAAAATTGAGAGCAATTTAGTCATTTCATGGTACATATTAGGGCTATCATGATTGATTGAGTTAGGGTTAATCTTTGTTGACACCAGGGACGTATAAGGTTTTTTATGAGTTTTCAATGACTCGTACGTCTGGTCCAACTTTGTCAAGGACTTATATGCGATTACCTATGTTTGCATGGACGTAGATATCTTTCACCCTTTTAGGATTTGTTTGTAATTATGCATGCGGATTTATTGGATTTGACTTAATAGCTGTCCCCTTATGCGAAAAAATATATATTGGCCCCCTCTCCTCTCTCTTTTCTATACAAACCCTAAAAGTATTTCTCTTCCCTCTCTTCTCTCGGTGGATGTGTGTAGAGATCTGAAAAGGGTAATTTGATATGTTTTCCTTTCCTTATTTTCAAGTATTTTTCAATAATATGCATGTGGTTGAAGGTTACTGTATACATTTTTGAATCCAAGGTTGAAAAGTCAGGGTTTTTATAGAGTTTTTCATTGTTTATTTAGATCTATAGTTTATTCACTTATATTTTATTATTTTAAATGATGAAGTATTGTTTTACCTATACTTTATGAATATATATACATCAGATTTATGGAATTTTCTTATGATTTAAACTAGAGCTTTATGAGATCAATATGTATTTTGACAAATCTAGGGATTTCAATATGTTTTTCTCCTATATGATTGATTTGTTTACCTATTTTCTTTGTTGTTTTGTATCGTACTATGTGACCAATAAATGGCTTTTCAATAACATGAATAGGTTCTCCTTTTTTTTTTATTAGTTTAGCATGGTTAGGGTCTGTTTTTTAAACTTTTTGTTGCGTTCTATGGATGGGGGAGAGAATAGGTGTAATAGATTTCTGCAATGAAAAAGTATCTGGGTGCAGGTTTTGGACGGCTCATATAAGGGTCATCAACTAGTTGTCGGACGGCGGCCATTATTGGGGGTCGTCGCATGTAAAAACTAAACTGAACTGAAGTTGAAACCGAAATGAAAAAATTGTAAACCGAACGATGTAATTTTCCTCAATTGAGCTCAACCGAACCGAACCAAAGTTAAAAGACTATTTCACCAAAAAAAAATGGTTAACATATCAACAACAGAATAATAAAAATCTATAGTGTCAAGAGGGGATAGTGTAAAATTTATAGATTAGTGAGTTCCATCATTAAATTTTTAGTATAAAAAGAATGGTTTAACATATATATTTAATATGCATGAATAATGATTGTTTAATTTAATCCGGTATGATTCGGCTTTTTCAGTTTTCCTTTAATTGAAACCAAATCCAAACCAAATTAAATCGGTTCACTAATTTTTTAATCTATACCAAACCAAACTAAAAGACTGTTGACCTAAAAAACAAAAACAGTTTGGATCGGTTCAGATTCAATGACCAAAGTTACGTCCCTAGTTCTCTTTCAGGATCGGTAGATTCGATATAGTATCAATTAGCTTTGTTTGCGTGTCGTCGAATTGGAGATGAGTGGATTTGAGTCTCATGTGCATCTTTCAAAGGAAATATATTATGCATTCATGCTAGGATTGTTTTATTTTTATCGAATATAATTGCTAGTATTGTTATAAATATGTGTGAGCATCCTTTCGTTGATATATTCATCTTATAATGTATATGGTTCGTATGTTGAGGTCATACAAGCTCTGTCTTTTTGTGGTTTTAAAGATATGGTAGATTATCGAATGCTTATATTCCATCTACATGACATCGTCTAGGTGGCTCAGTCTTGGTGACCAACCGTTTAGGTGGGCGTACGAATACGTGACTAGGTCCGAGAAAATAGAACCTAAGTATTTGTGGCTATGTATATGTGGCATGCCTATGAAAGTTCCCACAAGCTAGGTGTTGCGAAGACGGGCATACATATCTGTTATGCATCATGTCGGATAAATGACGTATATGTATTATTGTATGTCTTGGTATCCTTGTTGTATATTTACTCTCTTGATATATTACATACTCTTGTGGACATACTATAATTATGATATTTTGAATACAACTGTACTAATGAGATAATGATTGTCCACTACTCATTGAGCGTGTTGTAGCTCAGCCCTCTCTTTTTTTATTTCAGATTTGAGAATCGAGTAATGGTGTTTATGGATTTCGAGGTCGTTAGCCACATGCATGCCCATATCACAAACAAAAGGTGGTACATAAAGAATCTACTAACAAAACTCCAAAAAACAAAAATAAGAAATACTACTCGATTCTACCCCCCCCCCCCCCCCCACAAGAAGAATAACACCCTACGAGTCCCAACGCAGATTTGACCCCAGTGTCCAACGCGTTTCGTGACCGTCAGATTTTATCATTTCAAAATAACATATCAAAATCATTATGTGTGATTATCATTAAAAAATATATTTTAATGACAATAAATTTCAATCACAATAACTATTAATTTGTTTTTTTGGCCGTGATAAGATCCAGCGGTCACGAAACGTTGGACAATCAAATTATCCAACTAGCGTTGGACCTAACTTGTTCCTCATCCTTGATAAAGTTGCCAATGAATAATCAAAATCATATCTTTTCTATCACTTCTCTCTTATTTCTTTTTAGGCAACATATCTCGGAACATCATGATTTGGCTATTCTCCTTTTTCTTTCCAAAATTACAGAGGATAATGAAATAATCATTATCAATGCTCTTTCTTTTGTAAAATTAACTTCTTCATGTAAACCATTTACAAAACTAGAAATAACGGAATCTATCTTCCTAAAACGTTTGAATAGATGAACATACTTGTTTCTTTTATCGGTTGCATTATAAAAATAAAAATAAAAATTGGGTTTTTTGCATGTATATCATAAAAAATATGGTATTTACTTTATACCAACACAAATATCGTATTTATTTTTATACCATTAAAAAATTTCTTAATGTAAAAATGTACCCCTCTTTAATCCTTTTTAACCAAAATGAACATTAACTATAGTTGGTTTCTTAACCAAGAAATAAAATGATAAAAATAATCTTAATAAATAATATTTTTCATAATATAAATAAGAGATTTTTATTTTTAACTCTCCGCAAACCATCGTATTTAGCGATCGCCCCCTCCATTCTTCGTATTTGGGTTTTACTCCCCACATTCAAAGGATAATTCCTTTTTACTCCCTACAAGGGACCTATCTGTAAATTATTTAGTTTTCTTTTTAGTCCCTGATAGGGAGTAAAAAGGAATTATCCTTTGAATGTGGGGAGTAAAACCCAAATACGAATAATGGAGGGGGCGATCGCTAAATACGATAGTTTGCAAGGAGTTAAAAATAAAAAACCCTATAAATAATTAAACATAATAACCTAATTAATTTTTTGTCCTTTCCAAATCAATTGTAAGCCATTCAAACTTACCATTTCCTTTTCTTCCAATAAAGATTTAATTTTAAAAAAATATTTTATTTTGTAAATTATATGATTAATTATTCTCAAAATAATTTTATTTCATTTTTATTAATGTTAGTATTAATAATTGTTATGTCTTTGCTAACAATAAATAGTTTTTATGATTAATTTTTATGTTTTTCAATTTTAGATGAAATTTATCATTTTCATGTTAAAATTAATATTTATTTTTATAAATATTGTATTTAGTAATGTTAAATATGCACAAAATAATAATAAGGGTGATTTTGTCATTTCTTCAAGACTTTAAGGGTTTTAATGAAATTTGGATGAAAGTTAATTAACATGGTAAATATGCATAAGTTCTATATATTTCAATGATATAAAAATAAATAGATTATTTGGAGTAATATAAAATTAAATAGAATGTTTTTTTTATGGTATACATGCAAAAAACCCAAAAGAGTTTATACACTCTCTCATTGAAGTAGATACTATTGTATGAAATGAAATATATACACTGATACAATAGCATATTTTTTTCTTATTAAAAACATAAAGAAAATTATTTCATAGTGATAGAACCATATGCACTATGATAGTACAATACACAAGATTATCTTTTTTATTAGGCAAGTTAGGCAATTACTTAAGGCCCCCAGATGCACAAAGTCTTTTTTAAGATACCCAAAAAACAGCAAAAAAAAAATTTACACGCCGAATACGATTTAAAAGCATTTTTTAATACAAAAAATTGGAATATGAAATGGAAGGTCTAAAAAAGTGTCATTATATAAAAAAAATCTTTTCTTTTATTCTTTTCAATCTATTTCTTCTTTATTTAAATAAAAAAATCTTTTCTTCTCACTCTATTTTTTCTTTATATAAAAAAAATTCTCTAGATTTCCTGTTTGCTGTAGACGGAAAAAAGTTATGTAGTGTAGACAACAAGGAAGGTCTTCTTTTATTTGAATCAAATTAAAACTTGCATATAAAAACTTAATTAGTAATTTTGCATCCCAAAAAACTAAAAGAACGATTTTTAAATAAAAAATTAGTAATTTAAAATGAAAGTAAATATTATTTAATGGCCTTAGGCCTCATAAAATATCGAGCCGGCTCTTACAGTATACATTACGGTATTATAGTATATGAAACTGTAAAATGGACTGAATGTATCAACGCTCTTGGTTTATTATAATTCGATTTGTCGAGCAAGGGCTACTGACCATTATCAATAGAATATGGGCATGTTTCTTTTGTTTCTAGTGTTTCACTTACTACTGAACACATTAGGAAAATAAGTAGCAAAATTTTATACTCTCCCTACCAGTACTGCATCATTGCATTTAGCTTCTTATGATATATTTTCTAAAGGTTAATCTAGCCCGGGTGAGAAAATCATAAAAATTCTATTCAAACCATAACACTACCCGAGGAGATACGACGACTTCATGAAAATCAAGCACTCTAATTTTACAAAGTTTGTTAAATGTCAATATTATGTAATGAAATCTCCTTCAGGGGATCATGAACAAGATTAAAGAAAAAAAGAACAACACATTGAGTTGGTTACCATAGTCTCATATAGTCTTCTGTCTACAATCAGATTAGTCCTACATTGATTTAAGCCTTCCTAGAATTAGTAATGGTTTGTTTGTTCGCTGTTTATTAGAGACTTTATAGCCAGCTAGACTTCATAACCCGTGGACAAATAAGAAAATAAAAATACAATATCTAGTAATTTTTCATAAGCTTAATTGACCACCCAGATTTATTAATTAATTGTAGATCACTTATATTTTAATCTGGTAAGCTATGAATAAATCAGTGAACAAGATATCCAAAATTAAAGTTCAAATAATCTCCTATAAACTGTCCGAAATCCATATAATCCCTTGATTTTTCCTAAAGTTCATATAACCTCATGAAAAAAATCTATGTAAATTCAAGTAGCCCATCTGAGTTAAACTTTTGTTCACATATATAGGATATTTTATTAATATTCTATTTGGTTAACACTGACAGAAAAAACCTATACCATAATCCCATATGTTAAAAATGCGAAAAATTCTTTATAATTGATGATTTACCTCTTCAAATAGATTATAAAAAAAAAATTCTATTTAAATGGATAAAATCACCATTTATAGATAATTTTTTACATTTTTAATATATTATAAAATATTTTTGATATATTGTTAAAATTAACCAAATTTTGGACATGGGATTTTATGGATTTTTCTCTAAATTAAAATAGTGTCAAAATATACACGTGTGACAGAATTGAAATAATCTTTGAGTAATACGGGAATTGGTCAAGAATGATATTTCTCAAAGGAAAAATAAATAGTGGATAAATGTAATTTTGCCGTGCACGTTTTGTCGTTTTGGTTCCATACAGTGCAGTGAGTATTCCAAAATCAATATTTCAAAAGCGTTCAACTCAAGTGCTACAGTTGGTCGTCCTTGCAGTTTTTAGGCTCTCTGGCTTACCAGAAACCATTACATTTTCGGGGTTTAAGTGTGTACCCAGAGAATGTTTAAGAGTCAGTCGTATGTTTTATCGAACATTGGGGCATGACTTGTACAGGAAACTCAGGGCGTGGCCCTCTCAGGGGTCACCTCACAAGGAGTAGGTTGGGAAAAGTGGCACGGTTCTAATAAATTTTAGGGTGGTTTTATTTGAGCCTCTTTTATTTGTAAATAAATCACTTTAAATAAATTTTACTGTTAAAGATTCATTTAGATTTTTTTTATAAGGATGTCACCTAATAAATAAGTTCACCTAATTTTTTTTAAATTTTTTTAATTGACATTCTTTTAATAAGCATACCCCTATCTTGTATATATATAGGGTCAATTAAATTTTATTTTTATTTTTTTAGGGTTTAGGATTTTAAGGATTTGTGTGAATATGTGAAAAAATAATGGATTTTTATATTTTTTTTATAATCACATTAATTGTTTTATTAGAATATGTTAATTAGAGTTTTATAGAGGGAGACGGGTAGTGGTGGGGAAGAAGTTTTGATATGAGAGGGGCTTGTTTATTGTTTATAGATGAGGTTAATATATGAGGGGCTTGTACATTAGATGATTAAAATGTGAGAGATTACTTACAAGAAGAGTTAACTTACAATTTAGAGTAGCTCAAATAAAACCACCCTAAATTTTATAGATGGGGTCATTTAAAAACTGACATTAAATCGACGCAAGACTCCATCAATATCTTTTTGAGGAAATTTATGTTCAAAAGGTTGGCAATGACCCTTTTGGATATAAACTCTTCTTATTTCATCATGATCATTAGAATGGTAAGTTGAAATTTTTTTTCTTAGCCCTGGAACTGAAAAAAGATTGTTCACATCAACACGATTTTGTTTAGCACCATAACTTTCTTCAGTAGAAAAAAAATCTTATTCTATAATTGATTTTCTCTTTAAAAATTTATCTATTGAGCAACTAACAAAATCTGTAAGATAAAATGTTATAAACATAAATATAAAAAAATCAAATAACTAATCAACTAAAGACCCAAATCAAATCTATGATTATCCAAACAGACGGATGAAACCCATGAAGAGGCTTTTGATACATAGTCATGTGAATAAAAAAAAGGTGTAATGTTGAAGAGTTTTGTTCATTATTCATAAATGATTATACAATAATAGGAGAGTTTCATATTAACATAAAAAAATAGTAAAGAAAAATAAAGCAAAAGGAAAAAAATAAATTAAAACTAAATTCAACTAGATACCTTATGCAAAATAGAAAAAAGAGATAAATAACGTGACCAGCGGTGATCGGCGATGACGTCGGTGTTCGACGCATCCGTTCATCGGTGATTGACAAGTCTGCGGACTTAATGAAAGACAAGGGTCCCAACCATTTTCTTATTACAAAATAGGATAGAGTTTTAAGTGAATGTTTGGGTAAGTAAATGTGGGGGTAGGATTTAATTGTTTTAAAAAAATTGATAAACCCACACGCCACCACAACAAATGCCCACCCCTGTAATCCCACGATTTTTTTTATATATATACATAGGTTTGGGTTTATGTGTTACGTTGGGGTAGGTAGGGTAGTGTTTAATTTTATTAAAAAATTTGATGGGTCAATTGAACCCACATTGATACACGTAACACCACCCATGGTTGAGATAAATTATCCTAAGGGATTTTGTAAATATCTCTTTTACCAAATTTTTCTAATTTTTATATTTTTTTATCTTCTCTTTTCTTGTATGTTTTGAGTATTGTCTTTCTTTCAATAATAAAATTGAGACAGGTTGCCTATCATTTTTATCAACAAAAAAAAATCAGTTTATATTGAAGTTTTTAATGTTCAAGACAGCTAAGATTCATCAATCAATATATTTATATAATCTATGTCACATACTCACATATAAATTAAAATACTAACTTGTGGGACTACTCTTCCTAATTTTTCAATCATTTGTGAGAGTATAATAAAGGAAAATGAGGTTACATTCATCTGCGTCTTGTCCACAACCATTAATAATACATGTATATCTAGGTATATATGCTCGCAGATTAATGTCTCATGAATTTTTTTAACCATATGATATGATACGAATTTTTTTTATTGATATATATATAAGTGGAAGATGTCATGATCATGTAGGGATGCCAGGCTAGGTACTAGCAATCGATTGTTAACAATAATTATATTATTTAATCATCTCGGAAATTGTTAATTATACAAAAGATAAAGAAAGAAAGGTACATGAGTCTGCTGAAGATTCATATTTTATTCAGTTATTTTAAACGACATCAAATTCAATCGTGCGACTGTCGGTGGTTGACTCCAACTCGCATTAAGAAATTAGGCTCATTTTAAGAGCATCTCCAATGGACATGTTAACTCACTAGTTAGTGTCATATTTTTATAAAAGATGTAAAAATGGTACTCCAATGGAAGTGTTAAGGGTATGTTAAATGTGGGTCCCACCTGTCATATGTTAGTTTTCATGTTAATTTTAGCTAGTGCTTTAGCCAACTAAATGTGGGTCCCACCATTCAAAATATTCAAAAAAATATTATTTTTGGTGGGTGGAGAGTTTTGAGTGGGTGGAGAGATGGACCCACTATTGTTTTAACTAGTTATTTAGCTAGTCCATTGGAGCAACAACCACCAACTAAATGAGAATGCAGTAAATGAGGGTCTAGTTGATGGATAAAGTGTTGACATGTCACTTTAACATGTTAGTTAGTTAACATGTCCATTAAAGATGCTCTAATGTGATTTGGTTGAAATCGAAACTTAGAAATTAGGCTCACTTTAATGTGATTTGGTTCAAATCGAAACTTACTCTTTTGAAAAATCATATATCCGGTCAACCCCGTCTTCAGTCTTATATACAACCCCTAACTATTTTTTTATTTTAAATATGTATTTATCTAATGAAATACATGCACACTATTATGTGTAAGGTGTATGTTCACATACAAGCTCTGAACATTCCGTCGTTAGATGGTGTGGGAGTAAACCATGGATTTGGGTTCACCTCGAACAACTATTGTTTTGAAATATTGCTTATTACAAAATGATGTATTATTAACTAAAGGAAGCCAATCTGCTTGGGTGTTAGATTCTTGCTCTGCCATGACATTACACAAGTTCGAGTTTGTTCTGACTCCTTATCTCTTATACATTCTTCTTCAGCTTGGTAGTTTGAGTCCTTAGATTCATCAAGAGGTAATATTCGAGGAATTTCAGACCAAGGATGATGATAGCTTAGTTTAGTGTGGGTTTGATTGCCGTAATTGTAAAATAACTGATTCTGCAAGGAACTCATTCTCCAATTTTTAAAAATCACAGTTTTTAATCATTATTTTCCTGAAATCTGTTTGCACTAAGCTGTTATAATAAAACTGTTTGATTGCACGATTGTTAAGCAGCTTTCTGCAAATTAAAAGTTGTCCAAACACTCATGTAAAGTAGCTTATTGGTGCTCCAAACATTTTGCTGGAGGGAAGGTGGAATCCAAATGGTGTACACAGCTCCAGGATCTGATAATTCATCGAATGCTAGTGTTGGGATTATGCCTCCAACTTTTAATAATCACAGCTTTTAGACATTATTTGCCTGAAATATGTTTGCACTAAGCTATTACAATAAAACTGTTTGATTTCACGATTGTATAAGCAGCTTCCTGCAAATGCAAATGTTATCCAATCATGCAACCAAACGTTACCTTAATGTTAGATATTTGTAAAGTTCTTCGAGAGCTTATTGGTGCTCCAAAAGTACTGGCTCGTTTTGCTGGAGGGAAGGTGGAATCCAAATGGTGTACACAGATCCAGGATTTCATAATTCATCGAATGCTAGTGTTGGGATTATGTTTCAATCCAGTATATCAACATCGGATAATCATGATGAAATCAAATTAGGGTGGACACCTAACTGATAGATTAATTAAGATTTGATCTTAATTAAGATATAAAGTAAATCTCCTAAAATCAGGAAAAAAGATTTGTTTGTTAGGAGATTACTTGGAGATGAAGTTATTTATTTATATAAATGTATTCTCTATGGATTTCAGGTAAAACTGGTTTGTCATAAAATGTAGAGATACATAGGAGAGAGGTTGAGAGGGTTCAAAGGAAGGTAACTCCATAAGAGTTCTGTAAAGTTTTTTTTTTTGTATTTCAATTACTATAGTGAATTCTCAGTTTTTCGCACCGTGGATGTAGAATTAGACCTGAATCACGTAACTTTGTGTTATTTGTGTGATTGTGTTTTGTTCTTGTATTTGATTTTGTTTTTTATTAAATACTTCCACGTATTCGTTTTTCAACAGCTAGGTCCGGTGATACAGAACATGCACGAATGTAAAGCTTTTCTTCAAACACTGTGTATGTGTATTTATACATTTATTTATGTGGTGTATACACCCCAACCTCTTTAGATTGTAATATGTAATTGCCCAAATGCATATAAAGGAGGTTAGGAACATATATAGAAGACACCATTATAACACACACTGTCGGTCTAATGATGACTTTTCAAGGATTAATACATGGTTGGTTGTAAATAAAGTGTCCTCCAGCAAAAACATTAGAATATTATCAGAATAAATCAACACAAATATAAAATAATGAAAAGATGGTATCAAAAGAACAAAAGAACCATAGAAATTGTGGGTAGGGTCCCCCTCTCCAACAAAACGAAAACCCCCGGGATTCCCGATGACAGACAAACTTGCAGTTCTCGACAGGTGGGCCTCGATCAACCAAAATGGTTGGACTTTTCTTTTCTTTTCTTTTCTTTTGCACCCACTTGACACACTTTTTCATGTCAACTTGCCTCTACTTTGTAGTGGTCTTCTCATAGGTATCCCCAGCTCAAAATGTAGATTATGACAACTCATGGGAGATGGTGAAATTAAGTATCAAAGAATGAGGTTCGAGACTGCGATGGATGGGGTCGCTCGCATTCAAGAAAATCACTTTATATGTCACAGAATAGGGGATTGTTTTTATCTACTCTTGTTTTGGTCTTTTGTGTGGGGGTGTTGATGAGGGTCTTCTATCTGGCACCTTCTTTGCCTTTTTCTTTTGCCTTTTTCTTTTATTCTCCCCTCACCCATAACCAAAATTTTGGATATTTTGTTTTGATGAGATAGATATGTCCATATTC
This sequence comes from Acorus calamus, assembly GCA_030737845.1. NCBI lineage: Eukaryota > Viridiplantae > Streptophyta > Magnoliopsida > Acorales > Acoraceae > Acorus > Acorus calamus. The sequence continues at coordinate 20,453,861 of CM060861.1, forward strand.
CACTTCAATTTTTAAAAAAAAAATCTAATTTCATTCCTATATGTTTCGTTAGCGCCGTATATTCGTATTAATAAAAAATATTTTAAATTTTTTATAAATGCGTCTATACAATTTATTAGAGCATATGTTTCATTTTTATAAAAAAAATGTACCTTAATAGATGAAGTATATTATTTTAAAAAAAATCAAAACATGTATACACGAAAAATGAGACTTCAAATTTTTTTTTTTTGAATAATGCTACGTAGTCTTTTTTTAAAACAACAATTTCATGTTTTGATATTTGTCAAATAGCATACTTCATCAAGTATATATTTTTAACAAAAACTAAAATATATTTATTTCAATAAATTTATTAAATAATTTATAAATGTAAAAAAAATAAACGAGATATACATTGCTACAGGTAGTATACGTACATAACTAACAATATATATATGATTGACAACGGGACTAAAAATGACTGCATGTGTCACTGAGTAACAACGATTTCTTATATATTGTTTGTTCAACGAAAAATTTCAAGCCCCATTTACGAATAGACATGCAATTCGTACTTGTTTTGATTTTTTACAAATAATATGTTTCATCGAACGAGATATATCCTTTTATAAAAAATATAATATATACTCTAATGAATTGAATGAACTTGATTATATAAATATAAAAAACTTTCACGAGGTATGTACCGCGCTTAACAGAGGCAGGCCCATGTATATGGTTGGGGGGCTTCCCCCCTTGAAAATTCAAAAAAATAAAATCATTACTATTAACTAAGCTTGTCAACGGCTTGGATACGAATCAAATACATTAATATTCATATCAAATCATACTCATTCGGATACGAATAATAATTTTTGAATTTTGATCTTTTGGAATACGGATATTTTTTGAATAATTGACATGTTTAAATATTAACATTAATTTGAATAATCAATTGATATATTACAGAGATATGAAAATTAAAATTGAGATATCATTAACTTATTTTCTCTTTCAGATATCATACATTGAAAATTGTGAACTTAGTTTTGTTTAAGTCGGCAAGCACCCTCTACCACTTTGTAAGAGGTTAAGGAAACAAATCCTAAATAGCATCATTCTTTTTTAAAAAAATACACTGAAAATTTAACGGTGATATAATATCTTATGACGGGATAGGTGATGGAGTGGATGCTGGTGGGACAGACGATGACAATGTTGTAGATGGGATAGATGAAGGACTGAATGTAGATGGGACAGACGATGGAGAGGACTAAGGAGTTGAGAAATCCAGAAAAATAAGATCATCAATGGTAGACGGAGGAAGTGGAGCCGGAGGTGACGGAAGAGCATAATAAGAATGATGCTCCCAAAGGTGACATGACAAGAAATGCGAAGATGTCGTACAACAGGATCATAACACTTGTAACCCTTATGTTGAATACTGTATCCAAGAAAAACACACATAGCAGAATGAGGAGAAAGCTTGGTGCGTTCAGTGGGGGGAAGAAGAACAAAACATGTGCAACCAAAAACACGAAGACGGATATAATCAGGAGGCTGATTGTGAAGTCGCTTAGATGGCGAGATACCACCAGTAATGGATGATGGAGTGCAATTAATGAGATACACACTTGTGAGAACAGCCTCACCCAAAAACTCAACAGGGACCGATGCAGAAAGAAGTAATGATTGAGTCATCTCAAGAATGTGACGGTGTTTTCGCTCTGCAACTTCATTTTGTTGATGAGCATAAGGAGTAGAGAACTGAGAAAGAGTGCCTTGGGATGTCAAAAATGCACTAAAAGACTTAAAACAATATTCACCAACACAATCAGAGCGTAGCACCTTAATACGACGAGAAAATTGGGTCTCAACCATGGTAGTAAAAGAAGTATAAATACGCAGTAAATCTGACCGACTAGACATAAGATAAAGCCAAGTGAAACGAGAATAGTCGTTGATAAAAATAACATAATATCGATTTCCCCCTTTTGAAAAATAGGAGATGGACCCCAAATATCAGAATATACTAAATCAAAGGGAGACTCGAAAATATGCAAACTTGAAGGGAAGGGGAGAGCCACGGGCTTACCCAACTTACACCCCACGCATGGTTGCAGATCCGTACGAGAAAATGATCCTAATGCACCAGTGCTAACAAGATATTGGAGTCTAGGCTGAGACAAATGGCCAAGACGACGATGCCAGAGATTGAAAGGAGAATGGGAAGGAGAAGTAGTATCTAACCGAACAGAGGCAGTGGAAGGCTGAGGAACATGAAGCTGATCCATGTAATAGAGTCTACCATGTCGCCGTCCAGTCCCAATCTGTCTCCCAGTAAGTCAATCCTGAACAGAACAAGATGATGAATCAAATGTGATCGTATAACCAAGGTCTGCAAGTTGACTGATAGAAAATAAACTCATGGAAAATTTAGGAACATGCAAAACATTTATCACACTAAATCAATGAGAATGATCAGAGAGAATGCCAAAGCTCGAGACAGACATAGGAGAACCATCAGCAGTGCGAATAATTGAAGGAGAATGTGGTGGTGTACAATTAACAAGAATCGAAGCATCCGATGTCATATGATGGGAAGCCCCAGCATCAAGAACCCATGAGGTAATCGGCATACCTGGTATGGGAGTAGAAGCAGACTAAACGGAACTAGAAAAATCTATACCAATCAATGATTGTAACATAGCATAAAGCTGCTGATATTGGTCTTGTAGCCCCTGTAAATGTGCAATAAGTTGAGCTGTGGTAAACTGTGATTGAGCAGAAGCAGGGCAAGGTACAATTCATGTATAAATCTGATCCTGACAAAGAGAAGATTGAGCAGATGACTGGATTGACAAGGAGAAAGCGGCATCTCGAGCACGTTTTCTAGCCAACTTGTGGCAATCGAGGGTCACATGACCAAATGAGTGACAATATCTGCAGTCCATAGTACTTGCATAGCAATAGATCAAAACAACAATATCTGATAGATCCAAAACAATCACAGATGCGTAGATCATGAAAACCTGATCAAAATGAGTACCAATATGACCATATCCGGAGTCCGAATGAGCCCGTAGCGGCCGGATAAAGAAAATACCGAAAGAGTGACGACGGTCGGGCGAGTTGGTGTGGGCGAGTTGACTCGGCAATCTGCGACACGGACAGACGCGTAAAATCCTGGATTTTTCAGGATTGCGCACGGATTCTTCGCGCGGCGCGATCTCGCGACCGAGACGAACGCTCGGGATTGCGCGGAGACGCTCAGGCACGCGAGCGCGGACGGGGTGGAGCAGCGGCGACACAACGGTACGGCGGCACAGCGGGAGATCTGTGCGGGGCAGCGGCGAGGCTCGGGGGCGCAGCGATGCAGCGGCGGGGCTGGCGCTCGTGGGCAGTAGCGGGGGCTGTGCGCGGGGGCAACGCGCGAGGGCAGCAGCTCGGCGCAGGCACGCGCGGGTAGGGCGCGGACAATGCACGGGGCAGCATCGTGGGCTGCGCGGGGCAGCAACAGGGTTGTGGCAGGGGCAGCAAATCAGCGCGAGGCAGGGCCGGATGGGGTGGCGTAGGGAGGCACGGAAACGGTGTGCGGGGGGGTGACACGAACGGTGTGCAGAATATCGACGATCTCGCAAACGGGGAATAACGCCAACAAAAAAATCAAAGAAAGAAAATTGAATTCAAGCTCTGATACCATGTTAGAATCAATTTAAGAGAATGAACCAAAAATATTATTAGGGTTTGTATCAATATTTATAGTACAAAAAGAAAAATGGGAAAATGACTAATCTACCCTTAACCCTAACATGTATACACTTAACAGGTTGCACGGTTACACACAGTGACGGCTCCAAGATTTTTTTTTTTATAGATGGGATCATTTAAAAACTGACATTAATAAAAAAAAACATAAATACATAAAAAATCAAACAACTAATCAACTAAAGACTCAAGCCAAATTCATTATTTTTTATAATTATCCAAACAGACAGATGAAGTCGTGAAAGAGCTTTTTATACACAAGCATGTGAAGGAAAAAATGTATAATCTTGATTAATTTTGTTTATTATTCATATACAATTATGCAATGATGAGAGAGTTTTATATTACAAATAAAATAAAAAATAAATACATAAATTAAAATTAAATTCATGACTAGATACCTGAAACAAAGTAGGAAGAGGAAATTGATAACGTGATAAGAGATTATTGGAAATGGCGATCACCGATCAACAACGTGGGTGATCGACACGTCCGTGTGGCGCGGGTCTGTGTGTCACGCCCCAGGCGTCCCCGAAACATGGCAAATATATAAAGTATCAGCTATCATACAAGAGGTCAACAATGACACCAACAAATAATACACAAGGCTAACAAGCAAAATTAACTAATAACTCAAATGAAAGGTGGAAGCATACAAATACCAATAATGTCTGTAACTCAACAATATTATCACAGACCCGAATACACAATCATTGTCCTGTGAGAGTCAAGTCTAGCCAAATAAAAATACAACAAGTGCCACATGCACGGTCTACAAATACACAAGACTCTAGTACTGCTGACAGCCTCGCACTCGTCAATCCACCGGACAGAACGCTCCACACACGCAAGACCACGCTACAAGGAAGCTCCAGTTCCACGCCCAACAACACCCCTGTAAAAGGAAACAGTACGCGAGGGGTGAGCTATAAGCTCAGTGAGTGGTCAAAAACCAAAAACCAAACACCAACATAATCATTCGATACTAAGGCAATCTCCTATCAAGGAAAGCCATGGGTAGAAAGCCAACGGTTAACAAGGTCACATGGCGGTGCAACCATACCCCGCCCTCGCCCTATTCCCCACAGGGGTGAGCCTAGGGACTTGAAGGGCAAAATTTGCTGCTCTACACCGTTCATCATCCGGTAGCGCTCTCCCGGGTAGCCTCTACATGGAGCCGGCTACGGTCAGTACACTGTCGAGCGCGTCGATGGTACCTATAGGTGGGGGTCCACCCAGGGTGGCTCATACCTAGGAAGCGTCAACACGGATCCGGCAAAAGAGAGAACGATTCATGCTCGCAATATCGTACGGTGGTCCAACCTCGTGTAGCCTCACCTGGTACACTTCCATGATCAGTACATCCGTCGAATGCATCGGGAGTACCTACAAATGGGAGTCCTCTGTCAGGGCAGCTTCAACGTCGAGGCCCCGGTATACGACGATATCGGGAGGAACCATTACATGTTCGCATCGCGAACCCCATGGGAAAACCAACTACACAAGCTGGTGGGTGGAGTATCAACTCGAGCACACCACACTCACACTAACACCCTCACCCCGACGGGTGACATAGGATTTTGGGAGAAATCTAGATTGCTTCTACACCCTTGGTCCACCGGTAGCCCTTATCCCGGGAAGTTCATACCTGGTATACTCCCATGATCAACACCTCCTCACAAATCAGCAGTACCTACGGATAGGAGCCCTCTGTCAGGTCGGCTGTCTCAACCAGGAAGTCCCTACGCGGATCCAACGAAGGAAAGAAACCAATCTACACTCATGAATATGATCCCCTTGGATCCGTCATCATCGGTCATCAGACGCCGATCCACTACACTCTCACCCTCACCCCCTCCTCGGGGTGACATAGGCTCTTGGGAGAAATCTAGATTGCTTCTACACCCTTGGTCTACCGGTAGCCCTTATCCCGGGAAGCCCCTACCTAGTATACTCCCATGATCAACACATCCTCACAAATCGGTAGCACATACGGATGGGAGCCCTCTGTCAGGCTGGCTGTCTCAACCAGGAAGTCCCTACACGGATCCAACGAAGGGAGGAAACCAATCTAAACTCGCGAATATGATCCTCTCAGATCCGTCATCACCAGTTATCAAAACCGATAAGTGCAACGAATTCTCATGAATTCCCTCCAAGGCGCATAACTCAGATGCGGGGAAGATATTTTATTCTAAGTGACAATGCCATGGTATGACCCCATAAGAGGTCATACATTTGTCTAATCTCATTAGACAAGGCTCATAGCCCAATAGGCATATATATAATATGCAATTAACTAAGCAAGGAAAACTTACTGAAACATTAATACAAGGGCATAATAAACATTTAATCACACAAGTATGACTCAAGCAGGCGTTGGGTATCACCAACTCAAAGGGGAGGGTTAAGCGTGATTCACGCAACAATAGGTGCATGCCAATAATTTCAAGCAAACCTGAGTCAAGTAGGAACTACTTCTACTCACTCGGTTCACAAAAAGAGGGACGGCGAGAGAGAGGGAATGCATCATCCTCTCTCGAGCTGGTCATAGTTTTGCCCCAACAAATGGGTGCAACAACTATACCACACCCTCAAGTCCTAAATCAGAGGAATATTACGCATACACCCCGTTATTAACCCAAGTTTAAACATGCTTGATAAAAAGGGATAGTATTTCAAACAAAACTACCTAAGTCATGCCATATTCTATACAATACATATGCAAGTATAAGGTAGAATAGGGGTTCTACACAATATACGAGCTATACAACCTAACATGCATGATATCTAACATATTTAGGGTGCAATTAAAGCCACATGGAAGCGCGAAGCACGACTACATGCATCGAGCGCTCCTAGAAGGGTTGGAATCAAACCACTCACCGATACCCGGATCGACGTGCATCCCATCCGACGATGTCTGCAAGGTAAGGGTACCAAAAGGGGTGAGTAAAACCACATACAAACATATAAAATTAATTAGGGATGCCTAAGATTGGACATCCACACATACGGGATCGAACGCACGCAAGCATGCACGCATGCATGCGTGCCCGAGCCCCCCGGACACCCACTCGAGGGTGCCGACTCCCAGGATGCCCAAACCGGGCTCCGGCAGCCCCGCACGCACCCCCCGGGGAGCCCCGGGCGCCCCGTGCGCATTCCCGGGCAGCCCCGCGCGCCCGCCGCGCGCAGGCACATGCGCCCCTGCGCGTACGCGCGCGCGCTCCCACGCGTCCCAGCGCGCCCCAGCGCGCCCGCACCCCGCGCGCGCCCAAGCCCCAAACCTTCTCCCATGCCCCCCACATGCACCCAAACCCAACCACATGGCATGCATGACTCCCCAACAACCCGTAAAGCCATTAAAATCAAATAAAGAAGGGGAAAAACTTACCAAACATAAGAGGGGGAGGGAAGGGGAGATGTTGGGGCCCTCAAGCACACCCACGACCATCTTGACCACCACTACCACTACCACTACCACCACCTCTCTTTGGCTTTCCTCTTCATGGTTGAAAACAGAGGGGAACATGAGAGGGTAGGGGATGTAGAAGGAAAGGAACAACAACTCTTCTCACATGCACACATACTAACCTTGATCACTTTCACTTCTTGCTCCATCATCATCCAAGCACTCCTTCTTCTCCCTCACTTAGGCATAAACACAAACACTTGGGGGGGCTGAACCATAAAAATAGGGGAAACCATGTGGGGAGCTTGAGGAGGAGAAGGGAGAAAGGGTAACACCAATAGCATAAGCACACACACCTTCTCCTTCCACACTTGATCTCCCCCTTTGAACTCCACCACTTCCTCTTCTTAATCTCCATCATAACCAACAAATACACACACAACACAAAGGGCTGGACCAGAAAAGGGAGGCCCAAAGCCGTGGGTTTTGGGGGAGATTAAATAGGTAAAAGAGGGGAGAATGACCAAGCTGTCCCGGACTTAAAAAAACTCTGAACAGCCTTCACTTAAACGGCCATAACTTCCTCAATACAGCTCCGAATTGCACGATTCTAATGTCATTGAAAAGCCAAGAAGATTATCGACAGCTTTCATGTTTACATATAGATCAAATAACCTCTCCAGCTATTCCAAAATCTAGGCTAAACATCTTACAGGGCTGCTGCCTGGATTTCTCATCTTCGGGGTATACTCGGAAAAATACCCATAACTTTTGATATACGAATCCAGTTGATCCAATTCTACTTCTATATGGAAGCTATCTCAAAACTGAACATCTCGTAATAATATCGTATTTTTAGCTCTTCATCTTGAATTTTAACAAAATTAAATCCGAATATCAAATCCAAAACTGCATAATTCTAAAAACTTTATCGAAATTAAACGAAAATTTTATGGGCAGTACAAAACAGTACCAGGACCCATAATATGCAGTTATATTTCAATCAGAGTCCTCAAACCCCGACAGGTAGCTAAAAACCAAAATTTTAGCGACTCCGATCGAAATTAGGACTCTAAATGACACAGGCACACTGTGGACTTTACATAAGACAAATGGACAAAGGGTCCCAAAGTTTTTTTAATATATGTAAGGTGGGGTAGGAATGTTGGTTTTTTGACTCTTTGGTGAATATTGGGTATAATGTGGTTGTTTTAAAAATTGAATGCACAATCTTTCCAAAAAAAATAAAATAAAAATATATATGAATGCACAATAAATATACTACCCATGGAATCCCATATTCAGAGTATCCCACGTTTTTCTCTTTTTTTTCTTTTTTTAAATGGGCCGTGGGTTAATGTGTAAATACAGTTACACTTGCCCGTGGGGTTAGGTAGTTTAATTTTTTTCAAAAGTTTGATGTGTAGGTTAGCTAATTTAATTTTTTTCAAAAATTTGATGGGTCAATTGACTCTATATTGTTACACTTGCCGCCGCCCCTGGTTACACACAATCACCTCTCTCTCTCTCTCTCTATCTATCTATCTATCTATCTATCTATATATATATATATATATATATATATATATATATATATATATATATATATATCATTTATTAGACGAATACTTAAAAAAAAATTAAAATGAATGAAAGCTGCTTAAGGATCTGGATACATTTTTTTCCTTGGGTTGGGGGGCGGCTAATACCACCCCATAACATATTCAACCCACCCCCTTAACTAACCCACCCCATCCAAAATTGATGAAAACTAACCCACCCCCTCTTTATATATGTCCCACTATTGAGATCACAACCCCACCCCCTCATATTTTCTCATCCCCTCTCTCCATCGGTTGAATCTCCTCCTCCCCTCTCTCTCCATTGATGTCGATTTTTCTCATCCCGCCGGCGTCCGTTCTCTCCCCGGCGGAGCCTCATCTCCCGGTGGCACCACTCCGGTTCCACATCACGATCATTGCTTCCGGCGGCGTCCACCATTCCGACACTCCATATGGATAGAAGAAAGTTATGTCTCTTTTTTTTCTATTTTTGTTTTTCTACATGTTATATTATATGCTATATGCCTAGATTACATTTGTGCTAGATTTGTTTGTATAAATTCTATATAAGAAACCTTAGATTTGTTGTTTGAAGCATAACCCTATTTTTAGGGTTGTTGGTGAAATGTTTGATTGGAAATTGTTTGTTGTAAGTGATTTTATATGCATAGAAATGTTTATTTCATCTTTTATGTATATAGAAATGTGTATGGAACTAATTTTATTTTTATGGAAATGTGTATGGAAATGAAGCATGACCTTAGAATTTTTTTTGAAGCATAACCTTGTTTTATGTGTATGAAAGAGATTTGATAGGATAAGGAAATGTTTATTTCATTTTTTTTTTCTATTTAGAGGAATCTCAGGCAGAGAAATAATTAAGGTTTAGTTTCACAATTCCATGACAAATCAAGTAGTAATGTGCCCTAGCAACTAGCAACCCTCATCACACATAATGAATGACCTTTTCTCAATCGTAGTGTGAATGTTGTGTTATTATCTAATAGTTGTTTTGTCTAATTCCTAGTTTTAGGTTAATTTTTTTACACAAATGTGGAATGTCCAATAAATGATATTCATTAGTTACATTTGAAGTACTTCAACAGTTTATGGTATTTGGATGTGTATCATGTGAAACAAGCCACTTTACATGGATTTTTTTTGGATTTGATGAGCTCCATATGCATGAGTACTAACGATTGTTTTCGATGCAGTATGGATCTGAGGGAACATGATGTTCGACTTACAGGTTGCAATTAGAAGAGTAAATCAAATATGCACATTCAAGTTCTCAAAATGTTGTTGAGGATCCACAAGAAGAGGAAATGGTGGTGGAAGATGTAGATGAAGATTCAGAGATCGATGAGGCTCGCTGAGCACTAATTACATCCATGTATCAAAGGAAAATGTAAAATTGATAAATGTTGTATGTACTTGTTTTGGATATGATGGCTACCAGATTCGAACTTAAAAAATTATGAGTTTATGAATTTTAAATGTTACTATTGCTATTAGGTTGTGAGTGATTCATTGGCTGAAGAATTCATTAATGTACAATGTTTTTTAATCTTATTCAAAGTTAGTAAATGTAGTGCTTTTATTTGAAAACATATAAATTTAGTATCAATGAGTTTGAAATGTGCTGGTTGAATAGGTAGATTTTGAGCAACTGTTGACCCAAGCCTGAATGAACTAACAATTTTCCTTATCTGCTTGATTCGACACTAGTAATGTCGACAATATTAGATTTTGTCAATAGTTGGATTGTCGAATCAAGCAGAATCAAGACAGTAGGTCCAGTACATACATCAACAGTAATAATGTCGATAATATCAACATTTGTCGACATTTAGATTGTTGAATGAAGCAGAACAAAGACAATATGTTCAGTACATTCATCGACAATAGTAGTGTCGACAATATCAATTTCTGTCGACATTGAGATTGTAGAGTCAAACAAAAACAAGACAGTAAGTCTAGGACACAAAGAACCAAAGTCACCGAGTTAAGCGGCTAGTCAATTCCAGTTCTTGCCCCAAGTGGCAGTTGCAAGGTGTTGAATTACTGGATCAGAACACGAGTTCAGCGACTGACCATCGGAAGGAAGGGTTGAGCAAAAGAGTGGTAGAGCAAGTCTTCGTTAAGGCGGAGTGTGGTTCAATTCAAAGAGACCAATCTCCAAAGGCATAGGCGTACACATACATCGACAGTATTAGTGTCGACAATATCAACGTCTGTCGATTGTCGATTCAATGAGTGGGGTGGGTTAGATTTACATGGGGTGGGTTGTGAAGGGGTGGGTTTGATTACATTCAAAAACTAATCATAATATTACTTTAATATTTAAAGTGGGGTGGGGGTGAATATTTCCGAAGTGCTCCTTTTACATACTAAAAGGGAACGCTGCTCAGGTAAATCACGGGACTGATATGGATTTTTAAAAAAAATGCATTTCCATAAACAGGGACAGTGTTCTTAGCAATGGTTGACCATGCATTATTGTATATTAGTAAAACACTGTCCCTATTAATGGTTGACCACAGATGCATGCACTGATATGGATTAAAAAAAATGCATTTCCATTAATAGGGACATTGTTTTTAGCAATGGTTGACCATGCACTATTTTTTTGTTTTTTTAAACTAATATTGTATATTAGTAATGAAAATGATATCTTGATATGTCTACCCTAGTGTGTAACCCTACATTTGCCATTGAAATATGTACTATTATAAAAATCAGTAAAATTGAGATCCTCGGTATTTTTTGTTCTATGAAAGAACGGAAATTTTTTAATTTTCATACCCTGCAAAAGAGCAACATGCACTACATAGCAGTGATAAGATGCTGAGGGACTGCTTCTGAGCTACACATAGGGCTACAAAATGGATTGAATGTATCATCGCTCTATTAGTAAAGATGCACAGATAGTTTGACAACAAAAGATGTAAAATGAAAATATAAATTGTAATCGTCACAGTTATATGTATTAGCAACTGTATCACAGTGAAACAAAAACAATGGAAGTGAGTTATCAACAATTATACTGTTGAGATTCTGGAGTACAGGTTCAGATAGTAGTACAACAAAAATATTTCCTCGGCTTGTTATTACGATCCGAGCAAGGGGCACATCTGTAGAAAATTACAATAAGATCAGTATCCTATACACAGACAAGACAGTACAATAATTTTCCATTTTTAACATGGTGGATGAATATACAGTTTACCTGTATAAATACAAGCAAAAAGAGTCTTCAATTAATATGAGCTCAAACACTATTCATGATATATGCAAACTTTAAAATCAGAACCATTTGCAAGAACACGCACCGAAACTTAAAGTTGTATGAAGATGACATGTTACACAAGTTCATGGTACTCTCCAAGTACTTGCTGGACTGCCTTCTTGATGCCCTCCTGATCCATAGTAGTAGTCAAATACACTTCCTGAACCTGAACAACAGACACAATTCAAGTCTCACGATGTACAATATATACTAAGCACAAAGCACATATTTAATATGTATACAACTTAAAGCACAAGGATCAACCCATGTGATCTGATCTTTCTAACAATGTAGATACCCGTAATAGTATCAGAAGTTTAGGCAAAGAAGTACAGTAGAATCCAACCAAAAGAGTTACACAAATTTGCTATCTAAAATTGCATTAACAAAGGGATAAATCCACATTGATACCACAGATTACTATAGATTTAGTGCTTGTGAGATGGGGAGTGGATAGTGCGAAAAAAGGGTCATAGGAGGTCATGGTAAGCAGGACTACAATAGATGAATGAGGCCCTTTCAGGAAAGTTTTTATGACAGCTTCTACCTGAACCAAGCACTTTGGGTATGGGTGATGTGGGGATCTTATAAGAGCTGCATAATGTTCAAGGTCATCCCTAAGGTTATGTACAAGCTGAAGCTGTCATGGTCCCGGAGTGGTATTGCCAAAGTTTCTTCGTCCTTAATGGAGCCAGGTTCCTCATTGGCTGTTGCAAACACAAGATTTGAGATGGACAATTGGATACAAGGGAGATCTGTTGGTTTTCCCAAGGCAGTTCATGGTTTCTGATAATAAGCAAGACACAATTTATGATGCCTCCGTTCAACTGATGATGGGGTGCTTGCTTCCCTAACAGAAAAATCTTGAGGAAAAAAGAAATTTCAGAAAGTGGAGGGACATCCAGTTCGGCTGAAGAAGTCCTGGATTAGAGTTTTGACGGCCCCCGCAAAAAGAAAGACAACACAAAAAAAAAAGGAAAATGCCATGTCCATATTGAATCTTTTCCTATAGCACCCTATTATATATGAGATCACTCTTGATGATGCATTTTTGCTTTGCAGGCTAGAGAAAATCAGCTCACAATTTAATGGTGAAATGCCAACTAAATCAGCAAGGAGTTCCTTTGCTGAGAAAGAGTTAATTCTTCCTCAACAAGTTCAATAAGAAATGGGATAAGAGCATCAAAGAATTTGTTAGATCATATGGCTCATGAGAAATCAATGAATTTTCAGAGGTTGGCAGCAACAAGTGGAGAATACTTGGAGTGGAATTTTGTGTTTATAAGCAGCAATGTGGGGGCTATTAATTTACCATTGGGTTAACATAGAAAATTTTATCACTAGGTAATCCAATTTAGTGTTTTCTTTTCTCTTCTTTTTTTATTTAATTTGTTTTCTGTGAAGATGCTCCTTGTTATATGTTTTTTGGATGTTTACCATACTAGTTGAATTCCGTGGACATCCCACCACCCTTCTTTCTCTCAAAGGAGAAAAAAAGGGATTATTGGAAAAGGAATTAATTGTGGGGTTGAAATGATAAAGTTTTATCGTGCACATGACTCCTAACTATTCTACACAAAAAGCCAGATTTATCAACCATTACTATTTGAAGAAGTCTAAGAGAAATCTTAGAAGGAAAGAAACTTCATGCTAGGATGATAATCATAGAGAATTGAAGTGGGTTAGCAATGCTGTAATGATTAACAACACAATATGGATCTGCCAAACTCATAGAGTAATTTATTCATGTGAATCATATTTCAATGGGATAGCATATAGTAATCCATTTGCTAAGAGAAGTTTTAGTAGAAGAATCACATGTGGCAACTAAATCATGACTGAACAATATGGCCTATATGCATCCAGTCTTCGGCTAAGTTCAGTAGATAAAAAAATAAAAAATTTAAACATAGTTGAGTTGCTTCATGGCCCACAAAAATCTATATAGAATCTATATAAACGGTAGTCATTTAAAAAGATGACAAGCACACATTTGGTATGTTTTTCCTTCTTATTTCATTAGAGATAAGCCTACACATATACAGAGTGAACCTTAAATTTAGTTGGCACACACCCCTCAAGCACTTATTTGCCTTTTTGGGCACCGTTTAAAAAGGTCTTTGGGCTATTCAAACAGTCATGTGATTTCTTGGTGAAAACAGTCTAGCTGTCTGAGGAGTTCTAGTTGTTCAAACAATGGTTTTTTTTTTTGCCCTAATCTATGGATTTGAACGGTGGAGTTACCATAAACAATCCTTTGATCGCTGGAATACCTGTTTGAAGAAAACTCAGAAACAGGATTGATCCTGTTAGACTCTCAGAAACAGGATTGATCCTGTTACACTTGACTTATCATGTGTTACATTCAAACAGCTTAGACCTGAGGGCACACGAACAGAGGTTCAAGGCATTTGAACATCAACTGGCAGATGAACCCCGCTGTTTAATATTACATAAGACACTTTACATTGGTTTAAACTTGAAAAGCATGAAAGTTGGGGTTCAGGCTTTATAGTTAATCCAAGACTGATCCGTTTGTGTAGTGAGATATCCTTATAGGTCTAAATTTGAAGTTTGAATTGGAGAAATACTCGCGTTGAAAGACTCACCTCAACTTAAGTGGTGAACATGTCCCTGTGTGGAGCTACAAGCGTGAGTGATGGTTACCTAGGCATGCATGTGTGCTGCCTAGCGCACTGAAGCTACCAGCGTGGAGAAGACTACTAGGGGAGATGACTACCAAACTTGTACTTGTGAGAGCATGTATTGTACCTTGTTGAGACATATAGTTGACACATTATGAGGAGCATGGTACCATTCTGATGACATGCTCGTATGTCAATGAAATAACTAATTGATACAAGTGGGCCACTCCCTGGTCATTAGCATCACCTTAGAGTTGTACTGTTATCGCATGATTTGTTGTATTCTAGTAATCATTATTAATGCCTAGCAAGGGCATATTCATTAGTTGATTACATAATGAGCTTCATGACCCTTTCTTTTCCCTCTGTGACTAAATTCCATATAGGTATCGTTCAAAGTAAGGACCCAATGCTTGCATGAGTGTGGCATGGGAAGGATTGTGCTCCATCAACAACATCAGCAGAGCCTAGTCAGCAGGTTCCCTCGCGAAGTTTTTGTAACTATTAATATCAACCCTTTTTGAGAAGTGTATTTCGAGTTCTAGCACTCTCACAAGACTTAATTTGTGTACTCCTATGATAAAGATAAGTTGCTTAACCCAAGTGGGCCTTCAGTTATACTTTCTGTTTCTGCTATCGCATATATCAAACATTATACTTTCTGTTTCTGCTATTGCATATATCAAACATTATCATGGTATTGTTTCTTTCTTTTTATATTATCATGTCTCATTTCACCTCATTCTCAGACTAGTATGTTGTTATTATACATTTCCTTCTCCTGATTATGGTATACCAAACCAATTGTGTGACAGTTTAGAGGCAATCACTCCGGATCTAACATATTACGTCAATAATGATAATCGAAAGAAGTAAAAAAAGAGGAACGAAATTTGGATGAGTGAAAAATCCAACAAGCAAAAAAAAATCATCGGACCTGGCAAAAAATAATGTTAATAATGTTAACAATGTACTTGTCATATTGAATATAGGTAAATTATGCTTAAATTTGAAAGAGACTGAGAACTAACCTGTCTGCCAGCTCGAGCAAGAAGTGTGTACTGGTTATCCTTAGCCGGTGCCTGTACATAACCATATGAAAATTGTGAGAAACGGAATTATGATGATCAATTGCATAAATTGACATCATTAACCGAACATAATAGAAACGTAAGGCATCTCACATTTGAAAGCCAAAGTTCCAAGTCCTGTGAGACCGCTCTCTTCTCTAAACCTTGGCGACCAATTTTTACATCAGTAATTCTGATAAAACAAAGAACTTCATCAGTACTGTGATGCCACCTGGACCATATCTACATCATTATCAAATGAAGAGATGGTGAAAAATAAACTACTCTGGAAAAATTTACAAATATATAGGAACCACAATTGGAATAATGTGATTGAACATGTGACTGAATAGCATAACTACATTTGGACATATGAGAAATAAAAAAATCCTTGGTGTATTAAAGGTTCAATAGTCACAATGTTAGTTTCCCAAAATGGCACATAAATAATTATATCAACCCATACACACCCAGTGAATCAAAATTTCGTAATCATGATTTTTGTTCATAGCTGATAATGTGTTTTTTATTACTTATAAATATCAAATGACTAATAACACGAGACAGAGACTATTTTAACTAATAAAATAAATAGTGAAGGGGAAATCTCTTTCCACCCCTTCAGTTCTCCAACCCACCCCAAAAAAAAATTGGGGGTGGGTTAGAGAACCAGTGAAAAAAGGGCCAAAGGACACGGGGTGTCATCGATGATAGACACGGGGGAAGGGACCATCTACGATGTTGAAGGCGTCGATCGTGGCGATGGAGGAGGTGGAGGCGGTGTCCGTGGTGGAGGGGAGTTCTCTCTCTCTCTCTCTCTCTCTACCACTTTTTCCCCTGGTTCTCCAACCCAACCCAAAAAAAATTTGGGGGTGGGTTAGAGAACTAGAGGGGTGGAAAGAGAGCTCCCCATAGTGAAACTGTGAAACTACAAAACATTGCTCTCATGTCATTCATGTACAAAGGAGAATTTGTCTTGCTGTAGAGTATCCTGAAGAACCGCGAAATGATCAAATCAAGTGTGATGAATTTGATTCAGTCTTCGGGAAGGCAGTATATGTTAAAAAGAATTGGGCCACTAATGTGGCCACTCCTAGCATGGGTCAAAGTCCTCCTAAAGGTGGATACATCATCAAGCATCATGCGGAACAGGTAAAATTGGATTTGGTTCACTAATTCTTCGTATGCATGGGTCATTGAGGGGGAACCTTCCTCTGTCGTTTTATCTTATTAGAACTATTAATCTATTCATTGTAAATCCATGGTGTATTAAAATGTGTACACAAACAATCAAGAAGCAAATTTCTCAACAAAAAAAATAAGTGGATTGGGAATAGCATCCATATTGTCAATAAAAACTGACACTTGATAGTTTCACATATGATTGCACGCGCATTGATTTGACAAATGTTTAGATCATATTAGCTTTTGAATCAATTTAGGAGATAAAAAAGAAATTATTTGTGGAATCACGAACACTTTGTCGATTTGGCCACTGAAGAGTCGGATAAACATAATAATTGTAGAATAATTAAGCTTAATTATGGATAAGGACATTGATAGATACGGTTTTTCATCTCCTAGTATTCAGGAAACAAGCGCAAATATGATAAGTACCTTACTAAAATTGAATAAATATACATGTTATGGATATTTGTTGAGTACGACATAGGCTTGGGATAACATCAACATATTACGTAGCATAGCCCAGAAAATGGAACATAGTGATGTATTACAAAATTCTAAAATACAATTCAAATTGTCACTTGCAAGGATTCTCTGGCAAGTGCATGTCATTGGCATTTAGGAGGTGGATGTCAGATGTCAGTTGCTGGGGTTCAGACGACGGACCAAATGCTTCTTCAAAATAATTTATACATGCTAGCCATTTTCTTCTATGTAAGTCCCAAAGGATACCTTTATATTGTTACTTTCACAAGACCTACAAAGAAAGCAACCATACCCATCTTCTTGTAGTAGCTCACTACATATGCTCTGTAGTCCTGGAAGGGCTTCAGCATTCGAGGTATGAGTAGACATGCTTATATCTGATCCAAACTGATCATCCTGCAATATCAGCATTTGATGAACAATTAGAAAATCAAACAAACTTCAGGAAATGAATGAAAGTTTGTTATGGAACAACATGGCTGCATCATTTAATTGCCAACCTGTTGAATTACTTTGTCCAATGTCACCAGGAGTGGATCATCCTCTAACTGTTTTATAGACAATGTGATCCTTGACTTTTCCCTATATAATCAATAATTCTGAGCATTACCATTGGGAAAGATTTCATATAGAAATTCGATTAATTCAATAAAATAGAAAAAACATGCTTGGAATATGGTGATAATAAACTATTATTTGAAGCAACCAAAGCAAGACACCAATTTTTATTTATGATAGACATTGTACAATAAACAAATTTCATTTACATGCTGTACACCATAAAACCACAAAGAGTACAGATAAGTAAATTTTAATCATCATTGGGAACATAATAGAATGAAAATATATTTAGAAATGTAATATTCCATCACCGACGATTTACCCATAGTTCTCTCACCTATCTACTTGAATAACTTTGACACGTACATCATCTCCTTCGTTTAAGAAATCCCTTACATCCTGTACTAAATCCCATGATACCTCTGAAATGTACAAGGCCAGTGATATGATAAAACCCTGTTCCATCAATATTTAATTGTCAATTACTATCCTAGAAAGATGCAAACACAATTTTGTTAGATAAAAGGACATGCAGAATATCCCCAAAAAAATACCATCAGGAAACTGGAGATGAATAAATGCACCATAGTCTTCCACAGAACCCACTTTTGCCTCAAAAATATCCCCTTCTTGAACTTGGCCACTGTACTTTGACCAAAGAGCATCCTTCTCTGAAAAGATCAGCTGTTTATCTTCCTCATCTGCTTGGATTACCTAGAGAAGAGATGAATCTGATGAATTTAAAATGACAGAATCATGTCTATCACGCTCAATGAGTCAATATACTACATGGAACAGAACTTCTTCGAACTAGCAAGGCTCTATTTTCTAACTTAAAACACACACAAAATCTATTCCTTGACCAATAGAAGTTTAGTTGTGCTTGAAGAAAGGACCTCATAAGGATTAACCCAGAAAATCCTTACACAATAAGGTCTATAATACCCAAATCCAATACTTAATTGGCCTGCATAACCAAATAAAACCTCCAAATTTAGCTCTCTAGGGACTAACCACCTGGACTATCCAGATACTGAAAGTGCAACAGAACTCTATATTTAATGTTCCTTTCCTCTTTCATCATCTGACTCTTTCCCTTTCTTGTCTTCTTTGTCCCTTTGTTTGACTCTTATTCTTTCATTAACATTAATAAAGGATACCAAAATTTTCAAGAGGCCGAGAATTTTGGTGTCATAAGTAAACTAATGTTGACTCTTCAAAATATTTTTTAAAGGTAAAGCAGAGATTGTCTTTTATATTGAAGCATTTTAGTGTACAAACTATTTCGATTATTTCAATTGATCAGCTTTTTAATGCATTAGTGATAAGGAAATAGCATGATAGAAGCTTACTTATTAAAAAACATGTGCAAGGATTTATTTATTAGCTAATTATCTCAAAAGAATAAGACTATGATAAGATGCAGGCTTGACTTGAAGAAAGCATTTCAGTTGGTGCATCACAGTGAGAAAAAGAAAGCTATCGAATTAAATGCATTAAGTTGGGGAAAGAGTAGAAATTTCAGTAATTGAACCAGATCATAAGTACCTTGACTGAAAGAAGTGAATGAACTAGATCTTTTGCTATATCTTGAATGGCTCTCTTTGGTGCTAAACATGAAAAAGAACAAAAATCTGAAATGAGTATAATCTAACAAAATGCCAATGCATAAATGGTCATGAATTAGATAATCTATTAATATATGCCTATATCTTATAAGCACCATTGTATATCAAGATAAGAATTACAAGATGTTCTATGTAACTCCGAGAAATCATTTTGGATGGGAATCACTTCATGTTACTGAAGATTCAATAACAGGGGAAACTCACATGAGAAAGGATGAAATACTGGAGAATATAAATTTCAAGTCTTTGAAGCACTACATGAAGAATTGACTCTTGAAGTTCAGTTGAAATCATCTTTTGCAAGGTATCAGCCATTTCCTCTTCATGTGATATCTAGTTTCACATAAAACCTATTTGGTAAAACATACAACTACTCATTGCTTGCATTTCTATAGCAAAACGGGAACAGGTATTTATGTGAACATATTTAAAATTTCCCATGCACTATTGCACTAATCAAAATAGTTCGTCACAGAAACAAAATACTCTAATCGAATAATAACCAAGATTATGAATATAAACCATATTTTAAGAGAAAGGGTACCTTTACAGGAGTGGGAATGGCTCAATAGAGAAAAAGGAAGAAAGCCCACAAGTGAAAAAAACCGGATCAGCAAACCTCCAGTATTAAAACCTTCAACTTTTCCCTCATAGATGACACCACTTTCCTTATAAGCCCTGGCTGCCTTCCAATCAGCAGACCTCTACTTCTTCATAGAAACTAAAGATTAGGTAATATTAATGAGTTGTGTACAGAGTATATAAATGCATAGGCATTCATGACAAAATCATGAAATAAAATGAAAATACAATCATTTATATGATGGTCCCAAATAAGCAAATGGCCATGCTTGAATCAATAAAAAAAAATGTAGTGCGCTACCAAGATCATATGATGGCAAAGAATTTAATTCACACAATTCAATATTACAACCAAGATCATGTTCAAGAAAATAAATATCTCTACCAAAATATTGAAGCATAAGCCATCTACATCATTTTAAAAATTCCACAAGGCAATCAAAATCAAATAAATTGAGGTTGCAAAGCAAGAGATAAGATACAAGAAAGGTACAGAAACAATGCATATGCATTCTCCAACATCAAGTAAAGGAAACTTATGCATGCATGCCAGAATTGAGCACATTTAGTCTTGGTAATCAAAACACACAGAAAATTAACAGGAGAGCACCTGGCAAATACATGCATGTGTGTGTGACTAAAAGTGGGATCTCACACCTAAGGAGCACAAAAATAGTAAATACAAATATCCTGTCTGACAGCATAACATGGCCAACAAGAAGAATGCTTGTCGATCGGAGGTTTTGAAGAGAGGTTAACAAGCTTTAATATAAACAAGAGATGACAGAAGCAACAATGTCACAAAAAAAGCGACTATTAATCTCATATTCATTCAAATTCTTGATACATTTGGTCCTATCATGGTAATACATATTTCTGGAAATAGGATGAAGTATAATTTCCACAACAAATTTAAGGAGTAAAAATTGCTCAAGTCAAGCAGTCAACATCAATACCCTGGAAACTTCAGTAGTTTTATTGTCAATCAGAACATATTCAATTTCAACACATAAGTAAATGTCAATACCTCATCTCTTATTCTTCTCACCATAATACAGAAGTGAAATTGAAAAGTGGAGAAATAGATCAATCACATCAATAATTCCATTAGTGGGCACAAGGTAACAGATTAAAAAAGAAGGCAAAAAAATTGACATGATTGTGAAAAATGTGTGACAAAATGGTAATTACATGCTGATGAACACATGGACACCACGCATTTCCTCCACTCTACACATCAACTTCCCAACCAGTTTTCCTTCCTTGAACACTTTTCGTGTAACATACCAAAATCGTTTCCCTTTGCATTCATGAACAGAGATGCAGTGACGTCACCAACACAGCAGAAGCATATGAATAATTAAATAAACAAGAAAATAAAGAGGAAAAATGTGCAATTAATGGCTGGAATATTGGCTAGTCAATACTCTCAGCTAAAGCAACACATAAAAAATAAAAAAATCATAAAACAGAAACAAAATGCTTGATCTTTATTTGTAAATCTAAAATCGAGCACACAATGTTCAAACCCAAAAAAACCTTCCTTGCCGTACTGATATATAATCTCATAATGCATCTGAGATCCAAGAGCATTGATACAGTCAATCTGTTTTGCAGCCCTGTTGTTTGCAGTGCAGAAATGTCCCCCAGCCGCCTATACACTACGATGGCAGTGGATACTACACTATCATATGAAAATTTAAAAAATCATTTTCTCAAAGAAAAAAATATTGTGTATTTCATCTTTCTTTCTTGAAAATGGGACTAGAGCATTCAAATTAAGTCAATGACATCAATTGAATAAAAGGTGACGAGGGAGGGAGGGAGTTCAAAGCAACCCACATTATTGATTTCTACAAACCATACTACCTATCCCCAATAACTTTATATGTAGAGTTTCTCCAAGGAATAGCATGACCCAAGCTCAAAGGGATGCCATCATCATCACCCAAATGTTCTCTTCATAATTTTCTTCAAAATCCTTTGTCCTTTGGAATATGCTTTAATTGCATGTGATCCACATGCTCCACAAACTGCATGTGGGATGAGGCCTTAGAAGTTCTCTTTGTTACTTCAATTATCTATTTCTCTTCTCCACCGAACCATTCGCACATCCCTCAACATGTGTCTCAAGAGTTGATCCAATTCTGTATCCATATACTCAAACTTTGTGAAAGCCATAAATATATGGTCTCTAATTTCATCTTCATTTCCAGGAAATTTGCAAACAATATTCCCACCGTTTACCCACTGCATTCTGATAGCTTCATAAGGATCTTTTCTTGAGAGAGCAATCACATAAAGCATCAGATGTTCAAAGGGGATATGACTCCCCATATTTGGTGTGCAAACCGAGCAGAGTAGATCTTCGGGATGAGGGTTAGAATTCATCCTTTTATATAAGGATTTAGTAGAAAAACCAATTTGGGGATTCGCTTCCATAGCACGGTGTTTTCTTTTTCTTTATTACGTAATGAAAACAATGAGTCAAGAAGCACCACAATGTCATATGCCTATTATCACTCAGACAAATGCAACATGGGTGAATAGACGGCCGCAGATAAATTAACCATAAAAATAAAACAGTCCAGATTCTGAGAACGTGAAATAAAAAATAGGTCAGCAATTTGGTTAAAAAGAAGGATTTAAATCCCAAAATCCACAAGCAAGCCCTCAAAATCTGTAAACCTTGCAATACGTAATTATATGAAGATAAATTCTTCAATACAATAAAATAGAACTTCAATTGTATAAGAACCATGGAATACACTGGATATGAAAAGGTCAATAGTTAATGCCAGTCACTTATAATTTGCATTTTTCGGACAAACTTTCCTAACAACAAAAAATCCTCGGAGTAAAAAGACACAATGAAATCAAATATAACAAATACACAAAAAAATTCCACGTAGTTAACTGCTATGAACTGGAATTTATATTCATAGGGACATGAAGACTCGTGAAAATGAACAAGAGAAACCACATTTACATAAAATAAATTCAATCTGATTGAAATATATGGAAAATTGGATGTGTAGGCAACATTGATGAAACAGAACTAAGGAGAATTTCCGTCTTGTAGCATGTAAAACTAATGAAAAGAAAATGGGAAATGAAAAATCTAAAGTTCACTATTCAATCAGATATGAAATGTTTCACAATGTTTCCTCTTGGTTCTACATGTAAAGAAGAATCTTTTTCGAGTCATTACTTTATGCGTTGAAAAATACACAAATTCTTAGGCTAAAAATTACTCCAGGTTTCCTCCCTTTCCAAAACAGAGACTAGCAGAAGCTCATGGGGCCTCACATGTGAGCTAAAAGCAAAGTCTACCAAATTCTGACAAGCCATGTGTCAGACTTATGCAAGAAAACATAAAATCCATCTTTGTCTTGCAATTGACTTCAAAGATAAGAAAAGAAACACATTTATTCAAGAATACATATAAATACGCAGCACATTCTACTCACAGTGAACTCCAAATTATAAAAAAAATAAAAAAAACATTCACAAGAACAATTTAAGCCCTCTCAGTCGAAAAAAGACAAAAAAAAAATGTAACAATTCAAATTTATCCATTTAAAAAGCACAAACAGATAGCCTACCACAATTCAAACTCCAACCACAACAAATGAATACAATAAAATGAATAAAAGCATAAACCATACCCGGACGTCCCTGGCGTCCCCGTTCGGTTTCGCGTCCTCACGGATTCTCTCCTCCTGATCAACAAACCCTTCGGCCTTCTCTCCGGAGAAGGCGACGACAACGAGTCTTCCATCGCCTCGGGAGAGTCTCCTCTTGAAAGCTTTGGAGCTTCTAAAGCAACTGAAATGTGTGAAAGAATTGATGGGAGGGACGACGTCGAAGAGTTGAGAGGGGAGGGAGAAGTGACCGACTGAGCCCACTGTGGTAAACATCGATTCAGTGTGAGAGAGAGAGAGAGTGGAGAAGGTCGTAGAAGATATGCAATGGATATGATGAAGACAGTTGAAGAGAGTGTGTGATGGGGAGACGAGGGGTTTCTCGAATGCTTTAGGTGTCGGCCTGTCGCCCACACAAGCACTTTTGTTACAGTTCTCTTCCTCTGAATTATGAAACTCTAATCAAATTTGTCCTGTCAATGTAATACATTAATATTATTAATCTTTTGAATATGAATATTAATTTTTAGATTCGAATTTTCTAAGTTGCGAATCAAATATAAATATTTTTTAGATAATTAACATGTTTTAATATTAATACTAATTTGACTAATCATGCGATATATTAGAGAAATATGAAATTAAAATTGAGATTTTTAGATTTATTTTTAATTTAAGATATCACACATTAAAAATTTAGTAGTAATATAACATAGCATGGATGTGATTAATCATGCATGATAATAAATATGAATAATATATATTATTATAAACATATATATTTTTATAATATATATCGGATTCGGATATTTTTCGGATTGGATAAACTCGTATCCATATCCGCGCTCTGGATATTGGAATATTGGATATTTCTGATTTTTCGAATACGGATTTATTT
The DNA here is from genome assembly GCA_030737845.1 of Acorus calamus. NCBI lineage: Eukaryota > Viridiplantae > Streptophyta > Magnoliopsida > Acorales > Acoraceae > Acorus > Acorus calamus. Next base: position 20,478,576 of record CM060861.1, read on the forward strand.
GGATAATTGACATGCTTATTTGTGCCCCTTCATTTGGGATGCTAACTTTTTTATTGGCGCTACTATATAATTCTATTTTATGGCTTTAAATGCAGTCTCGTATACATCGTCAGCATCCAACAAAGTATATATTTTCTTAGTAAGATATTTACCTTTAATGAATTTTTAAAATTTGTTAAAAATGATATCATTCAATTTAAAATAGAATAATATGCATTTTTCATTAAAATATATACATCATTATTAGTCTCAAGTAATCATAGCACAACGATTTAGGGCTTAGCGCGTTACCCATAGCAAACAAGCAGAGGTAGTCCCTCCAATATAAATATATATATATATATATATATATATATATATATATATATACATTTTAATGAGGTTTCTTATTTCTCAAAACTTGTGAAGATTGCATGTGCGGCTGCATTTAGGATTGTACCCAATTTTTTTTTTTTTCGTGCCAGCTTGAAGAGACTCTCCTTTCATTATATGGTCACATTGTTAGTCTTATATTGTCACAACCCAGAAGCGACCGTCGTCACAAGAAAATTGATATACAAAAAATCATAACTCAAAATATGCAATTAAAAGACAAAGAACTCAAAACATGCAGCGGAAGCAAAACCTTTATATAAGGCCAAACTAGCCAACGACAATTGTACTGATGTCAAAAGATGCATACAACAAATGTCTCTCCTGTGAGAGCCCTAGAACTTATGTACACAAGATCCATTTGCCAAAAATGAAATATACAACATGAACCTGAACAAACTACGGGAACTCCGATTCTGCTCTACTAGTGGGACAATGATGCACGACCCTAAGCTCCTCGTTCAATACTGGACTCAAGAAAGTCGACCGGAGTGGTACCTGGATTCAAGCATCCAGCCCAAAGAAAAGAGTGAGCATAAAGCCCAGTGAGAGAATTCTCTAACAAGCACAAATATATATGACATAAATATGCTTCTAAACTCATAAACCTCACTTCCCAACTCTCCTAAATTCATATTAGGCGGCACTCAGCAAACCTAAGAGTCAACAAAAGCTGCACATAGTATATTATGCCACGTCATACCTCTTCGGAATCCATATTAGGCGGCACTCAGCGGCCTAATAGTTAATGAAAGTTGCACACAAAGTCCACAATAATCATATTCACACCCACGTTTTATTATCACATACATTACATAGAATCGCAAGTATTTGACTGAACACATCAGTCGGGTAAGGAAAATATGAATCAATTCATGTTGAACTCTTCCCTTCTAATACTAGTTTTATAACCTAAACTGTAATCTCATGATAAAATATATACTTGCCAACACGTGATCCACATATTTATAAACATCATAACATGAATAGAATTGGAAAGAACATTTAAATTCACACACCATTTTCTGGAATCACAAATGTATCACCAATTATATATAACCATGAAAAAAAGCAGTAGCACTTTAAACATAGATAATAAATGATAATTAGAGAGGCATGGATGCACTCTTTCACTTGACAAGTTCGCCTCCTTTACCTGCTCACCTACTAAGTTGCATAACAATTCCTTAAATCAATGTAATAAATATAACCATCACTACTCCAACTTTAACTCAGTCCAAAAGAATTCATTTGACATCGCATACATGCACAACAAGGACATCAAGTAAAGAAGACAAATATTCAATAGGACTTCCATTTTCATTTGTACTGTCACCTCATTCTCTCAACCATTAATTATACCACATGAATTAAATATGAAAACACACACACATAGTAGAAACATAAGTAAGGACAACAAACAAGGAGACACAAAAAGGGATGGATTCACTCACCTCACAACTTACAATCCAAGCTGGACTCACCCTATTCCAGCTCCAAAATCACGCAGATACGAACCAACTGATAAAAAATATAATACTCAATTAGATACTAAAGATAACCTCATAAATCAGACAACACTCGGTTTTCCCAAGACACACATGATATCCCCACTACATCCCTAAACTGATACAATAAAAATAACCTTCAAATTCTTATTCATTCAACCTCAAAAATATATTCATATTTCAGCCTCAAATCACAAATTCAACTCAAAAGTAAAATAGAACAACCACATTCAAAGAAAAACGATGAAAAGAACAAGAATCTTTACCCAATGTAGAATGAAAAATACTCCAGAGAGCCTTTCCTAATTTTTCCTTTCTCCTCTGCCAAAAATAAGCCTCGGACGACACCTCTCTCTCTCTCAATATAACCAGCCACCCCTACCGACTTCACATACTCTGTTAAATGAGATTTAGAATTTTAGAAAAAATACCAAATTACCCTTCATTAAAAATCTGCACAGCCTCATCTCGAACCACCATAACTTTTCATAAGAAAGTCCACTTGAGATGATACAACTTCTGTTGAAAAGTTAATAAAAATATCTACAACTTCTCTTCTTATGTCAAGATCAGAAGAAGCCTCAACGATGATAAAAACAACAACGAATAGGAGACCTTGCACTTTCTTCTTCTAGGGACAGCAATGGTACAACAACCATAACTTTTGCTACATGAATCCAGATGATCTAATTCCACTTTTGTATGAAAGATGACTTAAAACTGAATCAAAACTGAATATCTCATGCTAAAACCAACTTTAAACCTCTTCATCTTGCATACTAATAAAATTAATTCCGATTATGCAAAACATGCAACTTATTATATACCATAAGCATGCATAAGTCTAAGACACTCCAAATGCATAGTAATATGAAATATCATAAAATCAAATAAAAAAATGTCATGAAACCTAACATATATATTAACAAGTGCTAGTATATTCAGTCTCATTTATAGTCATGTTTACAGTATTGAGACGGTCCTCGTGCATTTCATTAGTAGAGTAGATATTGTCATAGTGCAATAAATACTCCACTAATACAGTGTATGTTTGATTTAAGAAAATTTTATTTTATTTTTAAAATAAACATGTATTGATTTATTTAGGTATGTATTTAACATTTATAATAGTACATACTTTATTAGACAAGTATATACTTTAAACAAAAAATTCAAATGGTTGGGGAATGCAGATGAGGACTACAAACAAGACTGGATCATTTTACTCCATTTTTAATCCTTTTTTTTGAGACCTCTCATAGCTGACCTTGTGTTACCCGGTCCCAAACTTTTCAAGGGTTGGTTAGATTCAATATACCACTTTATACCAGTTAATTCTGATATACAGATTTTCATTTATTTCAGTCTTCAAAACATCTATTTTGAGACTATTCCACTAATTTCCACTTATTACAGGCCCTATTCTCGATTCAAATCGGGGCTTACCAAAAATTTTGAGGTTTTATATGATAGAAATTTGAAATGTGTGAAATAAATTTGTAGATCTATATGAGATTCTTCTGATGGATCTAGAACCAGATCATTTGGTCAGGAAGTTATGAATTCCTAAACTTTGGGCTTTCATAATCTACTATTTTTGCTAAAATGTGCCAATCTAAGGTATTCTAGTATACTAGACAATGTATTTAAAGTCGATAAAAAAAATGGTGTATCTATAGTTTTTTTATCAGCAAGTTTTTTTCTGGATCAAATCTATCTTTATCAGCAAGTGACAAAGACTCAAACCCAAGTCCCCTCATTAAGAAGAGGATACATCTATCATCCTATCAAGAGGAGGTTCAGTGGATATCTACAGTTGTGCGCCGCTATAATCATTGTTTTGAGTGAAACAAGCAGCAACTACCTTGGATAAGAAAAGAGAGATAAACATCATTTCGATTAATTCAGTATGCAAGGTATCTATCCTAGCACCCCAGTGCCTAGAAAACTAAATGAGAAAAATATGCAAAATTTCGATCACTAGTAAAGCTTATGAAGCCTAACGCATCAAAGCTTACCTAGGGTCTTGGATGAGTTGGTTAACACCATGAGTTTGCTCTCCATTGGCCCGTGTTCGACTCCCACTCTCGACTTACCCAAATGTCCCTAGAAAAACTTTCGAATAGGTATGGACACCGAAAGATCAATCCTCACCTTGAAGGGTTTGGAGCAGTGGCAGAGCCACCTTAGGCCCGGGGGGGCATGGGACCCCTGGATTTTTTTAATTATTTCTAAGTCATTTTAATTTTTTGTGGTATATTGATTTTAATTAGGGCCCATAGACCATGAGCTGGATACCTTGTTCCTAAAACTAATGGAAACTGGCAGAGATTCACCTTAAGTATTTAGAAGTGTTTGATAATAATGCACTGCTTTGCCTTTAAAACATTCCACATTAGAAACTATAGTACCATTTTTTTTTTTTTTTTCAATTTTCCGATCTTCTCATAGTTTGCTAGATAAACAATTTTGAATCTGAATTAAGACTCCAGCAATGTTGCCCATACATTTTGATTTAGCATATATCTCCTCCCTTAGACCCTTGACCTGTAATGTGCCTGAAACAATTCTGCCTCCTGACCATCCTTGTCTAAGAATTATTAATTTGAACTGAATCAGTGTATACCAAAGAGCAAAAAATGGGAAACATTTTGTTTCTCTGTTAAGATATGAAACATTACAGCAATGCATCAACGAATGATTTATTCATTCTTCTGATAATATATTGTTATCTATAATGAATAACCAACAAAAAAGAGAGCACCCACATTTATAAAAATCAATGATCATTGTCCAAAGAGCAGCAGGTGTTCAGGTGTTTGGTCAAATTATACTTGCTAACTTTGAAAACATTTCCAAATAGAATTTCTTCTTATATTGTATATGGCTTAGGGAATGGCAAAGTCAGTGGTTTAAACAAGGCAGTTGCCTGGACTGGTGACCAACTAATTTTTGTCTGCAATGCAGAGAAAAAGAAGCTGAGGTTGCATTTAACTCTCAATCTTTTCCCATATTAGAACAAATATAAACATTAGGAATCCTTGAATCCCCAATACAACAATTTGATCATCCACGAAGAGGTTGTTGGGTGTCTCTAAAGATATTAGCTAACTTCAACCACTAAATCATTATTTCCAAGGTAAGCAATAGTTAAGATTGGAGGTAAAAATTTTAAATTAGATAACTAAGAAAAAAGAAGTCAAATGAAGAAAATAAACTACAAGAATAATAACTAAAAAAAGCACATATCAGCTCTATATGATCATTGAACCAAAAAGAAAATTCAATTTCAAAAGAAAAGTACACAGATGAGATGACACTAACTTCAAAAACAGAATTCATTCACCACAAAATCTTTCCAACTTCCAACAAGTTTGTTTCTTTCTTTTTTTCCCTTTTTTTTGAGATATATATATATATATACATATCCTGATTGAATCATAACTTTCCATTGACTCTTTGGGCGACATACATCAATGTCGATCAGTTTCAGTGGAGTGGGTCGGACTCCAATGCCTCGCATTCTCGAAACCATTTCTGCAGAACTGGTAATCTTCGATTGCCTGCTGGATTTCAGCCTGAGTGTTCATCACAAACGGTCCATACTGCACGATCGGCTCATTCAATGGCTGCCCCCCAATGAGTACGAAGCGAAGAGGAGCAGCAGACTTGTTCCAAACATCGAGCCCGTCTCCCTTACTCAACACAAGGCAGTGATGAGACGTTGAGGAGGCCGTATCCGCAGTCCCAAAGGAGCCCTCCCCTTCTAGGATGTAAACAAATGCATTCCACGATTCGGGGACCATCTGGTGCAACTGCGATCCTGGCTGCATTGTGAAATCCAAGTACATTGTCGGGGTCCGAGTGTAGACCGGAGACTTGACTCCCATCGCTTCCCCTGCTATGATGCGGACTTCAACGCCATCCTTTTCAGCATGGCTGACATCCTTGCTTTGCAATTCTTGGTACCCAGGCTCAACCCTGTAAGCATCCCCCCACAAATACTTCATTCAATCTCAATTCACAACTAAAACACAATGAATAGTAATGGTTTTGTAATATCATTACATCTTGTCCTTGGAGGAAAGATTGACCCAAAGCTGCAAGCCCTTTTGGAATCCTTCGCCCGCAGGTGTTTCGGAGTGAACGATTCCCCTTCCGGCAGTCATCCACTGCATCAATTACAGAGAAAGCATTAATGATCCAAATCAACAGAACCATAAATTATAAGATTCTATTACAAACACCAAACCTGCAAATCGCCCGCTTTGATCGTCCCCTTATGCCCTGCGAAATCTTGATGCGTGAAGGCTCCCTGGTATTGAAATTACAGAATTTATTAAAATTTTAAAAATATGATCCCAATAAACTTATCTGCAATGAATATTGATATATATAATAAAAAATTTGAATAGCTGCTACCTGAAGCATGTAAGTCACAGTCTCAAATCCTGGAATAAATTCCACCAAAACAGAAAAACCAATCAAAACCATCAAAACCACAGACCATCGCAAAAAAATGATGAATTGAGAGGACAAAAAGAAAATCTCAAACCTCTATGTGGGTGATCAGGAAATCCCGCGGGAGGAGACACTGTTCAATCATAATACAAACAATGGAATTTCAATAATAATAAAAAAAAAAACAGCCTCTAAAACATGTATACAAATTCAATCAACATGAAATAAGATTTACCCATAAATTCATCCAACATGATGAAAGGATCCAAATACTTCAATTCCGATCTGAACAACCCAAACCCAAACCAATAAAAATTAAAAAAAAAAACAGATCAACAATAACATAATATAAAAAAAGTTGACAACCCAACATGGAAAATAAAAAGTTACCTCCCAATGCTTCTACGAACGATGGCACCCTGGCCTTCGGGTTGAGCCTTGGACAGAAGTTGTTTCACGACATGTCTGGGCTTCTGAAAAGGAGTGGTTGTTTGATCAGCAACACTACCAACAACAACACCAGACATGTTTTTATGAAAAACAAATGTGTGGGAACAACAGAGAGATTGATTAGAAGACAAGGGAAGGCTTTTGTTGGTTTTGATAAGGGAGGGTCTGAATAGCAGCCGAGTATATATAGCCTTCATTGGCCTTTATAAAACGATGTGGCCTTTTGAAATCTCTCTTGTATGTTATATACATCGTAACCATTGATAAAAGCGTGGACTTTGGGGAAACGTTGGCGATGACGTTGAGAGTGGAGAAGGCTTTATTTTGGTTGAATTGAATGGCATGGATGACGTCACATTTGCGTAATGATTGGGTGGGGGGGTTTCGCTTGCCATTTCAGGTTCATGATTTGAAGAGGGCCTTAGTGAAATGGGTGGTGATGATTGATTTGCATGCGTGGTTGATCCCTGGCCGTTGGATCAACGTGATTGCGGTGGTTGCGGAAAGATTGTGATCTTGCAAGGCCGACAGGGTAGAAGGGGCACCCAACAAGGCTGGAACCCTTGTGGTGCTGGGTCAACCCCACCTTTCTTTCTTTTAAAAATTTCTAAATCTATCCTTGATTATTTTTAATTAATTTATTTAAAATATTAAAATTATTTTTTAATACTAGTTTATATGAATTTTTGAGGTAGGACAATTTTTTTTAAATACCAAAATTATACATGGATGAATTGGTTGTGTCAATTAGGTTGACACAATTTGTCAGTGCACTATGAATGGTTCTGTGACTACATCTATCCCCCACTATAGTTTGACAATGGGTTAAGATTTTTAAGATAAATTGTCTTTATTTTTATGATAAAAAAGTTCACCAATTTTATTTATATTCACATTTGTCAAAATTAAAATAAAAAAGAGGATAAATGTTATTTCAGTCTTTAGTAGAATAAATTAATCTACATTTTTATTTTTGAATCGAGACAATTGTTTACACTTTATCCCGATTATTTTTTATATCAAACAAGATAAATTCCACTTCTTCACTTATCCCTATAATAATTTGAATCCACTGACCAAAATATCCCACCACTCATATTTTCATCCCCACTGTCAAAAAATACTCATTTTGGTTGGTGGAATCAGGGAGGGAGGGAGGGAGGGAGGGAGAGAGAATGCATGAATCATACCAGATATCCTGAAAAATCAAATAATAATAACAATAAATTAAGAATCCAAGTCACCATAAACATGCACGTTAAATGAAACAAAATGGGTAATCAAATGAATAGAGTACTTGATATATAAGTTTAAATCCACAGTCCACAATTCCTATCCACTTCTTATTATAACCACAAAAAGTTTCATGACTTCGTTTACACAATAAAAAAAAAAAAAATCCAAATTCACCAAGATATAGTGAACAAAGAACCTTTGAAGAAAACTTACAAAATCACAAAATATCAAAGAAACTCATTTCATTGTAGGCATTACAAACTGAGCAGGACTCAAGAAAATCCCCTTAAGCATGGCGCTTGTAATATAAATAAGACAGTAGTGAATCTAACAGCAAGAGTACTTTTTCGCTGCTTGAGTTGATTCATTGTTCTCATCGTTGACGAGGCTTACCCTGTTGAGAGATAATTCAGCCTTGTAGGAATCGGAGTTCAAGACCTTCCTGCTGACGTTCCTGTAGATCTCCCTGATAACAATCTCAAAAGCCTTCTTAACGTTTGTAGAGTCAAGTGCCGATGTTTCCATAAAAAACAGCCCTTCTGCTTCCGCCAGGCTTTTCCCTTCCTCCACACTCACGTCCCTGATATTGTCCAGATCGCATTTGTTTCCTACTAGCATCCTCGCAACAGTTGTATCGGAATGAGCTGCATTAACATCCACCACGTTAAAAAATAAAAAGGATACCTAAGATTACTTGAAGTGTGAATCAGATAGTATCAATAGAGCGATAACTTTTTACATGTGGCTTAAAGATTGTCGCAGTTTTAGTTTTCAGTTTTCAGTTTTCGTTTAAATTTCCTTTTTCTCTTTTGTAAGGAGATCCCTTGCCTCCTTTCTTTCGGGGGTTTCTACTAATTAGATACTCTTATCCTTCTCTCAAAAAAAATAAAATAAAAAAATACTATGTCTGATTTCCAGGATTAAATAACAAAGCTTACAACAAGGAGAGGTTTAAGCACAACAATTTTGCATTATCAATGAAAACATGCTGTGTGATGCCTTGGGAAGCAGTAATAAAATAATGTGAAGGTTCAGAGTATCATTATGAACTAACTGCCTAACCTCCAGGGAATATCTGTGAAAGCGATTGCACTCAAATTCAAGACTTTTACTATTCAGTGGACCACAAACAACTGCTGTTACAAAACTTGTAGCAGAACAGAAGTCAAATTTTATTGCCTGATAGTGGGTATCACTATTCTTTAGTTTATTACAGTACAACAGTGACATTGGCATGTGTACTTATTTTCCAGCTATTTTAAATGTTGCCTATTGGATCTGTATAACTATTTTTTTAAATCCTCAAGAATTCTGAATCTTCACTTCTTCTCATAGGTCCCAAACTACCAATAGAAATATCTCACACTTAACTTCAACAAAATTTATAAAATGAAAAAACATAGATATCCTTCTCATACAAGAGCATATTAGAGCTGATGTATACGGATATATATAAAAGGAAATCAAAGGGTTAAAAGTAAGCTATTCATGGGATAATCACATAATCTATGAGAAGATTCCTCAGCATGTATTACCCATATATAAATCCATGGCTATTTCAGCATGCATTACATGCAGCAATACATTAAAAAGGGACAGCAAAAACGTAGCATCAACAATGCCCGTGATGAGCAACATGGGGACATCCAAAGTGCAATAATAGGAACATTTACAGAAAGTATAATAAAATAAAATAATAGAAATTAGCAAGAATAAAAAAACTAGAAATATCTGTAAATATCTCCTTCAAGGTCCTTATAATTAACACTGCTTAGCTTTCAAATTTGCCTTAGCTATCAAATTAAATGAGACTAAACCATCCTATACATAGTGGCAAAAAGTCAACTACAAAACCACAAATTCTGTAGAATACAAATAATGGACACTTTCTATGAATTTACTATAGAAATCATAAATGGTATACATTACATAATAATCATCTGTGAAGTAACAATGACGCGACATCCAATAACTTAAGGGAGTAAAGGCATAAATTTTGAGATTGATCTCTCCAAAACAGATCAGATGTCATCAGGGAATTGCTCGTAGACATCCTAAGATACCTCTCAAATATATTTCAAATGAAAACTTCTTCCTTGAGAGAAAAAAGAACACATCAGCTTCCTAATCATATAGTTGACATAGATGCACAGAAGCTCACAAACTTACAAACCACACTTAATGAACAAACAGAAAGGAAGTATGAGAGACAAACAAGACCGTAAGGTTCTCCTAGTTTAACGATATCTAATAAATTATAAATTTACAAACACGTTATTGGATGTCCCAAGGCCAATCAAAAGCTTCCGCAGCTCATATGAATGTAATTCCAGTTTCAAGAAAATATTTTTTTGACAATTGGTAGAAATCCTACCAATAAAATTTCATTGAGTAAACTTGGCGTACAACTCCGAACTTCAAAAATGGTAAATAATTTTATTATTAATAAAGGTACCGATTAATACCTGAGCTGATTAATTCCTATGCAGTTACCAACCGTCCGACTAGCGCCTAACGCATTTTATAACATTAATAAAAATATTACTAAAATGACAATCGAGGTGGTGGAGAACATCACTTTCAAGCCCATGAATGGTGTAGCGATTCTCTTTTCGAAAGATATGTTCAATGGATCCTCACAAACACTTTTATTTCTAAATCTTTATAAGGTTGGGTGACTGAAAAGGATGATCTCATTTGCGATGCTTTTACATGTAATCTTGACACCATTGTGTGGTGTCCAAGACTAAGGAACCTAAGAGAGGTTGAAATGGAAGAGTTCACTTCTCTGTTAAGCTCTCTTCAAGAAGTGAATTTGGATTTGGAAGAGGGAGGATATAGTAGGATGGAAGCGCGACCCTCTTCAAAGAATTCTATTGAAGGCTCAACAAAGATTCTTCAAAAAAAAAAAAAAAAAGGTAGCTCTCTCTCTACCTTCATCACAAAAAAAAAGGATTCTTCATAGAGTACTTCCTTTTTCAAATTCTCGCATAGAAATTAGATACTTTATGTGGCTTCTTTCACAAGACAAAATTCTTCCTAAGATCAACTGATCTATTGGGTTATTGCCAACAACATTAATTCTGAAATTAGTGATTCCATGACAGAGAAACCAGAGAGCATTTGTTCTTTGTTGTCCACTTAGTTATCACATTTATTTGAGAGTGGGTTTGGCACTAGGGTCAAGGTGCAATTTTAACGAGGTAGAAGGCATGTGGGAATGGTTCCGAAAAGAAGAAATAAAGGAAATCATAGCAACAAGGCAAAATTTCAAGGTTTCCTTCCTCAAGTGATATGTTGAGCTATTGTATTGAACGAAATAAGTGTGTTTTCAAAAAGAAATGCATATCTAAGGAAATATATGGGCGGCAATCACGACCTCGCTTTTGGCATGATTTATGTTGATTCATAGTAAGGAATTTCCATGGGAGTTAATTGGTGATAAATTTTTATGTATTTGGTTGGGTGAGAGGTTTATTACTTAGCTCATAAATTTATTATAATTTTCTTTTGTTTTATTTTTCTTTTTGGTGATCCCTCGTCTTATTTTGTTCAAGGGGCATCATTTGTAATAATGAAGACTCCGACTTTTTTCATAAAAATAAATAAATAAATTTAGTCATAGGACTTTTATTGACCTCATTCAATATCATATGACATAGGACATTTATTGACCTCATTCAAAATAATGTCACCCATGACATGTGCTACTTTTTCACATGGAGAAACCAATTTTTTAACATTTATGCTTATTTAATGTAATAAAAAAAAAGTTAGAGATAATGTAAGTATTCATCTCTGTCTTCAATAATATGCCACAAAGAAATTAATAAATTAATGTCTAAAAAAACATTAGAGGAGGCTACAAGGATTTTTTATGCACACAAGGATTTTTTATGTCATGTTTGATGGGCTCAGAAATAAGTTTGAAATACTACTGCTGAAATTTTAGTGTTTCTAATTTAGTACTAATTCTTAACTAGAAGAGAGCCGGACCTAATCCAATAAATAACTCTTCTACTGGGGGCAAGAATGGCTTGTTTTCTTCTTTCATTCCCTCTCATTCATCTCTTTTCCGACTTTGTACTACGATCGTCTACCTTTCTCCCAAGAAAATAATCACTAATTCTTTAGTGAAAATATGACATTTAAATGTCTAAAATTAGGTGAAGCAAAAAATAAAATAAAATTCTATTAAACAAATGAGCACTAGTTCCAGGCCAGAAAATTATCAAAATGCGACATTTTAACTTGTGATTTATTCTTTTTCTCTGAAATTTCAACAATGTCCCAGTAACATATAAAGCTAGAGGGTCAAACAATCATAGTTTCGGTGAAGTGCTGACAAACTAGCTAAGAAATGTACAATCAAGAATGACATGGCATTGTAACATAGTATCATGTCATTGTCACATCAACATCACATTAGTTGACTGCTCTTGATTGTGCACTTCACAGTTAGTTTGTCAACACACCTTCTAAATGATGATTGCTTAATTATGGAGTGCACAACCAAATGAGTAAGATGATAAAGCATTAATACATCATATAAATTGAACGCACAAGTAATTGTTATCTTACTTTAGAATGCCCAACCAGCTACACATAGGTGATGAATCTATATGTGTTGACGTGCATTATGTGTATCACAAAACACACACATCATATTTCCTTCCCAGATTCAATCCCAGGAAACAACAAAGATTGCTCACAATTCAACAATTATAAAAATAAATAAATATTTTTTTTTCAAAAAAATAATAAATAAAGAGTGTTGAATGACTCCAGACATCTAGGACTCAACCCACCTCCACACAGTGGAAGACCATGCCAATATAATTTAACTTCGATCACATTCAAATAAAGCATAATTCTCTTTCTCTTTAAACAATGAAAATGTGTCCTTCAAAATTGGAACCTCTAGTGGACAATTTTGAGTCTCCACAAAGGTTTATGTTTTTCCAATCCTTTGGCAACGAATGACCAAAGCCTATCAAAGGAGGAATTCTTGAGGAAAAAAGGCATCAAATATTTTAGCAAAGTTTCCTCTATAAGTTTTGTTCGTTATGAGTGTTTTAACTAATTGGCATTAAAAAAAATCACAATTGATACCTTGTGCAATTTGTTAGAGCATTTGGAAATTCATGAAATGAGGCTATCTTTCAACAGAGGACTTACACAAAGAGTTTCTGGTTTGACATTATGGCTCTCTTGAAAAACGCACACAGATTCATTATTGGGGAAGACTCTTAATCTGGAAAGTATGAAAAGTAAGGAGGGGGAGTGGGAAGTTCTGTTTTCTTAGCAATTGTTGTATTAATACCATCATCTGATCGTTTAATCAGCTCTCCTTTTCCCTTTATATTGCTTTCCTAGCAATGTTTTATCTTCTGTCCTTTCTCTTGGATGTTTTCACATTTTGTCCCCCAGCAAGTTTGGGACTTAACACCAAAACCAGTTAAAATAATAGGTGGTGTGATCCCAACTTTCCTATATAGAAAAACTCAAAGAAAACAAATTCATGAAGGAGAAAATTCAGCTAAAACCTTTCATATTTTCTTCTTCAAGACTTCCTATTATAATCCCTCCTTCTTCAAGACTAGAAAGAGACTTATAGTTGTCCATTAAGGTGCATATACTATTAAAAGCACGCTTCTACTATTTGAATCGAAAGAAAATAGATTATTTGAATGTGACTAATTCGAATCATATTGGCATGGTCTCACAATTATATGTGTGTGCTATGGATAGGAAAGAGCAATAAAATATCCATAATTTTAAACCTTGATCAGGGCGTGCGGTTTATGGCACAAGCCACTGTGTCGCTTCCCTACCCCTCCATGTATGGATTGGAGGAGATACAAATAAGCTCTTTGGTTGCTCATTCTCTATATTTTCAGCCCTGGTATGAAAGTCAGTGATAACTTCACATGAAGGAAGATAGAATTACAGCCTAGAGAAGAATGAAGAAAATTTTGAGTGTGTGTAAGACTTCAAGGACAACAGATTTTATGAGTAGATCAAGTCCCTCAAGGAGAACATCTCCTCTAGAACATAAACCACATATTTATGCTGAAAATAACCCTTTCCTTTCAAAAGAGAAAAGTTATGGGAAACTTTTTTTTTTGTTTTTGAGGAAAAAAAAATTTACGGAAAACCACCATCAACCCCTTGTCAATTCTTTCCTGGGTCATGCATAAAATCGAACAATCAATGGGTATCAATGGTTCTCTGGGTTGGTAAGCAGTACCATAATCATTGAACTCTATGTAATGATGATGGTTGAGCCCTATAGGACCTTCTCTATAAAAGAATGCCTGCTTTTTAATTCAATCTATTATTACCAATGAGATCAGTTTTTTTATATGTGCTGGAAACTAGGTGAGCAAGCTGTAGGATTGTGCTGCAAAAAAAGAACGGGTAGTTGGATCCCACTTATGGCATATCATATGTAAGCTCGGTCATCCCCCCTTATGTAAACAAATTGGACAATTATACCCCTAACCCTCCCCATCACTTTACAGGCCAAATGAAGTCTCTGCAACAAAACATTTATATGAACTTCTGTGAATTAGGCTGTATGGTATACACTGTTTTCTATGTAGACAAGTCTTTAGAATAAATCATGGGAACATGAAGGAGTTCGGGGTAAAACTGTAAAGCGTTGAAAGAATATAGGACTTTTTCTCCAGGAGTATAGAAAGACTATTATATAGGTGTTCAGTGTTCTCCAAGTTCGATGCCCATGTAAAGCATAGAGATACACTTACAGGAATTCTGGATTATTCCCTCATTAAAAAAGAGAAATTATTCTAGTTGATCTTCTTCATGTAATTCATCATATTTAACCTTTTTTCAAGTTTCAACTTCTCACAGCTTCTTAAGCAGTATGGATAAGTCTATTGATCTCCCTCCAATATGAGGTCATGAGAAGCACCATTTGGGGTAAAACAAGGGAAAGATCATAGGGATAATAAAGCACCAAGCATTACATGTGATGTAATTGTTTAGTATGTATTACAAAACTCCATACCAACCCATTGACATCATTCAAGCACACATAATGCCAACAAACTCCATCGCATCTCCTATAGTCTTTAAAATATGGTTTTTACAAGGCTTGATCACAATTAAGCTCACAATTTCACCTGTTTTAGTTTGAAGAAAACTAAAGTTCGAAATCATAATAAATCTTTAAAACAAGAAAACAAAATATTACTGCCACCAACCTTCACACCTCGTGACTGTATTCAATCCCTCAAACAAAAAGCACGATCCCTTTTCCAACAGGCCCTATAATAGTAAGAAGCAACAAGCAAAAACCATAGAAATCCTTCAAAATTAACTCTAAAATCTCAAATTCAATCCCTCAGAAAATCAGATCAGATCCTAAATTTCAAATCAGCAAAATTCTAACTTTCAAACAGCCCCATCAATCACACCACCCCACTTCCTCATCAAAAAAGTCACCCATTCCCTTCTCTATGATCCAATAAAATGACAGAGATGTCCTTCAGGACATCCTATAAATCGAGAAAAGTTCCAAAATTTACTTATTTCAAAAAGGGACGGAAAGAGAAAAGCAAAACAAAGAAACCAACCAACCATAAAAAAATCAACCCAAACACAGATCTGAATCCAAACAAACAATGCATATAAAAAAATAATAAAAAAGGTGGTGTGAGTGTACTGACTGTTGAGTTCTTGGAGCCACCGTTCGATGGAGTCGAAGGTCGACCTCCGGCTGATATCGTAGACGATGAGAGCCCCGACGGCGCCGCGGTAGTAGGCGGAGGTGACGGCGCGGAACCTCTCCTGGCCGGCGGTGTCCCAGATCTGGGCCTTGACTTCCTTACCATCGATTTCCATGCTCTGTGTCTGAAACTCAACCCCAATCGTGGCCTTGGAGTTTATGTTGAATTCGTTCCTCGCGTACCTCGACAGCAGGTTCGACTTCCCCACCGCAGAGTCGCCGATAATCACCACCTTGAACAGGTACTCCTCCCCTTCTTCATCCTCCGATCCCATTATTGGTATCTAAAGTTCTTGATTTGAGAGGGGTTTTTTTTGTGATTTTGTTTTTTTAAGAGAGTGAGTGAATCTATTTGGAAAGGGAAGGCAAGATTGGAATGGGATGAAATTGATGGATGGGGATTTTTTTTTTTTTAAGTAGTAGTATAGTTTTAAGTCAAAATGACTTCTTTTCTTTTCTTTTTCTTGTGTGCTGTCTTTTTCAATGCCCTGATTTTCTAGGCTTGCAATTCAGTAGTGGTGATTTGTTGGTGTTTATTGTCCGGAATTGGTGCTGTTTTAACCAATTTGTCTGGAAGTTTTTGTTTGAAGACATCTGTGTTCTTTTTTATTTTTCGATGACCCTACTTGATTAGGAAAATAGATGTGTAACATCTTAGTCTCTTAGCCCTTGTTTGAATACCGGATAAGCTCCGGATAACCCCGGATAATCTCGGATAAAAAAAATTTGTGTTTGGAAAGCTCGGATAAACCCAGATAAAGTGTGCCAGAATAAACTGGTATAAATTGGTATATGGATTCCAATCAAATCCTAGAATAAAATTTATCTTAGGTTATTCCATCCAAAGAATAAGTGGGCCCACTGTCAAATCAACTGTCATCACCTCTTATAAATCATATGTCAAATCAACTATCATTACTTTTTTACCTTTTATAAATCTTTATCCATATTTTATTCACATTTTATCCAAACAACAAAACATTTATTCTTACGATTCCCAACGAGAATAATTCAAAACACAACCAAACATAAAATCACTTTATCATTATTTATGCACACTTATACTTGGATAAATGGATACCCAAGAATAAATCTTATTCTACATCCAAACGGGGGCTTAGAATAGGAGTAAGTTTAAACAATATATTTGTTTGTAAAGAAAAATTATGAATAAACTAATATTGGTGTTTTAGATCTTTTAAAATCTTGTTATTTTATATATTTTATTATATTGATACAAATGAACTCACATTTGAAATCACATTTCCTTTATTTTTATAAATTAGGGTTTCAAATGTTAAATTATTTTTTATTTTTTTTATAAATTATTATACACATCTTACTAATCTTTAATTCACTATTTATTTATAATCAACTAAGCAATAATTCATTATTACGTTTTTAATGATAATAATTAAAAATACAATTAATAAAAATAATTTATTTATTGATATAATTATCTATATTTGAATAATTATCTAATCCAGAGTAGCTTATGCTATTATTTAATTGTAGGTTTATTGTGAGACTTTTTCTTATGACTACATTAGAAGGCTTTTATGCTCTAGGTTCTCAACATGTATGCTGGCCAGGAGAGTTGTCCGGCTAGGACTCCTGAAATGGGACTCAAACTTCACACAAATTTTTTATGAGAAATAGTAATATAACATTTTAAATAACTTTTACAATTTAATCTTAAATTTTTTGCACAAATGATCCTAGAAAAAATAATCTCAATAAAATAGAAACTAAAAAAATAATAAATAAATTGAAAAGTAATAATAGCACATGGGTTTAGAAAATAACAATATAAGAACAAAAAAAAATGAGAATAAATTAAAAAAAAACTCTTGTTTGTAGTCAAATGATGGATAAAATAAAATAGAAAATAATAATAGATAAAATACTCTTCGCAATGGAACCCATAAAACTAAAAAAGAAATTATGTATAGATACTTGAATGGGTCTACAAGGAAGGCCTCAGCCTCATCACGCATTTTACTTCATTGCAGTTGCAGATTCACCCCCATAGTAAAGTTAAATATCATTTCATAATATGAGACTTCATTCATATATCAGCTCACTCTCCACACAGATTTTTATCGGGATGAACATGAAATATGCGTGTACAACTCTCACCTGGTCTAGTACAGATCCCATGTCGAATGTCAGACTAATTTAAAAAATAAACAGTGAAATGCCGTAAATCACGCCCTTTGTATTAGCGTGCCTTGAATATTTTTTTGGAACGTTGAAAAGAAACGTCCTCTTTTTTGGTCTTGTTTTACAAGGGCTAAACACAACAACAATAACAACAGCCCATGTTACAGGTTGTCAGGTTGTATTTTATTCAATTCATTTCTCTCGTCTCGTCTACGTGACTAACATGTTTCAACGCACAACTTTGCTCAGTATTTCGGCGGATTAAAAACTACCACAAGGTTTACCTCATTCAATGTGGCTGTTTTTAGGGTTTTTGCATATATATACATTTATTAAATTTTTAATTTTATCAAAATACTACTGAAAAAACTCACATGGTAAAAATAATCTTTAAAAACTCTATGTGAGTGCAACCGTGCCCATGGTCAAATTCTATCTGATTTGGTTAATATTTTCTGTTTTCATTCCGTTATAGGTGTTGAAATAACCCTTGTACAATCAGGTTACTTAAAGTGAGTTTTATTTTTATTTTTTTACATATATACCCCCTCTTAAAATACATATTTACATAAGTACCCCTTTTATTTTTGGAATTACCCCCTTCAACCTTCTCTCTTTCTTTTTCATGTAAAGTTGAGTAGGATGTGTGATTTAAGTGAGGGCTAAACTGGTCATTTTACATGGTATTGGTAGAGTTAAGAATCTAATCATAGTTCGGTCTGTGTTCTTAACAATGACTGATTAAGGGGTAAATTTGTACAATTTATTAAAATTTCAAGGGTATTTATGTAATGGTGGAAATAATATGGATAATTCTGAAATACGGGTTTCAAGAGGGGTATTTATGCAAGAAATTTTTTTTTTTCAAAATTAGTAAGGACATTTAGGTCAATATACATGTGGAGTTAGTCTTTTTAACTATGATTAATCCAGAGTTTTTCACACGTGTGGTATAGAAGTACGGTTGCACTCACTCAATATTTTTTAGGGGTATTTGTCCACGGTGGGTTTTTTCAGAGATATTTTGACCAAATTAAAATTTAACAGGAGTATTTAATGAAAAAATCCCTTGTTTTTTCGAAAAACAAAGGGTATTATTATGTTTTGCAATTGCCTTGGATCATGGAGCAATTCGATGTTCATTTTTTTCATTACCTCAATGAGATATTATTTTTCACAACTTTTTTTTTAAAAAAAAATATGAGTCTCTAGTTGGAAATATATGTTTTATCTTTAATTTATAAAAAAAATATATACATTATTTGTTTAATTTTTTTCTTCACAATCACTAAGATAGAAATTTTGGGCATGTGTAGTTGTAACCGTATCCTTGGTTCATATATACATGTAAGAGACATCAAGCTAGCGAAGCTAGCTAACTGTATGAGTTATTTTCTGAGCTTAATGACAATACTCCACGTATCCACAGCCCATGACTCAGGTTAACCAAGGCTCATGACCCGAATAGCCAACCAAGCCCGGATCTGACTTGTTGACCCATTCATATCCAATGATCAACATATTTCAAATTAAAATTTGAGACCAAATATCATATTATATTATTTGATTTGGGGCTTGTTTAACCGAGTGACCCCATCAAATTTTTGAAAAAAAAACAGAAAGAAAACAAAGCAATCCACTATTTTTTACTCAGTGTTTGATCCATTACAATTTTTTCAAGGAAAAATATACACGTAGCTCTCATTGCAGTCCAGCTTATTTTTTCATTTTCTATAAAATTATATACTCATCTTTTGAAGTGCATGCTATTATGTGAAATAATGTATATACTGAGATACATTAATATTTTTTTTTACAGTGAAAAAAACAAGAAAAAAATTGGTGTCATATAATATTGTAGGAGACGAATTTAACCAGGACAAAGAATAAGAAACAAAAACAGCATGACCCATCTCTCAACCGATGAGCCCACAAGCCAAACCACGAGCTCGGGCCCATCGGGCAACACCAGGATGGGGCACCACTGCCCGCAAAGCGTATGGGTCGGACAGGCCCAGATGTGAGCGAATGAGAAAAACAAAGGAGAATCAGGACGGGCAGGTCATATGCCCGACTACGGCTCAACACGGGTAAGATTGCCCGACAAGAGTGCTGAAGCTATTATTCGCGTAACCACGAGGGCGGTCAAGACTGTGGCAGCTCACCTCGATCAAAGGGCACAACGATGTTCATGATTGAACGGTAGGTCGGACATGAGCCCCTTCGCTAAGAGCAAGACGGTTATCAAAGGGAATATTCTTTTACATCTTAAAGGACAGTGCGTCAGGGAAACCGTTATAGGTGAATGATGATCCCTAGGCGCCACGTGTCCCGAATCTGTAGGCCATGCAGGGGGTATCATATCACGTTATAGACACCCCCCGAGGTCCCAATCGGCACGCCCCAATCCAGTATAAAAGGGATGCTACCCCTCCCTCCTGAGGTATGCGCAATACACCCCGCTCTCTCTCTCTTTTGGTCGAAGGTTCTTCTAAAAAGGAGGATCACTGACTTGAGCGTCGGAGGGGCGTTAGCCGGCACCACATTGGTGTGAGTTGCAGGTACACGAGGACCGAAGCCGACGAGGAGCTATTCGGCTTGGTGAAAGCGTGGAGGATCTGAAGGGCTAACCGGATCGGCGAAAGCAGGAGCTCAGGCCCACACCATCTCTCCGGATTCACCTCAGAAGCCCGGATCAACGAGGATCCGGCCCAGGAGGGGAATAGTAGAAAATTCGCTCTCCACATTTGGCGCCGTCTGTGGGACCGGAACGAAAAGCCGTCCCAACAAATTTACCGGCAAGATGGTGGCGAGGACTCGGTCCACGGTCCATGAACATGACGTGGATGGAGGAAGGAAGGGTGACGCCCAACGACCCCCCCCCCCTACAGAAAGGTAAAGCACCACTCGGATCATCCTCCCAAGACCCAACCCCCGAGGCCGGGCACGATCTTGCGAAGGAAATGGAACTTATGAGCCAACGCTTCGAACATATGGAGGGACTGATGCTGCAGTTCTTGAAGCGCGGAGAAAAGACGCCACCGCCGCCCCCACCAGAGGCTCGGGACCGGCCGAATTCATTCAGAGCAGGCGAGGAACCACGTGATCATGATCGTCAAAGCAGAAGGTCGAATGTGCGAAGCCACGAATCGGTCTACTCATCTGGTGAAGGACACCGTCAGGGCGACAAGCAGGACATACCCGACGTCCCCCCCGAAGGGAATCGCACGAAAGAGGACCGCATTGAGTGACGCGACCATTCGCCGCACCATGAAAGACGAAGGAAGCGAACCAACACTCGCCAAACGGGCAGACAAGAACGCTACCAGAGTCCAGACCGATACTCGGCCTCGTCTGACGACGGCTACGAACAGGAGCATCGGAGGCGTGCCAGGAGGACTTACAGGAGCGAGATGACCAGCACGCGTGATCGGGAGTTTGTTTCAAGGGCTCTGAAGGGATTCGAATCACCCTTCGTCCATCGCAGCCGAAGTTCAGACTTTACAATGGGACGACCGACCCCTTCGACCACGTGTTGGGCTTCCGACATGCTATGGCACTTTATTGACAGCACGATGAGCTCATGTGCCGCATGTTCCCTTCCAGCCTCGAAGGGGCGGCTCTCAGCTGGTTCCACCAGCTCCCAGGAGGATCGATCCGCTGCTTTGAAGAGCTCGGAACTTTGTTTGCAGAACACTTCATCTGCAGCAGAAAACAACAAAATGATCTCGGCGACCTTATGAAGGTCCAGATGCAGACGGGAGAATCAATTCGGGCGTATGTGGACCGGGCTGAGTCTGATCGGGGTCGCTTTTAGCACTCGATACCACTCAACCCTCGCAGCACGCACTAGCCGAATGGCCCCCTAAGTCGCGCTCAACGGGCTGAGTCTGATCGGGGTCGCTTTTAGCACTCGACGCCACTCAGCCCTCGCAGCACACACTAGCCGAATGGCCCCCTAAGCCGCGCTCAACGGGCTGAGTCTGATCGGGGTCGCTTTTAGCACTCGACGTCACTCAGCCCTCGCAGCACGCACTAGCCGAATGGTCCCCTAAGCCGCGCTCAACGGGCTGAGTCTGATCGGGGTCGCTTTTAGCACTCGATACCACTCAACCCTCGCAGCACGCACTAGCCGAATGGCCCCCTAAGCCGCGCTCAACGGGCTGAGTCTGATCGGGGTCGCTTTTAGCACTCGATACCACTCAACCCTCGCAGCACGCACTAGCCGAATGGCCCCTAAGCCGCGCTCAACGGGCTGAGTCTGATCGGGGTCGCTTTTAGCACTCGACGCCACTCAGCCCTCGCAGCACGCACTAGCCGAATGGCCCCCTAAGCCGCGCTCAACGGGCTGAGTCTGATCGGGGTCGCTTTTAGCACTCGATTCCACTCAGCCCTCGCAGCACGCACTAGCCGAATGGCCCCCTAAGCCGCGCTCAAGGGGCTGAGTCTGATCGGGGTCGCTTTTAGCACTCGATTCCACTCAGCCCTCACAGCACGCACTAGCCGAATGGCCCCCTAAGCCGCGCTCAACGGGCTGAGTCCGATCGGGGTCGCTTTTAGCACTCGATACCACTCAGCCCTCGCAGCACGCACTAGCCGAATGGCCCCCTAAGGCGCGCTCAACGGGCTGAGTCTGATCGGGGTCGCTTTTAGCACTCGATACCACTCAACCCTCGCAGCGCGCACTAGCCGAATGACCTCCTAAGCCTCGCTCAACGGGCAGAGTCTGATCGGGGTCGCTTTTAACACTCGATACCACTCAGCCCTCGCAGCCGCGCAACCAGCCGAATGGCACCCTAAGTCGAGCTCAACGGGCGCTAAACACTCAACGGGCAGAGTTTGAGCTCGATTCAACCCGATCAATCGTACGTCGAGAGGAACAGCAAAACGGAGCCCGCATATTGACCCCCATACGGATAAACGTGCCAACAATATCATTTAAAAAAAGGGGTAGAATTGAGGTGCAAAACCGTTTTAATACAAAACAAGCATTCAATTCATTACAAAGAAAACAAAGGTAGTCCAATGTCCTTTAAGAATACAACGAAACGTAAAAAAAAAAAATGATGACGACCAGCCACAGCCGTCCCGGACAGCACTACAGGAGATCAAAGCACCCTAACTTTTTCGTGTAACACGGCTTGACGAAGTGCGATTAATCGAGGGAGCACAGTCTTCCAAAGCATCCAAAGGATTCTCTGGGTAATGAGCCGACGCAGCTGGGGTTTCCTCCACACAAATCGTGGTCTGTAAGGCGTCACTTTCCAAACGTCGACTCTCCGGTACAGCAACAACCTTGGAGGGTTCACTCTTTACCCCTACAACACTGGCAGCTAAAGGCTTTTGTGCAGCCGGGTCATCTCGGCAACCAGAGAAGGAAAATCATCGACGTCTACTATGTTGGTTAAATCACAGCCAAGGAAACTGGTTACCTGTTCGGGGACCCCTCCGTGCTCGGGGAGTGTAGCAAGGTTCACAGGATCACCACCTGCATCCTCGGGCACAGGATCGGGGATGGACGGGCTCGAAGGTCGAGTGACTCGCTCGCCGCCAGGAGCAGAGACCCCCTCCTGGCCATCCTGAAAGCCCCTGCGGTACCCCTGATCGTAAGCATCCAGAGCAGCCTCCCTGGACTTCTCTTCAATCGGATCCAGGCGATCCTTTACAGTCTGGAGGACATTGATCTCGAAGTCCAACGCGACTTCCCTACTATGACGTTCAAACTCCAACACGGCTCGGGCCCTTTCGGCTCGTTCCTTATCCAGCGCCTGGGACAACTCGAGGCATTCCTTCTTGAGTCGTCCGACGACTCGGGAATGTTCTTCCTCTGCAACTCTCAGATTGGCTTCGACCTTCTCTCGAGCGATGCGCTCTTCCTCGCACGCCCGATGAGCCCGGGCAACGTCTGCTACAACCTGTTCGTAGGACGGGCATACTGCGCCCGCGTAAACAACAAGCTA
Organism: Acorus calamus; assembly: GCA_030737845.1. NCBI lineage: Eukaryota > Viridiplantae > Streptophyta > Magnoliopsida > Acorales > Acoraceae > Acorus > Acorus calamus. The sequence goes on from CM060861.1 coordinate 20,502,479, forward strand.
TAGCGCAAAAAGGAAAATAAAGCTGATGAAATGAGCACGAACTTAAAAACTTTCGACCCCTCCCTCGCCGGAACGCATAAACAAATATTACCTGATATGATATGCTCTGTAAAATGGAGCCGATCTCTGAAATGGAGATGGCGCCGGCCAGGGCCCTGTCCTTCTCCAATACGACCGATCGGATCAGGCCAAGGGCTACATCTCGATCCTTCAGACCAGAGTCGGTAGTCTGAACGGGGCGAGATGTTGCCCGGGGAGCAGGAACGAAGGGACGGGCCCCGGAGTCCCTAATGGCGAGCGGCGGAGGTGGCAGCCGAAGGGCCGAAGCAGCTTCCTTCCCTTTACTAGCAAGGGTGTCAGTTAAAGATGGCCTCGGTTGAGGAGACAAAGAAGTCGGGCTAGCCACAGCGACCTTGCTCTTTTTGGAAGGGAGAGTGGAGGCCTGCGACGCGGAGGATAGTCGCTTCTTCTCTGAGCCGGGGAGCTGACCGATTCTCCCCGATTGAGCGTCCACCTCAGCTCGAAGCGCCACCAGCCTGGCCATCTTCTCCTCACTGGAAGGGGTTTTCAACCCCACAACAGGATCGGTGCCCGACCTGTCCGTAAGGAGGGGAGCAAGAGGATCCACTACCGCAGACCCCCTCTCCTTCACGACGCCGAGCTGAGCAGAACCCACCTCTGGGACGGGACCCTTCTTGTCACTAGGACGGGAACCGGATGCGATGGGGCCTGGCCTATCCTCAGGACGGGCATCAGTTGAAGACATCCTGAGCTGAGGACGGCCATCCCTCTTCTCCGAACCTGCCACTGACTTCCCAGCGGAATGGGAGCCAGACTTTTCCCCCGATCTGGGGCTTCCTCTCGGGCCTCTCCGTAAACGAGAGCCATGCCGAGCACCGCCGGATGAGCTTTCGGTCACCATTGGGTCACCAAAGCCGAGCTTATAGAGCGGCTGCAGCTCTTCCTCGGAGTCTCCTTCGGACGTAGAAGAGTGAACCTCTTGAGCGGCCGGGGACACGACTGGAGGCGCCGAGTGAGGGGGATCTTCGAAGACCTCGGTCAAGCGCGGTCTCAGCCGACAAATGCTGCTAGGATTCGGATTATCCCAGCCCAGAAGCTTGAAGAAAACTCGGTCGTTTATTCGAAATGCGGCGTTTATGTGTTCCAACTTCACGGAACTCTAGGAAGGGCGGGAGTTAGCACAGGGAGCTGGAGCCAAACAAAAGAAGGATCAGTTAAAGTAAAATTAGATGTTCAGCCACGGGCGAATAAAGAAAATGACTGCCCGACCTATCGCGCCCATTAAGATAGAACGTGGCACCTTCCAGATATCTTCGGGGGCATTGCCGAATTCCAGTTTCCGGACAAGATTATTAACTTGCTCTCGGCCCAACCCTTGTCGGAATCTGGAAGCTCGTCTACGAGCTTCCGTCTAGAGTCCCTAGCCCTAAAATGGTAACCCCTACCGGACTTTTGAAGCTCATAGGTATGCATGATTTCGGGGACTCCCAAATCCAGATCGTAATCCCTATTTATGGCAACATAGCACATTAAAACTCTGAAGAAATTAGGATTGCACTGGGTAGGGTGGAGGTCGAACGTCGACAAAAACTTCCTAACGAGAGGAGGAAAGGGCAGCATTAAACCACCCCTTGCGATCTGGGAAGGGTATACGTACATACTCGAGTGATCTAGACGCTCTAACGGAATGGGGAAGGATTCGTAAGGCGACCATTCCATTCCCACCGACTCAGGGATGTCAAACATACCCCTAAGACCAGCCAACGACTTTAAGATGGACATCCTTAAAGGGGAAGAACGAGTGCAACAAAAAGAGAGACAGAAAGAAAGGAAAATGTAACGGACTAAGCTCTCCTAACACGTAAACCCTACAACAGACAGGGACGAAGAAAACCGAATACACATGTTTGAGAAGAAGGAGATGTACCTTTGACTTGGGCGATTGAGGCGGTGGTCGCTAGAAAATGAAAACAAAATCCTTGTTTTAAAAGCGACGGACCTGCCAGAAAGGCAGTGCGTCTTTTCGAATGACCAACGCACGACGAATGGTCTTGGAAGGCGTGAAATGCGGCAGCCCAAATCATGGAAGATGATTCGAACGCCTTAAAAATCCCGCCCAAAGGGGCCACGTGTAAAGCCTGCTCAAGTCTCTGACATCCGAAGATACGCGCGATCGCGAAGCCCAGGTTTTTCGTGGTCACCAACGACAAATCATCCATCCAAGCTGGAAAATCGAACGGTATTAACGGAACTCGGCAGATAGAACCGCGAATAGACCGATTTGACCCAAAAAAAAATGTAAGTGCAGGGGCAAAATCGCGAAAAATTCCCCCAGAGCAGGAGGGACCCTTGCCCGACTATAGCGAAACTGCCCGTTCTCACCTGTCGACTGAACCAAAAAGCATGAGCATTAAAACAGTGGCATGCAGAAACGAAAATAGAAAAAGACAAAGGAATGACGAATTTCACACAGTCCCTTCCGGATAAAATTCATTGTTTATACAATAACTAAAAGGAAAGAGAGGGCCATAGATAGGCAGCATGAAAACATCTCGACGGGGAGACAAGACCGACAGAACCGGAGGAAATGGCCGCAACATCGGATCAGGACACGGTTGGTCCCCCCTCTTCCAAACACGAGTCTCGGCTAGTCGGCGCCTTAGCAACGAACGGAAGGACTCGTTCAGCTCGCGGACGGAGGGGTACGCGTGACCGGACGACCCGTCTTGAAAGACAGCTCGGTACCCAGAAACATAGTCCTCCAACCACTCCTGCCACGAGCCGATTATATACGCGAAGAAGGACGAACATTCATTCAATGCAAATTCAAAGTCCCGACGTCGCCACGGGAAGATGAGTCGAACATTAGACGGATACGAGGAGGCGCTCATGTAATAATGAGCCACGCCCGTTTATCGATGGAACGATAGAGATAACTCCTCCATTGAAGCAATCAACACAGTCATTAAAAGGCACAATCAATTACCACACCCGATCTTTAAAGAATCAAAAGACTTAGCACGCAAAAGAATGTTTAAACTCGGGACGCAGCCCGGATAAAACGTCCGGTGCTCACCGGGAAGATGTTCGCAAAAAGAAAAAGTACAAAGGAAACGAAATCAAAAGAGGCAGAGAGCATGAGGCATTGGCGCCGGCCTTACTCCTGGCGTCCAGGGCGAGAGGTGGAAGGAGTCGGCCGAGTTGATGTATTCGGATCTTCCTCCGCGAAAGTACCGCACTTCCTTTCAAAAAGAGAGAGATGGTACATCTCCTTCAGTTTAGACTCCGAAGGGAAGGCCTGGCCGTCATGTCTAACCGAGTAGCACGTGCTAAAGCCAGAACAGAAGTCCTTGAAGCGCTCGCTCTCTTCCTCCTCGATCAAGCGCTTCAGCCTCTCCACCTCCCTGCATACGGCACCGACGTGGCCACATGCCACAAGGCTAGCCTTGCGGGAAAGGGCCGGGGGCATGGATTACCTGCCCATAGCTTCAACTCTGGTAGGGCTAACACAGTATACATACTGAGGCACCCGAGACAGAGATATGGGAGGGGACATCGAAGCCCGGGGCCCCCTCTCGGCCGCAGGGGATGACTGCGGAGGCTCGACAGGTTCCCTCTCCTGGGAAAAGCGCTCCGCGGGAGTTACAGGAGGCGGGGAGGGCGGTCCCGGTTGAGTTAAAGGAGAGCTTCCACCACCGAACTCTCCCACACCTTCTTCGAAAGTCCTGGAGGGCGAGCCAATGAAGGGCCGAGGACTGCCCGATCTCTCTTCCTCCACCCTATTCCGCTGCACGGATGACGAGGCCAGAGGAGGGGTCTGAGAATAACCACCCCCGAGGAAGGACTCCTCGTTGCTATCTTCGTCCTCGGCGATAACGATAGGACGGTCATAGGGTACAGACGACCGGACCGCAGACTTGAGCCGACGACTCGACCGCCTCAGCGCCTCTCCGGGATTAGAGGAGGAACCAGAGACGCCGCCGGAAGAAGAGGCGGCCGGAGGACGACGGTTCGAGGGCCGGCTCACGGATGGACGAGGAGCAACCGGGAAAGGACGAGCGACGGAGCTCGAAGAAGCCGCACCAAGCAGGGTCTTCCAGCTCATGCCTTCAAAAGCCAGGGCCCGCTCTACGTCTTCCGATCGCAGGACCCCTGGCGGGGGCAGGCATTCAGAGAAGATGCACCCGAAGCAAACGCAAGAAAGTCGTAAGCCAAAGACCACATTTCATAGATGAACAAAGTAGAGTCCGATACGAGGGCAGGGGAACTTACCCGAGCCTAAGTATGGCCCCCTCATCCTGGTGGGGATGCGGAAGGGGCAGTCTTCCGGAAACCAGGGACCCCGGACACGAAGGACCTTCAAGCGCCAGTCGTAGATGAACTCGTTGGCGTCCAAGATCAGTGTTCCCGAGGCGGGTCTCCGGGACAGGTAAAAAAGGGGGCATCCTCCAGTCAGGGGCTTCAGGATATAGAAGCTCCTCACCTCGTTAAGCCCAAGGTGGACGCCGAGGGTGCGATTAAGAGCAGCGACGGCCGCCAGGACGCGGAACGCGCTCGGAACGAGCTGGAGGGGGTGAAGATCGAAAAAACTCAGAAACTCGACTATCAGCACAGACAGGGGGAATAGAATCCTTCCGGCCTCCACCTGGCCGGAGTAAACCCATAACGACGAAAATCGTGCGGAGGGGGCATTTCCCCCCTATACTCTTCTGCTGTGACGACCTCAGGTGACTGCGCCATCGGACGAAGGAGATGAAGACGAAGAACAGAAAGACAGTCAAGACTCGTAACAGGTTTGATTTAGCGACAGGTATGGGAATCACACGAACAGTCCGAGCGTATGATAAGAATCTGATTTTTCGTATCCCCAACCGTCGCGACGATTCGAAATAAGGGCGAGGCGGCAAAAGTCTTTGAAGTCCGCACTTACGTGACATTAATGAGGAAGGCGTACGGATAAGCGACAAGTGGCTTAGAGAGATGTCGACAGGGTCGCCGGTCACGACACAGTCGAATCAAGGAAAGTTGGTGGAACACGCCACCCCTGTCAAACGGGTCTCCTCCGGTCAGTTCTTTCGACTCCCGAGACCCTGGAAGCCCAAAAGAAGGGGGCATTTGTAGGAGGCGAATTTAACCAGGACAAAGAATAAGAAACAAAACACAGCATGACCCATCTCTCAACCGATGAGCCCACAAGCCAAACCACAAGCTCGGGCCCATCGGGCAACACCAGGATGGGGCACCACTGCCCGCAAAGCGTATGGGCCTGACAGGCCCAGTTGTGAGCGAATGAGAAAAACAAAGGAGAATCAGGACGGGCAGGTCATATGCCCGACTACGGCTCAACACGGGTAAGATTGTCCGACCAGAGTGCTGAAGCTATTATTCGCGTAACCACGAGGGCGGTCAAGACTGTGGCAGCTCACCTCGATCAAAGGGCACAACGGTGTTCATGATTGAACGGTAGGTCGGACATGAGCCCCTTCGCTAAGAGCAAGACGGTTATCAAAGGGAATATTCTCTGACATCTTAAAGGACAGTGCGTCAGGGAAACCGTTATAGGCGAATGATGATCCCTAGGCGCCACGTGTCCCGAATCTGTAGGCCATGCAGGGGGTATCATATCACGTTATGGACACCCCCCGAGGTCCCAATCGGCACGCCCCAATCCAGTATAAAAGGGATGCTACCCCTCCCTCCTGAGGTATGCGCAATACACCCCGCTCTCTCTCTCTTTTGGTCGAAGGTTCTTCTAAAAAGGAGGATCACTGACTTGAGCGTCGAGGGGGTTAGCCGGCACCACACTGGTGTGAGTTGCAGGTACACGAGGACCGAAGCCGACGAGGAGCTGTTCGGCTTGGTGAAAGCGTGGAGGATCTGAAGGGCTAACCGGATCGGCGAAAGCAGGAGCTCAGGCCCACACCATCTCTCCGGATTCACCTCAGAAGCCCGGATCAACGAGGATCCGGCCCAGGAGGGGAATAGTAGAAAATTCACCCTCCACAAATATGTTAGAATCCTATACACTATGATAAAGCAATATATAATATTTTTTCATAGCGTACGGGCTGCAAAACAGGCTGCAATGACGAGTTGCGTGTATCAGCGCTCTTTCAACCCATCAAAAATGTTAACACAAACCAACCTATTACAAACCCTGTACCCCCATTGCCCCATTAGAAAAAATAAAAAACGTGGAACCCTAAAACACAAACACCACATTAAAAAAAAGGCGAGTATCTAGGACTCCTCAACGGCAAACAGGCCGATCACCTACACTACTACACACGGACGGATGCACCAATCACCGATGGATGGACAGATGCGTTGATCGTCGCTGGTCACGTTCTTGATCTCCTCTTTCTACTTTGCTTCAGGTACCTAATCATGGATTTGGTTTTGGTTTGTTTTTCTTTTTATTTTATTCACCATTTTTGCATGTTAATCTGAATTTCTCTTATCACTGCATAATTTTGTATGAATAATGGATAAAACCCCTCAACATTATATACCTCCTTTCTTCACCTATCTATGTATCAAAAGCCCTTCATTTGTATGTGTATTTATATATAATTTAATATATGCTTGTGGGGAAGGGGGTGGGCCCATCAGAAGAGTGTTTTTGGAATGTGGGTGGGTTTTCAGTTGTTTAGTTTTGTTTATACAAATTTTATTTTATAGATTGTGCCATTTGTTCAATGAATAAATTTTTAAAAAGAAAATCAACTATAGAACAAGATTTTTCTCCTGCCAAAAAAAATTGTGATGCTAAGCAAAGTTGTGTTGATGTAAATAGTCTTCCTTCGGATTCAGGGGTAAGAAAAAAAAATTCAACTTATCTTCCTAATGATTGTAACAAAATAAGAAGAGCATATATCGAAAAGGGTCCTTGTCAACCTTTTGAGCACAAATTCCCTCAAAGAGATATTGGTTGGAGTTCCGTGGAGATTTTCTCTATTTCGGTAGAGATAGGCTTGAGGATTGCAGAAACTGTACAAGGCTAAGTGTGATAAGCTAGTATCGAACTTGTTGCTGCCATCTTTAAAAATGGTTCACATTGAACTTCTCATCAGGATTGGCAGAGGTTTTATTTTTGTTAAAAGCCATAACAGCAACTAAAAAACTGATAATAAGATTTATTCTGTTCTAAAATTGTTGGAAAAATACTACTATTTTCAGACAAAAATATAGAGAATATGAAGACAGGGATTTGGAGAACTTGGTATGAAGTCAAGTGGTAGCGTTGTCTTCAGAATAGAATATGTCCCTCAATCACATAGGGTTTTCGACGATCTATCCCCAAGATAAAACCACCCAGCCCTCGTTGTTCCCTTCTTGGTGCAAGCAGGAAGCGAAGTCGAACCGGTCGCAGACTTGATCACCATAAAAAACAAGAAAAATAAGAACTCTTTGTGTGGAGGATTTCTGGTGGTAGAACACTTAGATTTTTCGCATACTCTGAATATCTGCAAAGTAGCCTTTTTATAAGGATAGAGATACGATTGTAGATTTTTCACATACTCTGAATATCTGCAAAAAAGGTAGCCTTTTTATAAGGATAGAGATACGATTGTTGGAGGTGTAACATTTACAATAATTAAATGCGCCAGTTATAGTAAGCATTTTCGGTTACTAAAGTTATTTCTAACGTTAAAATTGAAATTCAAACGTTGACTGCCGTTGCAAAAAATAAAGCATTCCAAATTATTATTTTCGTATAACATATACCTATACCTGTGACCATGCCCGAATCCGAGATACGCAAAAGCAAATGCAATTCATAAGCCCCAGCCCTTGCTTGGTCTCTACCCAAGATCTACACGTGGTATATTTAAAGATTGTTCTATGACATTCTTTAATAGATGTGAAACTATACATTTAAGAGGGAATAAAACATGGGAAATTTTTGAAGCAACCCTCTAAAAAAAAAGAATTTCACTTTTGACTCGGGGCCAATTTATTTGCAAAACTGACTCTGGGATTGTTTTGACCCTGGTCAGCATGCCAACATGGCGTGATGACCAGTCTATATATTACCACGGTGGAGACATGATTCACAATCACATCTCTGCCGTTCGAACCCGCGTTGTGCATGACCCCACAACAGGGTTGATTAATTTTTTAAAAAAAAATTAATTTTTATAAAAATATTAATCAAAGTCATATAATGAAAACATAATGAAAGTAATAATAATCAACCATTTATAAAATTTAATTTTTGAAAGCAATATTTAGTAGAGATAACCTACCAAATGTAAGGCCTAACTTTGAATTACATTTAAATTTAAGTCTAAAATTCAAATTAAATTTAAATTTTAATATTGAGATAATATTTAAAATTTGATTTTATAAAAAAACTATTTATTAAAAAAAATCAACAAGGGGAAACAACAATTTATAAAATTTAATTTTATAAGACAACCATTTATATAAAAACAAAAAACAAGTGGAAATAATAATATTTCAAATTTAATTTTGCAAACAAACCATTTATATATATTTGCATGTAATATTTTTTTTTATAAATGATAGTTTTATAAAATTATATTTTAAATTTTAAATATGATTCGAATTATAAAATTTAAGCTTGATCTTTAATTTATATCAAAGTTAGATCTTATTTTTTTATAGATTATCTCAAACCAAATATTATTTTGAAAGAGAGAAAAAAATTATGATGAATATTATTTGTATTTGGGAATTGATCATCTGCTAAATGGGAATGGATATTATTGTTTCCTCTTGTTTTTTTGTTTTTAATATAAATGGTTGTCTTATAAAATTAAATTTTTATAAATTGTTATTTCCTCTTGTTGATTTTTTTTATAAATGTTTGTTTTATAAAATTAAATTTCAAATATTATCTGAATATTAAATTTTAAATTTAATTTGAATTTAAAATTTTGAACTTAATTTTAATATTAAATCAAAGTTAAGCCTTATTTTTTCTAGATTATTTTTAACCAAATATTGCTTTGAAAAATTAAATTTTATAAATGATTGATTATTATTACTTTCATTATCTTTCCACTATATGACTTGGTTATTTTTATAAAAATTAATTTTGTTTTTTAAAAAATTATTCAAACCCTTGCTCGCGCGCGCAGCGTGCTCGTGCAGGGTCATGCACGATGCATATCTCCCCTTACTCGTCAGAATCACGTCTCCCCTATGAGAGAGACATGCATGAACCCGCGCGCAAAGCGTGGGTCATCGCACGTGGGTTCGAAATGGCGGAGACGTGATTCACAATCACGTATCTGCCGTGGCAATATATAAACCGATCAGCGCGCCACGTAGGCGCGCTGATCGGGATCAAAACAATTTCAGGGTCAGTTTATTAAAAGTGAAATTCTTTTTTTTAAAAGGATTATTTTAAAAAATTTCCCATAAAACATTCTATTAAATTTTTTATCTTTATTTAAAAATTAATTAATACAATTTTTATAAAAATGTATTAATTTTTCCAACAGCTTTTACATAGGACCCATCTCTCTAGAGAATGTGACGTGGCTCCCTCGTAGCCAACACCAAAATAGAATAGTGAGGCCTCCGAAACAAGATTACTAATAATAAAAGCAGATACCAAAAAACCAATCACAATGTCATCAAAATAATAATTGATTATATGTGCTTAAACAGTTAGACAAATACCTTCCAATATAGTAGTTGGGCACCCTGGTTGACATTTGCCATTTTTTAGTTTACTTGTGTTAATGAGCAAATGTCCTTTCTTGGGACTGCTACTATGAAGTAAAATATAGAAGTCAAAGTGCCAAATCATTCATTTGTTTTCATTGGAAAAATAAGATCTTTGCATCCGATTGTCATTGGGAACATCAGAACATGAGATACAGCTTGAATTAATAAGAGCATCTCTAATGGACATGTTAACTCATTAGTTAGTGTCATATTTTTATAAATGAGGTAAAAATGGTGCTCCAATGAAGTGTTAAGGGTATATTAAATGTGGGTCCCACCTGTCATATGTTAGTTTTCATGTTAATTTTAACTAGTGTTTTAGCCAACCAAATGTAGGTCCTACCATTTAAAATATTCAAAAAAATATTATTTTGGGTGGGTGGAGAGCTTTGAGTGGGTGGAGAGATGGATCCACTATTGTTTTAACTAGTTATTTAACTAGTTCATTGGAACAACAATCACCAACTAAATGAGAATGTAGTAAATGAGGGTCTAGTTGATGGATAAAGTGCTGACATGTCACTTTAACATCTTAGTTAGTTAACATGTCCATTGAAGATGCTCTACGCACATAGTGATGGCCAAAGAAATGCAACAAAGAAGAATAGAACACCCTGTCTGTGTGAGAGGGCCCATTTTGCTTGGCCAAGTTGCACGATCCCATGTGCCATGTTGATTTCATGGACCACCAGCATTTAAAAATGCAAAATTCTATCCACGAAGGCTGTGTTTGTGCATAAACACAAAACAAAATTGAAGAAAAGTGATGGAATTTGAGTTAAAGAGAAACTAATAGAAAATATATATATATATATATATATATATATATATATATATATATATATATTACTAGTTTAAATAGTGTTTGTGTCAGTAATGGAAAGTGATGGAAAATAAAAAACTGTTGTTTATACCAATGATGAAAAAGGATAGAAAATAAAAATTATTAGAAAAAAAACCCTAGATATATTCTACAAATAAAAAAATCACAAAAATAGATCTAAGATTTCAATCTATATAGATTAGGTAAAAATAATAAACTAAAAAAAACCTAGATCTATTCAACAAATAAATAAAAAATCTAGATCTACTCAATAAATCAAATATGAAATAATAGAAAAAAAATTAAAGAAGAATCACAAAAAAAATTTCACGTGAATATTGTTTGGATTTTTTTTTTAGATGTGGAGAGAAAATTACTATTCTCTCATTTTCCCTCATTTCCTCCTCTAGGGTGGGGGGAATTTTTTCCCCTAATCCTAATAAGACAAAAGAGTAAAGAGAAAGTGAGGGAAATTTTTTTTCCTCCACATGTTTAGCACAAACGATAGATTTTTGGATGGTGAAAGGAAAAAAATTTATTTTCCCTCATTTTTCTTACTTTCAATGTGACACAAATACACCCCAAATGTCCTTTTTTTTCCAAGCAATTGTACCACCAACTACCAAGGCACTTGATGGACCAAGACAGGTGTGAATTACATGTATTTTAGCCTCATAATAAGTGGGGAATATGATGGAATAGAGGATAAACACATAAATCAATTTATTTACAAGGAACAAGAGGGTATAGCTACGTCAAAATAGACGAGGTTAGTTGGTATTGGTATTCTAGTTTCCCCTGAATTATATTATTTTTACATATCAAATCACATGTCGTCTAGTCGGAGAGCCATATGTTAAATCATTTTTTAATTTTTTATAATTTCTTATCAACATCTAATTCATCTTTATTCACAACTTATTTATAGTCAACTAAAATAAAAAAAATTTATCATTGTGTTTCTCCACGAGAATAACTAAAAATACATTCAAAACTTCATCAGTGCCAAAGTGCTTGAAATGTTTTCACCAAAACATCTTGCTAAATGTTTCTCTCTCTTCGTCCTTACTCATCACATAGTGTTCTTCTTTTCTTTGGGTAAATTTTTTTTATTCATGTAGAGAGCACAAGTACGATTGAGTATTAGGAGTGATTTCCAGGATAATATGAAACCAATTCATTTCACTCATGGAAAATGATATGTCCAGCCCTCCGTACAATCCCGCCCATAACTCTCATCAATTTTTAAAAAAAATACACACTTGCTCACTCAAGTGCATTTTTCTTAGATACGCTAGTATATATTTTTTTTAAAAAAAATTAATTTTCATACACTGTGATAATCTAATATACATTACGATAGCAATGTATTCTGCAACAATATATAGACAACTCAGGTACCATTTCTGAATTGTAGGCGGAGGTGCAAGATGGACTATTCATCATTATGGAGGCTTCGAGTGCAATCACCTCAAAAAAATGAATCTCCTTAAAAAATGAATATTTTATCCTTCATATTTAGAGACTCGGCTCATTGGAGATTCTCTTGCAAGTAAATAAAATTGTGACATCACTATGCGAGGCAATGGGATATATCCCATACATATTGGTTTGCTCAGACGCTAGTAATATCATTAATCTCTTTAACAGTGGGGCTGATGGTCCTACTCTTCTTTAAGATCTGTTGATTAAATTAGGAGGATGAAGTCAAATGAAAAGCCAATCCATTTTGTTAAGGTCTTGCGCGAAGTTGTTCGTGGTCTCGAGGGGCTAGCTAAACATGCGCGTTCAAGTCAATCTAATGGGGTGTTCAGATTTCTTTTGGACCCTAAGGTCAGATATATTTTTAATGCATATGTACAAGATCTGGATATGATAACTCATTTTGTAAGAACCTTTTTGTTTGTTCAGACTAAGTGATATATATACTTGGGCCTTGTTAGGCCTTTCACCAAAAAAAATAAAATTGTGACAATGAAAAGACACATTTGAGCCATCAGCGTTATATAATAGTCATAAAATCCAAACATGATAAGTGAACTTCTCTTTCCCTTTCACTTGATAGTTCAGTTTTTTTGGAAACACTCTGTGATTGTGTGGACACAAGCAAAGTAAAATTCCTGAAAATTCTTCTGTTTCTTTCCACTTACAAATGTCACACAGAAGACGTAAGATTTGTAACTTTGCAATCTGGGGATGACTCTCCGATTACTCACATGATATCTTGTTTATCGATATAACATGGATCATAGGTTTCCACTACAGAAATAATGAACTATTCATACAAAATCTTCTACGACATAGATTCGGGGAATCTTGGTAAAATAATTGTGAAGTCTCTTGTGACTTTGTATTATATCATGCCAACTAATCATGTAGCCTTGAACGAAACTCACAATGTATTTTGTTGAATTTTTTGGCCATCAAATCTATTTTTCTTTGCAGCCATCATCAATCTCTCTAATCCATCGTCACTCGTCAGAATTTAGACGACAAGAAGCATATTTGATTATACACCCACTGAATTTTTTTTAGAGAAATTGTGTTGAGCGTCGTGTCACTTTAAAAGCAGAGATTTTTAGTTTTAAGTCTCTATAAACTATATGATTTAAAACCTAAATATGAAGAAGTAAGAGATCAATCGTTAAATCCTATAGTTTACGGGGACTTAAAACTAAAAATCCCTTAAAAGCAACACTCGATCAATTTGATTTTATCATTTTTTATTTACACATGAGCACAAGTCTTGCAATGAAAAAACTATATTGAACATTGGGAATTCATATCACACTTTTAAAAGAGTGTTGATATGGTCAGCCCAAAACTAATCCTCCAGTCATTTATATATTATGATAGTATAATATATAATGCGCTATTAAAATGTAAATTGCATTGTCGCAGTGTGAATAATGAAAAAAAAATCATTTTTTTTAAATAAAAATATATTATTATATCTTAATATATACGTACAATTTATATAATTATTATATAATTTAATATAACGAGTGCATATTTTCTTTTTTTAAAAAAGGTGAAGGTTACGGACAAGACTCCACACACGAGGTTTGCATATATGGTTTACCCTTTTAAAATTTATTAACATTACGTGGACAAATAAAAAAGAAGAGAATAGAGAACAAGGTTGGAGCGCCCATTTCAAATAAATAAAAAAGGGATTTTTAGTTTAAGTCTCCATAAACTATAGGATTTAGCTGTCAATTCCTCACTTCTTAATATTTAGGCTTTAGTCTCTACATTTAAACGATAATTTAATAATAGGTCCCTCCCAGGACTAAAAAGCAAACTAAATAATTTAGGAATAGGTCCCTCTCAGGGACTAAAAGGGAACATATCATTTAATTGTAGGGATTAAAAGCTAAATATGAAGAAGTGAGGGATCAATATCTAAATCTTAAAGTTTATGAGGACTTAAAACTAAAAATCCAAAAAAACATAGGACTTTTTTTTCTCTACCACATAGAAAGCAATGGATCCACCTCCAATAAATATATTTTTTCCATCTATTTGTAGCATGTCTACAAGTTGAGCACACTATCTGCCATGGTGATAATTCTAGGTGTATCTTGTTTTCAAATTATGCAGATAGATGAAAATTTAAATAAAATGCACGCTTATTGAAGGACAATTACTTAGCGGTACAACTTTGGTCGGTTAAACTAAGTTCAAACCAATCCAAATCAATTATTTTTCAAGTTTAGGTCAATAACCTTTTTATTTGGTTCGGTTATACTTAAAAAAAATATAGAATTAACCAAACCAAATTAAATTTAAACTCATGATTATTGATAATCAATATTCATTTTGATCATTTTTTATATTAGAATCTATGTTGTTCTTTATACCATTCATATTCATAAAAAATGACACTAATTTTTACCATCAATCATAACCTATTTTTCAAATATTTATGAAACGTTGTAAATCAACCCAAATTGGTATTTAAGTAAAAAAACAAATTTGAATTATCTTTTAACAATTCGATTTGGCTTAGTTCAGGTTAATCAAATAATTTCTGTTCAGTTCGATTTTTGAATTTTCGGTTTAATTTTTGGGTTAGATGTGATTATAATTTGATTCAATTTATATTCGAACAAAACCGACTGAATTATACCCCTACAATTACTACCTTAAAATAATAAATAAATAAAGGATAATGTTATCTCTAGGGGTGGTAAACGAGCTGAACGAGACAAGTTTTAACATGTTCAAGCTCAGCTTGTTTATAAACGAGCTGAACCAAGCTGAGGCGAGCCGAGATCACGAGCCTAAACGAGCCTAGTATTCTTCTTCATTTTAGGAATTTTAGGGGTTTAAAACAAAATTTTAGCATAAATGAACCATGTTCATGAGTCTAAACAAACATAACTTTGTATTGATTTAATGTTCAAATTTTATAAAGGAGTTGAGTCAAACTTCAATTAAAGTTTTATAACACAAACAAGTCGAATTTGAACGCAAAATGAAGCTCGATCCAGGTCTCGAGCCTAACCGAACTTTAAAAATTGTTCAAGGTCGCTCATTTGTTTAATTGAACGAGCCCAAACAAGCTCATACCAAGCCGAGCCCGAGCGGTTCGTTTACCAGCTCTAGTTACCTCCAGCCTTATTTTCAGTCTCAATTTCAGTTTATGTGTTTTGAATTTTTTGAATTGTTTAAAATAGTATACCTCATCTAATGGGGTACATATTTTTATAAAAAAATAAAACATATACTACAATGAATTGTATGGATGCATTTATAGAAAATATAAAAATATTCTTTTGAAACATATGCCCTGTTAACGTGAGCATATACGTCGATGGATTTCTATCGACACAGATAGGGCTAGAATTGGGGTTGGAAATGGATCTGGATATAACAACGCCCATAAATAAATAATCTCTCAAGGCACAGGAGAAACTCAAGAGTACCACGTAAGAAATCTTCCTTGAAAGCAGCAAACAGAAATTTCCAACTCTTCTTACTTGTCCCAATCCTCAGAAACACCTCATGAATGGATTTTTACAAATTTACAGGCATGTAATTATGGAGTGAATTGAGAAACACAGCAAAGTGATAGCATTAGGAATATGTCTCTCTTTGGTTTTGTATCATTTCAAGGTTTCCTCAGTGCAGATGCAGCACCCATAACAACAGCTAAAACAAGTCCAAGACCTGCACCAAGGGACGCACCAACAGCAGCAGCAGTGATTGAGTTTTCCTTTTCATCAGGATGTCTCCTCGTATCTGTTATTCTTGCTCGCTCTCTTTCCATTTCCCTTTCCAGTACCTCCTCCGTAAGTTCCTGAGCAAAGGCACACATTTAGAGAGACATCGACGAATTCAAACATTTATTTTGGAGAGTTGATACACTTAGTTCGTATGCAGCTCCATTTACAGTCGCTACGACATTAATGCAATATATGAAATCGCCTAACACGGTATATACTCCAATATGTAAATAAATACTCTATTATGAAGATAACGTAAAAATGTGTGAATTCAATTCATGAATATGTACTTCATTTTCATAAAAGGACATCCTTCATTAGCCATGTATATATTTCAAAGAAATTCAAAATGTGTGGGTTGTAAAGGGACTGCAAAACGGACTGAATGTAGCATTCTCCTTTTAAAGGTACACAAACAAACAAGAAACATTAGCTTAAGAAGCTGCACCTGTACCATCCATATAACATTAGCGGTCAATATTAAAGAACTGAAAACTTGAATGCATTATAACACATTAAAAAATCACCTCTTACTATCACAAAATGGAATTCTATAATCCAATGGTGATCAAGGATTTACATATCCTAGCACCTGATAGCATTTAGGGTAAACTATACGTGTAGACCAGAGGGATGATGACTTGAAGAAATTAAAGCTACTATGTGGGACACAACAATATCAAACAAAACAGATATCAAGTATAATTAAATCATATGGTCCAATTCTACACTACCTTGGAAATTCCTAATTTTTTGGATCAGACAAAGATCATCATTCCCTTTATCTATGTTATCATTTCAGTTTGAGCATACAGGCAAATGCCATTGGCCACAAAAGAAGAAAAAGAGACCCATAGAATATGCTATTGAATTTAAGAAACCTCAGATAGCCTCTGTACCTGAAAGGATTTCTCCTCATTACTCCGGAGCACGCGATGTATGAGTTGACAAAGAGAATTTACACCATCAACAGACAGAACAATATCTTTCCTTTGAAAAGGAATACGGACAAGGTTGAATGGAGCTAGAATTAGCCTTTGTGGAGCCATCCTACTGTTGTTATTTCCATCATCTGATGCAACCCCCAACTGGGAAGAACCTGCTTCACTTGGCATTACATAAGGGTGGGAATTAATGACTTCAGTCATGCTTGGACAAGCTTCATAGGCCTCCATGACAGATTTGACTGCTGATTTTTGCTGATGTGCACTGACAGAAAACTTGTTAGTTATAGCAAGGACCCAAGGGATTCTAAGTGCCTTTACTTCATTCATGAACAATGATAAGACCGGCTGAGATTGAGGTTTTGGTTGCGAAGTGTTTGATTGATGATAGTGTGGTATTATATGAGATAGATTGTGCACAAGAACAACCAAATCAGTCTTCCGACCGAGACATCGAAGTCCCATTCGTAACTCATCCTTGAAACGGGTAGCCTCTAAATGCAATTCCTGTCATGCAAACAAACAAAAAAGTATTGTTCACCAGAAGTGTAAGGTGTGATAATGACAGAGAAAATATTCCAAGAACACCCGTGCTAATATGATAGTAAAAGAAAGAAACAAAAACAGAACAAAAATAAAATCAGTTAATCATTTCTCCTTATGCATCAGTGAGATCATTGAACTCTTAGTTTAATATGAATTCTTTTGGTAAGAAATGGAATGTCCATTAAATTAATTGAGAACTGGCAAACATCCAGAAAATAAGAGATAGGCAAGGAGTAAAAGTATAACAGAATTTGAATAGGGTAAGATCCATATAAGGTGGGTAACCTGGGAATAGGAACATGTTGTGCCCATGTCAGACACGCATCGATATGGACATGACACGACAATTGTTGGACATGTATCAAACAAATTCCATACACATCCAAATATTCAAAAATAATTTTTTGAATTTTGGACACGCATTGGACATGGTATAAATATGGCATGAACACAAAACACTTATGCAAGACAACATTGTAACTTTTTTCTCCTAATAACTGCTCTAAGGTCTATACTCACATGAAGCCAAACGTTGTCAAAATCCTCAGTGAGTTGATATTGACACGCCATTATAGTAATACAATTCTTTTTATTGTTTATCGATTTTCACATAATCATAAATTCATAATATACAAAATATTTATTACTTATTAACATCTTTGTAAGTTTTTCAAGATTTTCTATGTCATTGTGTCTGTATCATGTCGTGTTTGTGTCTCGTATTTGTCCATGTTTCATAGTGGGTAACCTTCATTGTGTGAGGATAGATAAGTCTGAAGGTCAATCCCATCCTTGTGAGGACTCTGGAGATGCCAATGATCTCTCATTTCAATGAACACAACTGAGAAAATAATGTTTTTTGAGTTTATAAGATGTTAAAGAAGAAAACCAAGCTAGCATGGGTGTGTTATAAGTTTCTGTCCCTTTTCAAAAACAAACTAACTGCAAACAATAATATCATATGTTTAAGTTGAAAAGTAACATGCCCTCAACATAATAACAAAGTTCTGACCAGATATTGTTTTCTTAACTATTTTCTGACCCTTCAAATTCTTTTATATTTCCTAAATTTTAAAAAAGAATGCATGCCAAATGTCAAAATTCAGCATTGTTAACTTGCTAATGACTGTTAATAAAGCATAGTACTTATCTAATACACTGCTCCAGTAACTTCAAATTCCTCATGATCAAATTAAAATAGTTTCAGTGACATGAAGTCTTAGTTTCTAATGGACATAAAATACAAAGATTTTTTTCTCTTACCTGCTAATATATGGGTCAATGATGGAAAACACTAGCCCCCATTTGGATAGAGAATTTCTAAGGTTTATTAATATTCTAGTATAAATAAGAATAATGATATTTTTTGTTTGGTTGTGTTTTAAATTATTCTCACTGGGAAACGAATAATAAAGTTTTTGTTGTTTCAATAAAATGTGACTAAGGTGTGGATTTATAAAATGTGAAAAAATGATGGCAGTTATAAGGCCTAGTTTGATAAAGGGATAAATATTTAGAATACGTTAGCCTAATTTATAAGGATAAAAAGACCATTATTTTTATTCACATTTACATTTGGTAATGAACTTTGTTATCCCATTTTTTTATGTTCTTATCCTTAATTTTGCATTTGGATCACATGATGTAAAATATGGGATAACTTAAAAAAAAAAAAAAAAAACACTAAGTCTACCCTTTCTATTAAAGGTGCATTAATATTGTTGGTTTTGGTTTTTGGTTTTTTGGAAAGGTCAATCATAAATATTGTTCATGTTTTACAAAATGAAGTTAAAAAATGGGGATAAAATCTGTTATACATTTTATCTAGAACAAAATATCCTCACTTTTTCTCTCAAAATACGGACAATTGTCCATGCTTTATCATTTTTTTTTTCTTATGCCATATGGAATAACATGTGATTTAACCCAATTATTTCTTTATCCCATCCCCTTATCCGAATGTTAAACCAGACCTAAGAGGTGATGACAGTTAATTCGATAGTGGACTTACATATTTTTTTAAGTTGAATAACGTAGAATAACTTAATTCAAGGGTTGGTTAGAATCCATATATCACTTTATACCAGTTAATTATGGCATTCATATTCTCATTTATTCCGGCCTTCCAAACACCCATTTTGAGGCTATTCTACTAATTCCTACTTATTCCAGGCCTATTCACGAACCAAATGGGGGCTAGGTGTGAATTTTGGGTAACAAAAGAAGAAACAAGAGAATCTATTCTCTGGTTGTTATCTTAGCTCCCACATTTGGTTGAAAGTAGGATGTGCCTTTGGAGTAAATTGCAACTTCAACAATCTTGAAGGTCCGAAAGAGAAGGAAAAAGGGAGATCGTAGTAAAAAGGAAAATTCCAAGTACTTATCCCACAAGAATGTGTATTGGGGACTTTGGCTTGCGAATGAGCTCATCTTCCAAAGGAAATGAGTTTATATTGAAAAGATATGGATGATAATCACATCACTTCTTTAGAATTGGGTTATTATTCTCCTTGCTGAAGAATCGGTGCCTACCTGGAAAGAAGCATAGATCTTGTGGCTTGTGGCTTGTGGCTTGTGGTTGGAGGAACATTTTCACTAGGCCATGGTTTTGAATAACCCTTTTGTATTGCATCTTTTCTCTATATTATTGGGCATCGTTTTTATATGAATGTTCCAGTTCTTATTAAAAAAACAATTCTCATATAATATCATGAGTATCACATCATATCAGTTTGGTATTTTCTGAGTTAACAGAACAATTGAAGACACATGGAAAACATACTCACCCTTCAAGCTGCTCATACTAAATCCATACATAAGCCCATAAAATAAATTATAAAACAAGTACCTGCAAGTTTATTCCTGGGGAATCAGAATAACACAACCCACCAACAATCCTCTCCTGAGTATTCGCTTGTGCCAGCACATTCTCAAGGTTGACCATGGCCGGTTTACCCAGACCCGATATTGCATTGAAAAGAGTGGTCTTACCAGAACCCTGTTACAGTCCAAAAGTTGTTTTCAATTCCATAATATGATGTACTTTCTGAATCGACCATAGTACAGAGGAACGGAGTAGTCATACCTCAAGCCCAACTAACTGCACCCTTCGAGTCCTGACAAAAACCTCCTTCGAGACAGTTATAAAATCATTTGTACAGTAAATGATAAAGTCATTTAAACCCTCAGGGTGGCTGGTGTCCCCTTGAAATGAAAATCCCATATTATACTTAGGACATATGTTGACAGAGTCGGTGACCGAGGGCGGAAGTGCAGAAATTAAGTAATCGTCAGGTACAGGGTACTTTGGGGGACTCTTAAGTGGGGGCCCAATTAAGACACGCATCTTCTGCATATCATTCTGTGATTCATGATTTGAGGAATATGGTGGTATTGAAGGTAATGATTCCAATGCCGTGGAACACCTGTAAAAAAAAGCAGTTCTATTACACATGATGCATTGCTATGATTCATTTAGAAGCATAATAAGAAAGTAATGGTCAGATATGAAAACAATTGAGAGAAAGTAAGAGAGAGGTTTGGCCTACCTTTCAAGAATAAAATGATGGTAGATGGAATAAATTGCTTTGATATATTTTGCACTCAATACATAAGATAACCAATGCAACAAGGACATGGACCGAGTATTCGTTTGACGTGGAGATGGGGAGCCAAACATGGTGTTACTAAAGTTCAAAGGTGTGATGTGCTCGATTTGATGTCAATACTCGGGTAGATCACACCAAGGGATGGAATAGCAGATTGAATACATTGAAATTATACAAGAGGTTGTAGGAAAGATATTATAAGAAACAATGAGAAGCACAAAAGGCTGACCAATGTGCATTGCCAATGTGTTTTCTTCTTTAAAAGAAGTTTGGTGATGGGTCATCAAAACAAGAAATGGGTTCCAAAAAGTTCCGATGACACACTTTGTTCAAGGAAGATTACTCTATGGCGCAACCTTGAGCAATGATCACATCAATCTCAACAGTTGATAGCATTGCCTTACCATCAGAATCTTAGAGTTTTGTTGTAGTCCACCATTATGTTTTCAATATATCTCTTTTTTTTATTGGTAATATATCTATCTTATATTTTAGATCATTACAATTTTATTAAATTGAGGGGGAAAACATAAAAAAATGATAATAAAACCTTGACCTTCACAATGAATCCTTGCACTTGTATATATCATTGGTAAACCAAAAAAATTATATTTTGATATTCAATCAAATTGATCTTAAATTTTAGGGAAAAAACAACTAATATCAACTTATGGAACTGACTTGATTTGGATCTCACCAGCCAATGTAAAGGGTTGATGAATTTCATATGCAATCAATGAATCCAACCTCTTTTAAATATTTATCTTTTGTATATATAAGACCATAAACCTAAATCAATGAGTTCAAATTTAATCTAAATCAATGATTTCATAAACAGATCCATAAACTCATTGACCTCTGCACAAAGTTATAAAACCATAAATCAGAAATGGAAACTCTGGGTTTAATACAGGCTCAAATCAATTGAAAAGAAGTCGGGCTTCGATCCATTTAATGAATGTATTCCGTGAAAAAGGAATGAGATGAATTGATTACTCATTCCATGTTTCATAAGTTTTTCAAATGTTTCATGACACATAAAACAGTAACCTATTGGGAAAAGCCAATTAAGGAGATATTAATGTTTCATAAGAGAAATATGCATCCACTTAAGAGAGGCCAAATTTTGGTGATATTAAGACCAAATTCAAGAAATTTGTTCTTAAATTGCCTACCAACTCTAGTGTTTAGTAAATTTAAGGAAACATGTAATATGATATGACATGGTATGTAAGCCTTACAATGGCATTGGATAAGTAAATTAGACAAAAAAAATATAATAAATAGTGTGTTCAATACTGTCGTCTTATCACCACAAGCAAAATCAATAATACATTAAAAAAAGAAGTAGACAATACCAGTTACCATTTACTCGAGCCTGAACAAGAGTACACAGGTGAAGTCCATGACCACTGATGTCAACTTTTAATGGATCAGCGTTCTTATCACCTGGAGCTCCATTCCATCCAAGAGGAACGATGGACGTTGCTGCTTGGATAATGGGAGGCTCCACGATATGTCCAAGTTCAACAACACCAGCCGCTGCAAGGCCAAGCCATTGCTGTAAATGTGGGAACTGCGACATTTGGTCTATTCCCAAGAAGGAAGATGTACTAACACACATGCAGAGGTCATAGATTCTGCAGAGAAAAACAAGAATTAAAGGACCACATCAAATGTACTTCCAAGTTAAAGATAGTGAGAAGACATTAGTAATAATTGGCTTGTTCCGGATTTAATGAATTGTGGGCAGTTAGTCTACCCTTTCCTTCAAAAAAAAAGTGAGAAGACATAAAAGCAACTCTAGTTAGAAGTAATACTTCAACAATAAAACCAAAGACGCAATTCAAAAAAAAAAATCTTGCTGATTTCATAAATCATCTTCTATAATCATCATCACACCAGGGCGAAAGCACGAATAACTTGAATAACTGGCACTTGGGAGAAAATTTTAACAATTACTTTTCTTCAGTATGATCAAAATCAGCATGATATATAAATAATTGGCTATTAAAGTATGAACCAAATTTGAATCAATAATATAAACATTTTGATGTGTTCTAGAAATCCAAGGACTACAACAAATTAACTCAAAGGCTATATTACATAATAAAACTGCTTATACAAAGTAGACAATGATGACTCACAGCAGTAAGTAATATAGTGCTATCATACAAACATCCAAAATAATTACATATTTCATTAGAATTTGGCACTAGACAGAAGAGTATGTCTATCATATATGAATGCACCTGTTTCCCAGGGAAGGATATAATACAATCACATAAAACTGATGCGAGAAAAGGAAATTAAAAACAAAGAAGACGGGGGAGGGTGAGAGAGAGAGAAAAAGATAGTGAGAATTAAGATCCTATTTTTAATCCAAAGAGAATGGTCAGTATTTGGAACATCTTTAGAAGTTTAGTGAGATTATTTTCATGAGTGGTATGTGGGCTGGAATTGATTTCATCTTTTTTAGAGTGGATATTAGTCTGAGTCTCTGAGGGCTGGTTTAGCAGAGAGATAAATGGTGAGATAATAGGTAATTGTGGGATAAGTGAGGGGGAGAACAACTTATCCCGTTCGGTATAAAAAATAATTAGGATAGAGTATAGACAGTTGTCCCAATTTTGAAATGAAAATTGGGATTTTTTTGTTCCACCTAAAGGCTGAAATAACATTTATCTCCACTTTTTATCCTAATTTTGACAAATGTAAATAATAACAAAATTGATGGATTTTTATCCCCTAAAATTCAGACAACTTATCCTCAAAATCTTAACCCCTTGTCAAACTAACCCTGAGACCTAGTTTGATAGAGATAAATATTTATAATAAAATAGGCTAATTTACGGGGATAAAAAGACCATTATTTTTATCCAGATTTACATTTAATAATTATCTCTATTTTTTTGTATTCTTATCCTTGACTTTGCATTTGGATCACGTGATCTAAAATATGGGATAACTTAAAAAAAAAATTTAAAATATCAAGTCTACCCTTTCTATTAATGAGACATTAATATTGTTGGTTTCCGTTTCATGAAGTTTTTGGTGTTTGTTTTTTTGGGAAAAGCAGTAATAAAAGTTGTCTATGTTTTACAAAATATGGTTAAAAATGGGGATAAAATATGTTCTACCTTTTACCTAGAATAAAATATCCCTACTTTTTCTCTCAAAATATGGATAATTGTCCATGTCATATCCTTTTTTTTTCTTATGCCACATGGGATAACATGTGATTTAATCTAATTATTTCCTTATCCTAACCCCTTATCCCAATGTCAAACCAGGCCAGGGAGTTATGTTTTCTTGTGCACTACATGGGATGGGATTGATTTAATTTTTTTCTAGAATGATATTTAGGGTCCGTTTGGCAAAGATGTTTGGGAGCATTTGGCGATGGTGGGTGCCCGCGGACACGACGTCATACACAAACGGGTTTCTCGCGTTCGCGTAGATAACCCAAAAACCTTTGCTTTATATGTTTTTTAGCTTTCTTTTCCATCACTGGTGTTATGTCATCGCCGAGGTCCCCACCTCCAACACAAACAGACCCTTAGTTGAGGAGGATCAAACATGCTGCATATAATTAGGAATAATTTTAGGATGATAGCTAATTATTAGGGCTTATTCTATGTGTTTTTTTAATGAGAGCTACATTATTTAGAAACTCCTGGAAAGGAGAAGAAGAATCTTCGAAGAGAGAAGGAAAAGGAGAAGATAATAAACAAAATGGGAAAGCCCTACATTGTCATAACCTAAGCTTCAGCTCCCGAACCAATAAATTCCAATAATTGTTGAAGGTGTTTCCTCCAAAATAAAAGCAACCCAATCTCTAAGAAGAGATGCAATTGCCGCCCATGTGTTCTCCCAAAACAATCTCTATGAAGAGAAATTAAAAAGCCATCATGTAGGGGTCTACCTTGGATGAATGCAGATTGGCTGAAGTCCACTAAGTCATTGATAACTTTCTGAAGATGGTTTGCCAAGATCTTAAAGATAATCTCGTACACACCGTTTAACGGACTTATAGGAAGAGAGTCACCAATGCCTCTCGCACCATTCTTCTTTGGAATTAGTGCAAGGAATGTTGTATTGAGGCAAACACAACCTAGCTAGCAATCATAGAACTCATTCAACATCTCCACCAAGTCCACATTCACAATATTCCAAAAGGATTGAAAGAATTTCAATGTGAATTCATCAGGATCGGGAGCTTCGTCACCATCCAATTGAAGGACACATCCTTTATCTCTTCTTCCTCAAATAGGACGTCAATTTCTTCTTGTTGAACCAAGGAGAGATGTGGAGACGAAGCGTCATACCAAGACCTATCTTCCTGAAAGAAAGTCTTGAAACGTTTCGCACTGCACTCTTTCTTTTTTAGCTTCAGTTCTCACACTATTTCAAAGGATGGAATATTATGATTTTGTCTTCTTCTACAGTTGGTGAATATGGAAGAATTTAGTGTTGCCATCCGGGCCTTGAGCCAAACCGCTCTCGATTGTGTCGCCAAGCTTCATCCTCTTGCTAAAGGATCACCATAAGTGCTCCTTTAGATCTTTTTTCTTTCATCTAATTCCAGCAAATCAAGAAAGCTATCTTCTTCCACCTTGTCCCAATTACTAATGATCTTCTCTAATGAGGTCTTCCTAGCATCTTTGTTTCACTCGATCCATCAAATCTTCAGAAACTTAAGCTTTTCGGCCACCTTCCAAGAACTTTTTCCTACTATCTTTGCCAATGAGCACCATCCTTCCACCTTCATCCGGAATCCTTCCTCTAGGAGCCATCAATTCTCAAATTTAAAATGTTTAGGTAGTATAGTGGAAGCCATGATGAGGAGGATGTGAATATGGTCCAAGCAAAAGCACACCAAACGAGGGTAAGAATAACACAAAACAAAAATGAAATACTTCTTTTTTTTCAAAAGAGTTTTTTTTTAGGAGGGGGGGGGGGACGACTTCTACCACTTCCATTATGAAGATAAACTACATCTGATAGAGTAATGTTGGCACGTCCCTTAGACTGCTCCATGTAAAAGACTGGTTAGATAGACGAAGATTGATTAGGCCCTCCATCGCGATCCAATCAGAGAATTCTTCCATAGCCCCCGTAATCCCGCCCTCCCTGTACCTATCTTCCACAAAACGCGGGACATTAAAGTCTCCTAGGATACACCAAAGGCGATCCCAATGAGACAGAACCACACTAAGTTCTTCCTAAAGCCACGGTCTGTCAGCTTCAGAAATGGGGGCATACACCGAAGAGCACATAGAGGCACAAAGGATAAAAATAAAAAAATAAAAAAAACAAAAACTACTGGCAGTCATCAAAAATACCCCAACCAAGAGGATGCTGCTGCACAACACATTGAAACCCCTCTTACTCCACACAGAAAGGGACTCCCTCCCAATAGAGTCCATTTCAGCCTTTCAAGTGTATTTGCTTCTGTCCCTCAGCAAGAAAAAGAAAAGAACAGAAGACTAAGTGTTTCACAAAGCACTTGAGAAGAAGAGATAATTAGTTTGCTTACTTGTCAATGGGTTTATTCTCTCACGAAATTGTGAAAGTTGTGTGGCTCTTTTGTGAGTCATCCATTGGTTACATGATAAATAAAAATGAAATATAGTAACTAGGTCTATTAAGGGTTATCGAGTCTAATAAGAGATTTCACTCTAATACGGTTGAGTTTTTTCATCGATGATGAAGGTTTATACACAAGCTGGTTAACATACAACTTATATTTCCTTGGCGCAAAAATACAAGCAAGGCATGGAGATAAACTATAAATGTGATCATCTTGGAATTATACAAATCTATCTGAAGTGAATTTACACTTACTTTTGAAAGCGTGACCTGTATGAATTCATTGAATGTGATTGCAATCTCTCCTTCAGTTCTGCAATCACAGACCTCACCTGCAAATTCCTTTGCCGGCACAAAGCAATCGGATGAGTCTCCGAAGAATACTACTGGAAACCACTTGCAATGCATGATAACATAACTTGCATGAGAGCATGCTATGCCAATTCTAAGCCTATATTTGGATACAGAATAAGACTTATTCCAGGGTACACAGTTATATAAGCATAAGTGGGTATGGTAGTGGAATGCCTGATTTTGTGTTTGGTTGTGTTTTAAATTATTCTCATTGGGAAACGTAAAGATAAAGTTTTTGTTGTAAAGGATAAAATGTGAAAAAAGTGTAGATAAAGATTTATAAAAGATGAAAAAAATGATAATAGTTAATTTGACAAGTGATTTATAAGAGGTGATAACAATTGATTTGACAGTGGGCCCACACATTCTTTAGAAAGAATAACCTGAAAAAACTTTAATTCTAAGGGTTAGCTGGCATTCATATACCATTTTATACCAGTTTATTATGGCATAAGTTATCTCAGGGTATTCACTACATCCAAATACCAAAAATTATTTATTTTGCTTTATTCCAGGTTATTCCGTGGCCTATTCCATATCCAAACAGGGGAAAAGAATAAGAATGAAACTCGTACCGATGTCAACTTTGAATACTCTGCTTCAGAGAGCAACTCCACAGATGTATTTCCCAGAAGAAAAAGCTGCAAAGCACACCAACAGCACATTTTCATAGGAGTACAATACAGAGAGTTATTCGAGATAATGTCATGAACCTCTCAGTGTAACTTCAAACTGCAGGGTAAAGAAAACAAGAATCTTCCTTAAATTAATTTACGTTGACACTAATGTACATAAAAAAAACTGAACTAATTGAAAACAAAGAAGTTCACAGAGCTGATCGACCAAACAGGCCCAGCTGTTAAAATAGTTCTTCCCATGTTGGCAATCTAGTAACTTCTGTGGAAGATCTATCTATCTAGTTTGACAAAGGGAAAGGCAATCGTGTGACATATTAATGCCTCACTGTTCTATGTAAAGATAGTTCTATGATCAGAAAATCTAAAACCAGTTGAAAATTTCTTCATTACACTAATCGATACAGATAACACTGGCAAAAATGCATTTGAATGCCCTTTATCTTCTAGTCATTTAAAAAAAAAATTCCTCTATGTCTTTCTCGTTATCCCAAATCCATACATGTGCTTTGATGGACCAAATATCTAACAATTTTACAGGTGTGGATCCTTCAAAACTCTTTTAGTGTACATTCAAGGTCTCCTTCAATGAAAACTAAAAGCTTACCCTCCTAAACCAACTCCCAAAAATGGTGCACTGACACGACAAAGGCACGATAATGAATAAATAAATGATAATTAAGTTATATTATGACTACTTGAACAATGAAGCACACATCCATAAATTATAAATAGTTGATATAACTATAATGATGTCGACCATCTCACTCCACTAAGATTTTAACATCACCTAGCTTCATGTTAACTTATACCTTACAATAGTTTGAGGAAAAAAATTACAATGTCGTACTACACAAGTTTCTTGTGCATGTCCACTGCACGTGTAGTTCATGTCCAAAATTAAAAAAATTACTTTTTGGACACATGAGACCTGTACAGGATCCAAAATGTGTATAATTATTGTGTCTCCTGTCTGATACACCCTGGACACAGACATGGCATGTTCATTGAAGTGTTCGTTATTCCTAGTATACAATGCAAAGATGTCATTAAGTATTTTTCAAAGCTACCTGCCCAAATGGTACATACTGTGGTAGATAAGGAACTCTATGCCATCCCTTGTTTGGACCTTTAATGCCATTTTTCTCATCTATCAGGCTTCTGTTTGTCCCATTTTGTGACCCTCTATTCATATCAGAAATTGGTGTGAGAGAGATGCCCTCAGAACCCTCCTGGATCTCAAGAGATGGCGGTGTAGCTTCTATTTCATCGACAGTTGGTGTTGATGAAGAATAAAGCACTGACGATATCCCTCCTGGTTCTTTTGACCTTCCTTTAAATATATCCAACTTTTTGCGGACACTTTCTATTGGCACAAGTTTTGATAGTCTCCAAAATGAGGTTTGAACAGGACCTAAACCTAATACGAGCTGTTCTCCACCATTATCCTTTGATTTCTCCACTGCTGACCTCTTTTCTCCTTGTTTCACCATAGATGTACCAGCACCCCCATCAACAGACATATGCAACTGCTGAGCATTGTAGTGATGAAAATATGCAGGAGACAAGATACGGGGTACCAGATCCTCTGGAATGCAATAAGTCTTGAAATATTGCTGCCATCCTTTTTTGTGGACATAGCTGGAAGGAAAACATATAGAAGAGAGTCAATAAATTATTTCATGTAAGTTAAACCAAATTGTTTACTGTAGAACTCTTTCCACACATTTAACCTTGAATGATTAAATGTGCTAATGACAAATAATTAAATTTATTCGCAGCTCCAAATACACTAACTATTTGCTTTTGTTTAAAAGTAGGACTAGGTATTTACTTCACCAAAGTTGAAAATGTCGGACACATCCTAAATTTTTTAATCATGTTAATCAGATGCTGCCAAGCTCTGGATTTGATGGTTTTGTCTATTGCATGGAAAAGGTAGTGAATCTTCCAATAAACAACGTAGCAGATATGGCCATATTTTATTTTTCTTATCCCCATTATTTTACTGGAAGATAGAAATAAACAATAAAATACCATGTGAATTAGCACATAAACCCAATCAGATGTAGTGATGAGTTTGATTAATCAGTATACATTATATACACATCATATGTATCATCAGAATATTGGCCACTTAGACTGAAAAGTTTTTCCAAGCAAATGGCAGTTTGATCATCTAACACAAAAACATTTATTTGTTTTCTGAATTGCTCCCATGCATCAGAAACCGTCACCAAGCAAAATCAACAGAAGTAGGAAATGAGGACAGTAGAATTACACATGCTTCAGCAGTAATTTGCACATATCTTCTCTATAGCCACACTTTATTTAAATATAGTTAATAAGAAACATGATACAACGATCCCAGATTATAGTATTATAGTATGGTACATACTCTCTCAGAGCAGCATTCCCAACAGGAGGTTGAGAGAAGGTGATACACTTGACCTCCACTTTCCCATTTTCCTTGGATGAACATGAAGATGCAATGACCCGAAGAATGGAAAGGGTGGCTAAGGCTGCTACCTGAACAAAGGATATTCATATACTCAAAAGTGTGATTTGAGGAGAAACTGACAAACAAAAACATGAATACATACTGCTCCACCAAGAGAATGCCCACAAAGGACAAGCTTGCGATTCTTTTTCTGTGCAAGTCTATAAAGCTCCAGTGCTGGAATTCCCTTTGCACGAGCAAGAAAACCCTAGAAAAGAATTTCGAAGCATTGAAGAAATGAGAAAGCAGTATAAAACAAATTAAGTCATAAAGTGAAGCCTGCAGACAGCACATCAATCAGTTATAAAAATCATGCAACATAAGATAATATCTCCCTATAAAATAAGGCAGCAGTCTTACTCGATGTACAGCAGGCTTAGAATTCTTTTTCACATCTCTGGTCTTAGATCTAGGGAGCTTTCCAAAACTTTCTTCACTCTTGCTCCGGGCATAATCCTGGTCACTTTCACTAATTTCATTTGAAACGTCATCCTCCACTGAATCCTCATGAAAAATTGCTCCTTGCAGTATATTTGCATCAGTAACGATATCCCTATATGAATTCATTTTTAATGAACTCTTTTGTACACAGCTCATCAAATCATGTATAGGTTGGTAATTCTCACTTGTATTGTTTTGTCCCAATAAATGAAGCAAATAATGTATCTCCGGCTTCAGCTAATAGGTATCTGCAAAAGGAATGATGAACAGAAAAATAGTCAAATACATCTAAAAAAAATTCAACTTAAATTGGAATAAGTAAATTACTAAAAAAAAATCAAACAACATAGCATTTGAATCTTTGGAGTAGAATTTTCAAAAGTCGGATAAAATCCACCTCAGCCTGCTCTCATTATATACATGCACCAACAGATACAGAATATCTCTTATTTTAGATAACTAGTGATATTATGCTCATTGGAGAATTATTTCAAGATCCATAATTAATGATACTATCCTCACCAGAGAATTTATATCCAGATTCATCAATCTGTGAACATACGATAAGTTAGGAAAGGGTAAGGACCTAAGGATTCTTTGTATAGAAGAGATACAGTTGCAAAATAAAGTCAACTAAAATAAACTGAGCATATTCTTTCTTTCACCATTTTGGGTTCAGCTTTATGAATTTTACTTATATAAAAAATTAGAAGTCATTTGCATATGTTTTTTGAAGAATGGTGGATGTCCACCAATTCTGTTAGAACTGGTAAGCTACAGGCGAAGTACAAAATGAATTTAAAAACAAAAAAAACAAAATAAGGAAGAAACATAAATCACATTCCCACACCCCGACAGTAAAAACAATGTTAAACCCTCACTCCACAATGAAACTGTTAAGTTAATGAATTCAGTCAAAACAGTTATTGACTTAAGCGAGAAAATAGAGGGAACGGCTTGTTAGATGACTTTGTCTCGAGTTCAACAATTGGCTACAAGCGAATCAACAAGAAAATTGTCAATCCCATATGGCTGTCCCTCGTAGAGCAGTCGGTTGAGATTATGGATCATTCCATAGAGGCTTCACTCCAAGACCATCTCGTTAATCAACATGTGTTGGTAGCATCAACAGGGGTTTGAGACACCATTGGAATGTGAGGATAAGGCGTGTGAAGCTTACCCACATCTGTTTTCTGCATTAGGGATTCCCTAAATCTTGATCTCACTTTCTTATGTCACAGCTTTTAACTTTTCATATAATTTAATTGTAATTATTTATTGCTACCTAATACTTCTCCAATGTTAATGTTGTATTAGTGGCCTACTTAGGTTTTGTTTAAAATTGAATTACCGTGTAAGTGAAGTAAGTTAACTTAGGTGGTGTGTGCATTGAATGTGTCCCTAGTCATGTAGCCATGCCCTACCCCACCTAGCCATAACCCCCTCACCTGAACATAGCACCCCCCTCGCCAGTGATTGTACCCCTCCCTCATCCTCTGCCGCACTCTATCCCTCTAACATTGACAATCCTGGAAGCCTTTTTTATCACTCTCTGACCATCCCAGCCCCCCCCCCCCCCCCCCCCCCAATCCAAAAAAAAACAAAAAACAAAAAAAAAACTTGAAAACCACTCCAACGATCCTCTAATGATTTTTTTAGTGAACATGCCACAATGCCCTGTAGCGATGATGACCTGCACATGACCAATCAAGTTTGAATGTGTGGTGCTAGAACAGGCATGCTATATGTCCAGTGTGCTGTTGAGTGACGTGATTTTTGTGTCTGGGTGTTACAGGTAAGTTTTGTGAGTGTAGAATTGTCGGGCATACTGAGAACCTTTTTTTTGGAGCCAAGGCCCAACAAAGGGCTATACAATATCATTCAACATAAAACCGCAAGCTATACATATACCTCACCCATCCAAGATAGTCAGGTGGTCTTCACCTTCCATGTCCCAGAGGGCAATGCTGAGAGCCTTGATCAAGTTGGTTGAGGAATTGAACAGGGTATATTAGATTATAATCAAATGAGCTGGAAATTTGTCTCAACTTCTGATGCCGCTCAAGCATGGTAGGAGTCTATCCAAGTGGGTTGGAAATCTGTTTGGGCATGTTGGGATTCTGTTTGACTGGAATGGGAGACATTCCAAGGGTGTAGATTTATGTCTAAGCCTAATCAAGAGAGTGACCGAGCAACATGCCCAAGTGTGTCCGAGCATGTCAAGATAGGGTGTCTGGGCTTGGTCAGTTTGGCATGTTGTGGCCAGGCCAGCAAGCAGGGTCAAACTAATGTGAGCTAGTGGACCGGTTTGTGGGCCACCAAACCAGTGTGTGCCCAAAAAAAAAAAAAAACACAATACTGAGCCCTGGTCAGGCTGTGTGGGTTGCCAATCTCGTTTTGTGTTTTCTCATTTTTCAAGAATTCATTCAGTGCATAGTTTGACTCCCCCCCCCCCCCCCCAAAGCAAATATGTAATATACGCAAATCCATGATTGGGTCCTAACCTACATTGTTATGCTGAAGAGAATTAAATAATTATATATATTAGATATTATTCTCCCATATTTAGTCACAAGCATGATTTATTATACGCCTATGATTCCTTATCATCATATTTGGATATCATGTGAGTTATATTCATGTGTTCAATAATAGTATTACACTCACGTTTATGTGATAGAATATTCTATATGAGCATACATTCTAGACATTGGGTTAGGGTATTACTGTAATTATGACATTATCACCTTAATCTAGTATGTATTATTGCGGACATTGTTACATGGATCAATGTTTAGAATTGTGTTATGTGGTTTGTGTGCGGCTGGGGCGGAACCAAGGGAGGCAAGCTGCCCCCCTCCCCCAAGCCATGGGTGAATGTGCCCACTTTCATTTCCTAATCTCCTTAATTAGAGACATATTGTTGGTATATATGTATGGGTGGCCATGAATTGAATAACCCACCTGTCATCATAGCAAGTCCAGGTTAATCCTAGCCGTCTAATTGAGGACCAACAACCCATAGGCAGGCTTTATGTACGTAGAGGTCACTATTGAATAATTGAAATGAATGGTTTAAAATTGTAAAATGTTTTATTTAATCCTGTCTGCATCTCGATTAATATGTATATATTTTAGTTTTTTGAAGTATATACCTATATAATGAAGTATGTATTAATTTTTTATAGAAAATAAAATACATACTCATATGAAATAAATGCATGTATTTAATTTATATTTTCATAATAGTGTACAAGGAAATAGTGAAAAATATTGAGTTATCCAATTTTATGTAGACGTGACAAATGTAAATAGGGATGTAAAATTGACCGAGTATTAAGTGACCATTAAATATTTTGAGATTTAGAGGCGTGAGTCTTTTTTTTTAAATTATGACAAGTTTTGTTTTCAAGGATATATTGATATCTAGTTTTGAAGGGTTGAGAAAGCATTGATTTATCATTTTTGTTTATTTTGATTTTTCATGATTGCTATATTGAGTCTCAAATTTTTTGAAAGTTAGATTTTAAATTCTTTCCCTAAAATATAAATTTAAAGGATATCATTGTATGTTTTTGTGATCAATTATTTTCCTATTATTCATTTTTTCAATTTTATCTTTTTCTATTTTTTTGTGATGGGGGATAATGAGATTTGAAGTTCTTTCGCTCTATCGATCTCTTGGCCCTCTACCCCCCTCTTCCCCGGTTCTAATCCCTGGTTCCGCCCCTAACCACATAGAATATATTAAGTTGGCAGGAGTATATGCAGTTTTATATTTTTATTAATAAAAAATATATGATGATTATTTTCAAACAATAAATAAAAAATAAATATGCAGATCTAATTAATAATTTATATTAAAGGCCTTTGATCACAAATTGGAGCATATTTGGGCAATAAAAGTTTGCCTACATTAGTTTCTTAGTTACAAACCCACATAGCCAAGCAAAGAGTTAAAACAATGGAAAAAACTAATCCCAAAATGTTCTCAATCCATAACTTCTTCCTTAGGGTAGCCCATTCCAAGCAAGGATCCATTCGTAGATTTATAGACTTACCTTCGAAGATCAAGCACATGACTTTTCTTTGGATCCAGTCATTGACGACCCAAATGATTTGCTTCCAAGCCCCATGAACTGGTAAGTTGGAGGTAAATCCCAAAATGTTGCCTGATTGCATTGCCTTTTGCAGCATAAATGGAAAGGATACCACAACCACCACAGATAATAAAGGGGAGAATGGATTCCCCTGCCTCACACCATAGCTGGAAAACCATTCTCTAGTACAGTGAATCGTTCTATTTGAATGCACTCCATTATGAGTGGTATCGGTAAAGGTTCGTTCCTTTTAGCACCAACTACAAAAAAGAATCTAATATTGCCGAATGCTTTCCATAGACCAACTTTCATGTATGCTTTGCGTCAAGCAGTTTTTTTGAAAGATAGATGTCTCATGGAGTCATGGTGGCTCATGAGGTCATCTCTGATGCTCCAACCCTAAAAAGAACGCTCTCATCTACAAGATGATTTTGCTAAATCCCATGATGCAAGTAATGGAAATTTTCAGGTAATTATTGAAGATGTACTGGTCATCCTCAAAATAAGTGGAATGGATTAAGAAATGTGTCCCCACCCCGAAGTTCTTTGTGCTTTTGTTAAATGCAGATTCCTTATTTGTGGGAAAGGATGTTTCAGACAGACTTCCATTTTCTTATATTCTCTTATCCTAGCTACAAATTGATGTAGACAAACCTCACCGAAGCACACAACTGAAAGAAAAAGTCGCCCAAAAGACGTTGTCTGCAAATTAATTAAAAACCATCAACAAGCAACTAACCTAGCTGAGCTTGGGGAGCCACCCCGAGAGTTTTTTTTTTTGAAGGAAGAGGTTGGCTTTCGCCTTTGTATTCAAAGTGAAAGCCCCAAAAACAAGGGAATTACAAAACCATCCACCACATGCTAACAAAAACCACAACGGGATATCGAAAGGAGATGAGCA
This sequence comes from Acorus calamus, assembly GCA_030737845.1. Taxonomy (NCBI): domain Eukaryota; kingdom Viridiplantae; phylum Streptophyta; class Magnoliopsida; order Acorales; family Acoraceae; genus Acorus; species Acorus calamus. The sequence continues at coordinate 20,537,877 of CM060861.1, forward strand.
CTCTGCCTAAAACATCCCGCCACATGTGAACCAAAATTAGAGACTCTTGGGGAGCCACCCCGAGAGTTACAATTATCTATCTGTCCGACTTCAGCTGCCCATTCCAAAGCTTTACTTCTCAAGTAATTAAATCCCTCCCCCCTTCGGGACATTTAATTTACTAAGTAATTGTCATGTTCCGCTCATAAAACAAGAAAACCCTAGGTGAACCCCCCCCCCCCCCAAAACACAATGGTTTAAAGTCTTGTTACCATCGAGAACCGGCTTACTCGATGGGTGCTATGATAGTAACTGTTACTGACACTGACACCCAATTTTCACTAGCGACAATTAATTCTCATCTATCTCTCTCCCATTACCTCAAAACCGACTTACAGCAAACCTAGTCAGCTTAGCAGTTCACAAATAGGAGTCATTCGAATTTGGAAATGTTTCACATACAGAATTGTATTTCTAAAGCCTTTTTTATAAAAGATTAGGGCATATTCATGGTCCATTTTACCACGAATGATAAATTGAAACATTAGGTTTCTCACTAATAATCCCTTCCACATGTAAATGCTCCATCATTCATCAAATCCAAGAAGTCATTTTACAAGAACTGAACAAAAATCACACCATTGCAATCTACGAAAAGCAAAGAACAATCTACTCAAAAAATGTATCACAGTGACAGACCTGTGCGATACATGATCTAAAGAAGGCTGCACGCGCTCCAAACAAACAATTTGTCCTCCAAAATCTGCCTTGAACTTGTTGACCACCTTAACTATCTCAGCAGCAGGTTTCTGTCATATTAAACCACATTACTTATCAACATAAAAATATAAAAAACAAAAATTTGAATAACAGGTAGGATATTCACCATATTCTATAACATGGCAAACACCAAAGTTGCAAAAATGCATAAGATTTATTTTCCCACACAGCCTATTCAACAAGAAAATCTTGTTAGTTCTCACATTGCACCCATCCAAGCTCTCAAAAACTCCCCATAAAATCCAATAAAAAACCACAATTTCATAATTGATAAGACACCTATTTTCATACAAAACACTACTCTTTAAATAATCTGCAAATTCACATAATTTCCTAATACAGATTAGCCTTTGATGATCACGACAAGCAATCCGGCTGTCTATCCAGCTAATCCAATTGTCACAAAAAACAAACGCATCAAGCGACGGAAATCCCGCAAATAACAAGAGGCAGACCTTGTAGACGCATTCGGAGAGAACGAGCGAGCAGAGGACGTCCTGGAGGTCAGAGACGGATTCAGCCTTGACGGAGCGGCAGAGCTCCTGTAGCTGTCTCTTCCTCCTCTCGTACTCCTCCTGCATCCGCCGCTTCTCCTCCCTCCCCTTCCATCCCCACGGAGACCACATAGAAGCGCCGACCTGAAGCCATGTAGGGAGACGGATCTTCCCCCTCTGGTCCCGGATCCACGCCTCCACCCTTAGCAGGGGCTCCATTTTTTCGTTTGCTCTGTGGGTTTTTTTATTTTTCACGCTGAAGTTTTCAATCATATGTTTGGATTTTGGAAAGAGACATAAATGAGAGCAACCGGTCGATAGCATCGCGGGCAATCCAGAATGCCTATCTATGATTGAGCAATTGGATGAAGTAAGAATAAAATTCTCCTAAACTATGTTTGGAAGTGGAATATCCCCGGATAGATTGGGGGTATAAAGTGAAATAAGATTATTAGCATGTTTGGAGGACAGAATACCCATGTTATGCCCAAAAAATCTAATATAAGCTTGCATAGCTATTCTCAGACAGAGCTGGAATGGGATTTATACCAATTTATATTGGGTAACAGCATATGTGGGACCCACCGTATTTAATTTTTTCACATGTCAAATCAATTATTATTGTCTCTCATAAATCACATGTCAAATCAACTATTATTATTTTTTCAACTTTTTTTTGTTCACACTTTATTAATATTTTATTCAAATAACAAAAACTTTATTATTACATTTCTCAATGAGAATAATTCAAAACACAATCAAACATAAAATCATTTTATCCTTATTTATACTTACTTATACTAAAATAATTGTATGCCTAAGAATAAGTCTTATTATGTATCTAGACGGGGGCGTAGTGATGGCACACTAGGGCAACGTTTAGTAACGGGATTGTAAAACTAATTTTCTACAAATGCTTGATTTAAAACTGATTTTGCATGAAGTTGCTCTCCCTTAGTTTTTAAAAATCATAGTTTTTAGGTACTATTTGCCTCAAATTTGTCTGCAGAAAACTCTTACAGTAAAATTGTTTGGCTGTACGGTTGCAGAAACAGTTTTCTGTAAAAGCAAAAGATGTTCAATCGTGCAACCCGCCTAAGCCGTGTTTACTGCGACTTTAGTTTATAGATTGGGTCATCTCTGACATTTACTCAAATTTACATGTAAATTTACTAAACATTTAATTAAAAGTTTCATTTGATATAGTGAGTCTTCACCATCATTTTGTATTTTACACAAATCTTTTTAAAATGTGGAGTTGAAGAAAAAAATAGTCATCGAAAATTTAGGTAAAAGTTTAAGTCTATCTTGATTTGTGTAAAACTTGAATTGGTATGGGTATAGATAAATGATTAGAGAGGTTTTTATGTGGCTTTTACTCAAATTTAAGTCTGGATACAAATTTAGGTTTGGGTACAAGTTGGGAATAGAATAATATATTATATAGCTTATGGAGTATAGATTTTGACTTATTTAATAACCAACAGACGTGTTTGTTGTAGTTATTGAAAAAAGTAATGAAGTTTGTTAAAAGAAAATACTCTAAAACAACTTTTTGCTGTTTAATTTTCAAAAATATTAGTTTCAAATGTAAAAGTTAAATTTAATTCATATTTGATAAAATAAGGTGGTACTACTTATAAATTAATTTCATGAATATTTAAAAGACAAATTCATATAACATAATAAAAGTTAAATTTCCCTACAATAATTTTCAAATATTACGCTCTACAATTGTACTATATTTGGTTATTACTGTCCAAAATAATTTTTTTACAATAGTATGATCATTAGTGGAAAAACATTTAAGGCAACGATGTCCAAAATAATTTTAAAAAAAACAATCTATAAGTTATAATATGAAAAGCATCTTTTGACAATTTAGAGATTCTGATTTTTTTAATTATTTTTAATTCAAAATAAATTCTAATAAATTTAAATAAACATGCAACAACTGCTTATTTTAAGTTAAAAATTATAATACGTAATTTATAAATATTAACAAACATATACTAAATCTGTTTTTCAACCCCGTTTGCAGTCACATACATTATGATATCTTCTATCATAATGTATAGGGTACTATCATATCCAATTTTAAATTTTTATTTTGTCACTAAAAAAATGTAAAAATAATTTTATTTGGAACACAAGTTTTTTTTATAGAAAAACACCCAAAATATCTCACGTGTTTTAAAATAAAAAAGTAATAACAATAGTATCTGTGCATCATGGATGATATCTTTCGGACCTGAATCATCACTTGTTGAGCTTTGTCACAATCCATAAGAAGAAATTCTCTCTTCTGCAATGGACTGATCAAGCAGCTTGAATGCTTGATAGATGTTTACTGATTTATAAGTCTCAAATCAAAATCTTTTGTTTTTCCAGACCTATTGGTTGAGTTCTAGTGAGCTTTGGTTCACTGCCCTTGTGGGCCTATATTGTCCCCATCTAATATTAATTGTGAATGTCCAATATGGTTGATCATGCTTTGGACACAAAGCATAGCTATCATCAGAATAATTAAATAAATTGGAGGTTAACGTATTATGATCAATTGAATTCAAGCTTTGGTTCATTGCCCTTGTGGGCCTATATTGTCCCCATCTAATATTAATTGTGAACGTCCAATATGGTTGATCATGCTTTGGACACAAAGCATAGCTATCATCAAAATAATTAAATAAATTGGAGGTTAACGTATTATGATCAATTGAATTCAAAATGAAACACTCATACGGGTTTATTTATAAAATGTTAATTTTCATAGGATTTGCTTCAAAAAGCATTAGTTTAAAAGGGATCCACTATAATTTATCCATCTCCAATATTTTCTTTTATTAATATTTTTTGTCAAATATCAAAATTAATAGTCTATTAATTTTTTTTTCTAGAAAACTAGATAATTTGGTATAAATCACCTTTGAGGACATATTTATAAATATAATTTTAAATGTAATGTAAATGACTCAAAATACAAGGGACCAAACCAACAAGGCATGAGATAGATTGAAACATGGGGTTGTCGGTATGTAAAACTGAGGGGGGTTCTTCGAACTTGGTCCTGGTCCGTCTCGCGACTAATTAGATCACCGCCCGGAGAGTCGTTCGTGAGCCATCCGACTGCTTCTCAGAAAAGACAGGGTTTGGTTGTGATTTCCACCTGCTTTCTTAAAAAGCAGGAAAAGTTGGTGTCAGATTTGATTGCCTTGCGGGAGGAGTTTGTGGGGTCTCCGCTCTGAGACACGGATGTACCGTACACAGAGGTGAAAAACAGGTAATCATATTCTACTTCTGGCTTGGCTAAAGGAGTCTTGGGTCAAGTGGGGTGTAGGTGGGGGGCGACTACTGAGTTTGAGCCGTCGGGTAGGGGGCGGCTAGCTAGGGTTAGCCGTCCGGGGCCTGGGTTTGGTTTTTGGCAGATGTTAAGCTGGTTTAACCTGGGTTTTGGAGGGTGGATTGAGAGGGTAATTTTGTGTAGGGAATGGGTTTTTTCTCACAAATGGGATTCTCTCTCTCTCTCTATAGGGATTTCAAGTAGTGGGTGTGGGAATTGAAGGTTGGGAATTATGAAGGTGTGTGAATTGAGGATTTGTGAATATGTTGATGTGTTAGAAAGGCTTGGGACCTCCTCTATTTATAGTAAAAAAAGAGGCAGGGGAATATCCAGGGGGTAATAGAATGGCTTGGTTAATAGTGTGTTTGATTAGACCCTTCATTAATTCTCTGATTCTTCTGTTAGAGACCAGGTGAAGGGCGGCTAGTTGAAACTAGCCGCCCAGGATGGGGTGGCTACTTCCTGGTAGCCGCCCCCATCATGACCTATCAAACATCTCATCTCTGACAAGCGGTAGCGACCGCTCGGGTCGGTTACTTGGGTTGAACCGGCCAAGATAGGGCAGCTACAAGTCACAACCCGCAGCAATTATCAGCATTTAATGTTGTTTTATGTCCCATCCAGGGAAACAGTTTGGGGTCGGCCAGGGGGGCAGCTAGTGGGAACTAGCCGCCTGGTATGGGGCAGCTGGTTAGGATTAGCTACCCCTTTCCAGGGTTTTAGATTTCTAGGGTTTGTACCAGGGTTTAGGGTTTCTAGGGTTTGGACTAGGCCTGTCAACGGGTCGGGTCTGTCAACGGGTCGGGTCCAGACCCGGACCCGACCCGACCCGGACCCGATTACACGTGTAATATACCCGACCCGATTTGGACCCGACCCGATTTGGACCTGACCCGGTAGACCCGAACATACAAACGGGTTGGGTCCGGGTCCACCCCGCCCCGACCCGTTGGACCCGAGACCCGATTGATTTATTAATATATTTTTAATTTTTTTTAAAATTGTCTACTTAATGAGATGAGAAATATATTAATATATACACATTTAATAGTCATTGAGAAGGTTTAATAGTCATTGAGAATATATTAATATATTAATAATACAATTGTATATCCATTAAGTATACAATTGTATACAATTTAATAGTCATTGAGAATATACATTATACACATTTATAAAACAACCTCACACATTTTAATTAATCTTCCATGGACGGATGGACCCCCTTCTGGTTTTCATCACCAACTTATTAAACCCGGCCCACCAACAAAGTATCTTTAAATTCAAAATCAAAATGTGCCCTAAAATAACAAAAACCCTAAAATCCTAAACTCTGCCGCCTCTATCTCTCAACTCTCTCTCTGCGGGACTGCCTCTGCCGGCTCTATCTCTCAAGTCTCCGCGCGTCGTCGGCCATCCGCGACAGCCTCCGTCGGCCATCCATCTCCGCCTCCGTCGGCCTCTGTCTCTCAACTCTCAAGTCTCTGCGGGACTGCCTCTGCCAGCTCTGTCTCTCAAGTCTCCGCGCGCCGTCGGCCATCCGCGACAGCCTCCGTCGGCCACTCCGCGCGCCGTCTGCATCTTCATCTCCGCCTCCACTCATCAGAACCATGTCTCAACCAATTTCAAATGAGGGTAATATTTTATTTCTTTATTTGTTTAATCAAATGAGGGAAATGTTTAATTATTTGGTTGATATTATTTGGTTTGGATTATTATTATTTTTTTCATGGGTTGATATTATGTGTTTATGTAAATGGTTGATATTTGGATGATTATTTTCATTTTTCATGGGTTGATTTGGTTGGGCTTGCTTATATTGTGTTTAGGACCAGATGTTGAGATATCTGAACCTAGTGCAACGAATGAACCTGTTATTGAGGTTGAGGACAGTGCTGAGTTGGCATCTTCCTCTAATAAAAGAAAATTGACATCTCAAGTTTGGTTAGAGTTTGATAAAGTGATCAAGGTGAATGGGGCGGAATATGCAAAATGTAAATATTGTAAGGAGTTAACTGGGTCAAGTGTTTGTGGCACTTCACATCTTAAGAAGCATTTGAGCAGATGTAATGGTCGAACTTATAGAACAATGGGCCAACAAATGTTACAAGTGGCAACTGAGGCAGTTGGGGCATCCGCCAAAATAAAAAATTTCAAGTTTGACCAAGAAAGAAGTCGTTTGGACTTAGCAAGAATGATTGCAAAGCATAATTATTCATTTAACATGGTTGAACATGAGTTTTTTGAGGTCTTCTTGAATAATCTTCAGCCACAGTTCAATGTTGTTTCCAGAAATTCAGTGAGAGCAGATATCATTAAATTACACAAGGAGGAGAAAGAAAAATTATATATCAATTTTGACAATCTTTCTTCTAGGATCAGCCTCACTACTGATATGTGGACATCAGATCAAAATATTGGATATTGTTGCTTGACTTCTCATTATATAGATGATGCTTGGCTATTGCACCATAAAATTCTTGGTTTTCCCGCAGTTGAATGTCCTCATGATGCTGAAACTCTTAATAGAGTTGTTATGGATTTGATTTTGGAGTGGAACATTGACAAAAAGTTGTTCTCATTGACTCTTGATAATGCTTCTACTAATGATGCTATGGTTAGAATTTTGAAGTCTTCTTTGACAGATAAAAGCTTGCTTCCATTGAATGGAGAGTTATTTCATGTTCGGTGTAGTGCACATATCTTGAACTTGATTGTACAAGATGGACTTGAAGAAATAAAAGAGATGATTCAAAAGATTCGGAACAGTGCAAAGTATGTTAAAAGAACCACTTCAGCTAAACAAAAGTTCCAACATGCTTTGAATCAAGTGAAGATGCAAGGTCGAAGGAAGGGGGTGAGTCAAGATGTTCCAACTAGATGGAACTCCACATTCTTGATGTTGGAATCTGCTTTAGAACTCAAAGAAGCATTTTTTCGCTTGGAAGAAATAGATCGGCAGTACAAGTTTTGTCTTTCGCATGAAGAGTGGGAGATGGCACAAATCATGTGATTGCTTGAAAGTGTTTTATGAAGCAACAAAAACCTTTTCTGGTACAAACTTTCCAACATCAAACTTATTTTTTCCTGATATTTGTGATATTCAATTGCGTCTGAATGTATGGGAAAACAGTGAGCATGCATTTCTTCGTTTATTGGCTGCTCCAATGAAACAAAAATTCAACAAGTATTGGAATGAATGTAGCTTGATATTGGCCATTGCAGTTGTTCTTGATCCAAGGTTTAAGTTTGATTTGGTTGAATATTGGTATGTCAGACTGTATGGTGATGAAGCTAGCTGATACATAATGAGGGCTCGTTCTTCTCTATTTGATCTTTATACTGAATATGAGAAAGATAGTCCTTTGACCTTGATTGCATCTTCTAGTGGTAGTTCTTCAACTCCTCCTACTTCATCTCTTGGTGACAAGCATAGTGAATTTGATCGGTGGAGAATGAGTGCCAAGTCAACCAACATCTTGCCAAAATCAGAGTTGGATCAGTATTTGGATGACCCTGTTTTTCCCAGAACTGAAGACTTTAACATATTGTATTGGTGGAAAATCAATAGCCCTAAACTTCCAACACTTGGAAGGATGGCTCGTGATATTTTAGCGATACCAGTGACCTCAGTTGCTTCAGAAGCGGCTTTTAGTGTTGGAGGGAGGATTCTTGATGATTCTCGTCTTTCTTTAAATCCAGATATTGTAGAGGCATTGGTCACTGTGCAAGACTGGGTGGAATCACGTAAAAACAAAGGTAAGGTGATCCAATTTTTACATTAGCCATATTCCATATCATTCGATGTTAGTACTAATTGTTTAATTATCTTATTTTCAGATCATGTTTGAATAAATGATTTTGGAAAAGGTATGGATACATCATCAACCTCCACTCTCTTTTTCTTAGTGGTCCAAATATTCAAATTTTCCAACAGATCAGGAATGAAACCTTATCTCTGTTGAATATTTTTTTGTACATTATATATATTTTTTAATCTATGTTGAATAGATTAGTTGAACAAAAAAGAATAATCATATGCTATTGTTTTGATGTTGCAGGTATATGGAAAATCTACAAGCACAACATTAAACTTCTACTCATTAGATGATTTAGAACTTTTTTTGGTTGTGAACTTGTGTTGATGTTGTAATTTGCAAGAACTTAGTTGTTTAATATGTAGTAAACAATAATGCATTGTTGTTGGTTTGCTTTGGACAATTAGATTATTAGCTTTTAAATTTGTATAATTAATTAGTTTATTGCTTGCTTTATGTTTATTGTTTAGGTTAATATGTGAGTGTTTATTGTTTTGAATGCTGTTTAGGTTAATATGTAGTGTTTGTTGTTTTGAATGTTATATGTTTATTGTTTTGAATGTTTACTTTGTAACACAAATAACAGGGTGTTATATGTTTATTGTTTAAAAAGCTCAATAATAATAATGTTTATATGTTATATGTTTTATATGTTATATGTTTATTGTTTAGAAAGCTCAATAATAATATTGTTTTATTATAAAAAAATTTAATCGAATGATAAGGTAAACAAATTCATTATCTCTCTATTTTTTTTCTTTTTTTTTAAGGTCATCCCCGGGTCGGGTCCGACCCGGGTCCGACCCGGACCCGACGGGTCCGAGTCCGGGTCCATCTTTTCAAGGACCCGCCGGGTCCTGGGTTGGACCCGGACCCGTCGGGTCCAACCTCGGGTCGGGTCCGGGTCCACCCTGACCCGGCCCGGACCCGACCCGTTGACAGGCCTAGTTTGGACCAGGGTAGGATTTCTAGGGTTTGAACCAGGGTTTAGGGTTTCTGGTTTTCTGAGGTTTGTTTTCTATTTGATGCCCAAATGTGGGTTATTTTCAGGTGTTACTTGAAGTATTTTTATCTTTCTGGATGGTCAAAATTGTGGTATCTACAATTGTCCCTCATTAGACGGAGTCTTTGCGCGAAGCAGGAAAGACTTTGATTGATGATAAGGAAAGAGACCCCTATTTTAGCCAGCTCGATCTTCAAGAAGTTAAGACAACACGAACAATACTATTCAGGGAGTTTATTTAGACTGTCAGAGGCTAGGCCTTGACTAGAATTTTCAACCGAAAGGATGATCCAGGTGGAAGGCGGGAAAAGTAAATGGTGAGTGATCCAACCCGCGGTCGGGGTTCTTAGCTATCGTGTACGGGGCAGCCCAACGTCAGTTTCCTCGTGCCTACCGTTCCCGTTCTTGGGAAAACTCAGCAAGGAGGGGATATCGCGGACTGAAAGCAAGTAAAGAGTTGAGTTGGTGAATTGGATCATCCGAAGGATAAAAACTCTCGAAAAGAACCAGAACTTAAGAAATTCAAACCGAATGGTACTAAAAGGGTGGTGAAACTTTGGGAATGTCGTGTTTGGTCAAGTAGTGCTTGGAAATAAAACAATACATGACTGTTTGTTTTTCAGAAAACTTGAAATTAGGATTTGGAAAGAAGTTGGAAAAAGGGTCTTAAGTGGGAGTTGGAAAACTGGGAGGGGCGGCTACTCGTGGGTAGCCGCCCCATAACTGGGTCCTTTATAACCGAAAGAAACCCTCTCTCTCCCTACTTTTCAAAATGGTTTTCTCTCCCTCCATTACTCCTTCTTCTCCGTTTTAAACCTATAACAAGAGATGATTGATTCAAATTTTAAAAAAATGATTTGAGTAGAAAAAATATATTATTTCTGAAGAATATTATTTGTTTGGTTTGGATTTGAGCTAATCCAAAAATCCATTAATCCACTTATATTGGATAATAACAACATAAATAAAAATATTTTATATTGGGGATTCGAATAGAACTAATTAAACTAATAAATCCCCTGGTCAATCCCCAACATATTGTCTCCCCTCTTTCATATATAAAAAAAATACGGATTTTTTTATATGTGAACTAAAAAAAATCAAATTACAAATCAAATCTTACGATGATATCTATCCTTAAAAAAATAAAAAAATCACAAGATGAATGAGTTTATTAAGAGAAGATGTGGGAGTTCTTTTGATGTTGTGTTTGAGATTGGAGCGGTTCAATTCATAGTTGGTGTGAAGAGTTAAGTTTTTGAAATGGGCGTGTTTGATAATCATGGAGTAGCGGGATGACTTCAACGGTCAATTATTCTGTTTAAATACCTCTTTTAACTAGGATATAGATGGCGTGAAAGCACTAGAGAAGTTTTCTTTATTTAAGAGGCGAGTTGACAATTTCAGTATAGTCGGCATTCCAGTCCGAGGTAGTGGTGTGTGAGGTGACGGTTGCTTATCAACTATTGTGCCATCACCTTAACCTAGGGCGCGATGTGACCCCTTTTTAATGTTATGTTTTGTTTGTTTTCTAATCCACTCATCCTTTATCTGGACTTTTTAATGGCCTTTTGCTTAATAAAAGTGACGATGATGGGAAGGGTCTATCATAAAAAAAATCTGATATATATGGCTTGACTTGAATAACAAAATTAGCTAGATAAACCAGCTTAAAATTGGATAACAATAGTTAACTGTTCTATATATGGGGTTGGATAAAATTAGAATTAATAAATCCCCTATCCACAATATCTAATCAAGAAAAATATTTTGAGAAATCGTCCTCTCATTTTTCAAGATAAAGAAATAACTTTTTTCGATATTAAATTGTAATCAACATCAGCTAGTCTCTTTGTAAAAAGAAAAAATTAAATCCATAAATGGGTATTGAATAATTAAAATGAGTGGTTTGAAATTGGAAAAAAAAAATACAAGATTTAAACAACCATGGACGTATATTTAATGTTCATAAAAATCACAATTTACTACCCCTGTTAAACGAATGGGGATCTAAACGTCTTAAATCTAAGCTTTATTTTTTTTCTTTGTAGTTACATTGTTGCTTAGATTTGATTCATAGCATGTGTTGGGTTTTTGAGCCTTAAATAGGTCCAACACAATTAAGGGGGTTAATAACCCATGAGGGCCCAAACTTGGGTCCAGCCCACATGAGGGCTTATATGCCTTGTGCATGGACATGCACCGTAAAAAGGGCGTTGAGGCAGTCTTTTTTGCAGCCATATACGCTAAAATAACGTAGTATATAGTAGTATATACTACGTTATCATAGCATATGAGTCCTAACATAGTATATGACTCAATTTTTTTATATTTTTTCATACACTAATGTATCTTAGTATATACTTCATTTCATATAATAGCATGTACTTCAAAAGATGAGTGTATGATTTTAAAAAAATCATGGACTGCAAAACAGGCTGTAATTGGGGCTGTGTATCTTTTTCCGTAACATATACACATGATATATGTATAGAGAGCCCACTAGGGTTTTTCCTCTACGGCACAGCGAGAGAATAGTTCGCGGCGGGTGTTTGGTGCAGCAACGGTGGAGAAAGAGGACAGAGGAGAGAGAGAGAAGAGTGGAGAGAGAAAGAGATGAAGAGTTGTTCTTTCTTCAGGTTCCTCCGCGGATTCCGATCTACATTGAAGTTGTGTTCTCCATATTATTTGGAAGATTATTTAGGGTTTCATTGAGGTAATCTTGTATCCCTCTTTCATCTTGTATTTCTCAAGTTTTAGACAAAACTTGAGAGGATATTATTATCATTATTCTTTGACATAGTGGATTGTTGTTGGAGTGTTCCGTAGATGTAGGCTTACGCCGAACCATGTTAAATTGGGTGTTTCTTTGTGGTTGCTTACTTTTATATTTTTCTGATTGCGTCGGTGATTGATTCGGGTTTCGTATAATATATTCCGTGATTATTATTATTTATTTCGCACAAATAAAATTGTAAAAAATCCCAACAAGTGGTATCAGAGCAAGATTGAATTTATTTGTGTGAGATAGTTATGGAGAATTCCATTGGCAAGACGATTGATCTGAATAGTTCCAATTGGTTGATGTGGAAGCCCAAGATGGAGGACATTATTTACTGTAATGATTTATTTGAACCAATTGAAGGAGATAAAAGCAAACAAAAAAAAATGACAAAAGATGACTGGACCAAGTTGAACAGAAAATGTGTTGCCAATATTCGATAATGGATTGATCCCAGCATATTCCATCACATTGCGAATGAGACGAATGCACACTCTTTATGGAAAACGCTTCAGTCTTTGTATGACAAAAAGACTGCGGGGAATAAAGTGTTTTTAATCAGGAAACTCGTGAATTTAAAATTCAAAGGTGATAGTGTTACAGAGCACTTAATGAGTTTCAGAGCTTGATGAATCAGTTGACTAATATGAAGATGACTTTGGATGATGAGTTACAGGCGTTATTGCTTTTGGGATCTCTGCCAAACAGTTGGGAGACGTTAGTCGTCACATTGAGTAATTCTGCTCCAGATGGTGTGTTGTCTATGAATACAGTTACGAGCTGCTTGTTAAATGAAGAAACAAGAAGAAAATCAACATGTACAGATGATGCACCGGCACTTGTCACAGAGAACAAGGGGATGAGAAATGATCGAGAACAAGAAGGTCATGGCAAGTACAAAAACAAGTCAAGGTCTAAAGAAAACACGTGCTACCATTGCGGTAAAGCCAGTCACTTTAAGAGGAATTGCCGAATTTGAAAAAGAGAACAGAATAAGGTAAATTATCAGAAGAAGAAAGATGACGACCAGAACATCACGGCGACTGCATATACGGATGGGTTTGTGGCTCTCTCTTTCAGAGAGAAAAATTGCCCGCATGTTACAGATGAGAATATTGAGTGGATAGTTGATACAGGAGTATCTTACCATGCGACTCCTAAGATGTATTTCTTCACTTTGTACAGGGCAAGAGAGTTTGGCATTGTGAAGATGGAAACACTAGTCACTCAAATATTGCAGGAATTGGTGATGTGTGTATACGCACTGATGTAGGACACACATTAACTTTGAAAGATGTTCCGCCTCAATATGCTTTCTAGGATCGTTTTGAATCGCTAAGGATTTGGGAATCACTTCGGCGATGGAAAATGGAAGCTCACCAAGGGTTCGCTAGTCGTTGCTAGAGGACAAGCATGCTATACTTCGTACAAGACAAATGTGAAAGTGTGCAAAGATGGAATGAATGCAGTTGAAGAAGATTCATCTCCAAATTTATGGCATAGGCGGCTTGGTCAAATGAGCGTGAATGAGTTACAAGTTCTAGTAAAGAAGTCTCTTATTCCCTTTACCAATGGTACGTTTCTTTGCTCTTGTGATTACTGTTTGATTGAAAAGCATCATAGAGTTTCTTTCGATAGATGTTCAAAAAATAAGTATAATATTTGAGACTTGATTCACTCTGATGTTTATGGTCCGTTTGAGATTGAATTGCTTGGTGGCAATAAGTCTTTTGCTACGTTTGTTGATGATGCATCCTACAAAGTGTGAGTTTACTTATTATGAACAAATGATCATGTGTTTGAGCACTTTCAGCACTTTCATGTCATGGTGGAATGGGAGACAGGAAAATGGTTGAAGTCACTACAGACCGTTAATGGAGGAGAATACAGTTCGAGGAGTTTAGAGATTATTGCTCGCGTCATGGGATTCGACACTGTAACGCCCCAAATTTCACCACTCCATTTAGAAGCAATGAATTCGGTTACGCTACTCTAAATCCTTATATATATATATATATATATATATATATATATATATATAGCTCCCGATTTAAAGCCCTTTTAAAAAAAAATTAAATAAATGAAAATAAAATTTAAAATAAAATAAAACAAAATAACTAATATTTTAGTCGAAAATCCAATCATAAACTTAACCAGGATCTAAACATAATTCATCCTAAACGCGGATGATTTAAACATAAACGCCATCTGTTTTTGCTGAAAGGACTAAGGAAACTACATGCCAAACGAAATGCTTATTTCAAACACCTACGATGCAACAGAAAAATAGATAATATGAACTTCGACCTCCAACACCTTAACGAGATCGACAACCACCAACAGCTAATCTGAAAGGTTGGGAAAGGAGAGGGGTGAGCTACCACGCGCTCAGTGAATGGACATTGGCGTCCCGATAATAAAATATTTCAAAATAATAATCTTTAATAATCTATCGTAAGAAAACAATTTGCAAGATACGATAAAAGTGATATTTACAAATACAATAAATTTTCAATAAACCATAACTTAAACAAAGCCTCATACCAAAATGCATGGTCTCAAAAATAACTGTCAATACTCATGATGCTTATGAATGCAACGGACACGCATGCCCGCTTTCCACGACACCTAGCCGCAGAGATTTCACTTTGGAAATCGGGCCACGTAGACATAGCCACCTACACTTGGGTAAAAATTTAGACCGCAACCACCTAGACTGAGCCACCTAGACGATTTAATGCATGCACAATCAAAACCACTTATTCTTTCAAGTATACAGCATGCGATAATTTTTCATAAATCTCATAATTTTCAATGCATACGATATATCCAAAAATATCAACCTAGATGATGATAGCATGCCCATATGCTTTATACAAGATAGATTTCACAATCGTAAAATAACATGATGCCGAGATGTTTACATATATTATAATTTTCAAATAATATAGAAACATCACTCACCTCCAGTCCACGCAATACAAATTGATACATGTGCATGAACGCTACACGTACACTCGCACATTTATAACCTAGCATAACAATTATGAAATAATAATTCAGAAATAATTCAATCACGACCCAAACAATTGATAACCAACTTACAACAGCACTACGCCCAATAATCCCAAAAGCCCATATCTTATAGACCTACAATCAACAACTCACTTCAAAGTCCTAATGAAAATCCCAACTTCGAATAAATATTAAAATTTTCATATACCTACAATGATCCGATAATCAATATCCATTTATTCCATAAAACCCATATAATTCAATCAATCCTCGAATAAATATTTAAACAAATCCAATAAGGCTCGATTATAATTTCCAATGATCGAAATAACTTAATCCAATCAATTTATATCCCAATAACAGTAATATCCTATTAATATTCATTAATCCACTAAACCAAATTATCGATTTAAGATCCAATTTAAACCAAGATCAATAAAATCATCAAAACTCACAAATCAACTTATACTTCATCAAACATAAATATGGGATCTCTTAAATCTCTAAAATTCATCATCAAGCTAAATATTGAAATTCTAGGAAACCGTACAGAAATCTTTCAAAAATCATAACTTTCTACACGTAACTCCGAATTGGACGATTCATCATTCGTTAGAAAGATCGTTTCGAAACCTATTTCTGTTTGTCAAATACATTTTTCTCATAAACGACTCTATCATAGTCAAAAACACGATTTACGTCCAAGCATAAAATCAACCCGAAAATAGCCATTAAATCCCCAAACTAATAAATCTAATTTGATCTTAAGAATTCCTTTGAGATCCATTAAAAATCAAATCAAATAATCATCAAATTAAATCAATCAAACTCTAACCCTAATCCATCAAACTTCTTCCCCAAACAATTACTTGACCTAATCATATCCTAACAAAAATAAATTAAAACTAACAAAATCAATAGGGAATGATATCTCACCTTAGATCCGGTTACACCACCCACCATCTCCATCTAGGGTTAGGTCATCACCACCCTTCACACCTTCTGAAATTTGGATGAAAACCCTAACCCAAACATTTTATTTAAAGGGGTTTACCGAAATTACAAAACGACCCCTGAAGTGTTTCCATTTTACAAGGAGGTCCCTATCCGATTTACAAACAGATACCTATCCGATTTACAAATAGATCCCTGAAGGCTATAAAAAGGTATTTTGGATTCGCAACTAGATCCCTGGCCCAATAACTTGACACTAAGCCTAAAAATCAAATTTTTCGAACTCCGAATCTCACCAAATTTCAACTAAAGTATCTTGACACTATAAATATCTACAGAAAAATATAAAATAATTATTTCAACATCAATTTATAATTGTCATAATTATAAATCAAATTGGACTCATTTGGGCCCACCGCCAAATCTAAAAAAAATATATAAAAATCAAATTAAAAATTTCCATTATATATTTAAAATAAATATATAAGGCCAGAAAATACTGAAACGTTACAGACACGAAAGGGCTGAGCCTGGTACTCTACAGCACAATGGTGTCACAGAACAGATAAATCTCACTATTGTTGAGAAAGATGTTGAAGATGGCTAAATTGCCTGAAACAATCTGAGGTGAAGCTGTTTTGACTGCCTGCTATTTGATGAACATGTCACCATCAGTTCCTTTGGATATGGAGATTTCAGAGAAGGTTTGGTTCAGGAAGGAAGTTTCGTATTCGCATCTTAAGGCCTTTGGATGTAAAGCTTGGGCACTTGTACCCAAAGAGCAGAGACAAAAGCTTGATGAAGCAGTCTCATGTATCTTCGTTGGTTATGGAAATGAATTCGACTATAGGCTATGGGTTCCAGCAACGAAGAAGATTATTTGGCACAGGGATGTGGTCTTCTACGAAAACCAGACTATTGAATATTTTGATGGGGTTCCGAAATCAGTTGGTGTTGTTGCAGATTTGACACCGATTCCTTTTCCGATTCAGCCGGCAACAGATGGAGAGAAGATGAGAAATGAAGACTTTGATAAGGTGCTAGGAATACCTGACATTGATGAAAATTTAGAATAGGAAGCTCTTGAGCAGGGGGAGCAATGTCATCAATCAGAGACAGAGATTCAAATGAATAATTCATTGAGAGAGTTATTGACAGATATTCTGATGAAGAATTCATTGAGAGAGTCAGAGACTACAGAGATTCCGATGAAGATATCATCGAGCGAGCACAGACCATCATTAAGATACCCTACCTTTGAGTATATCCTTTTAACTGAAGAGGGGGAGGCAAACAGTTTTTCAGAGGCACAGTCTTATGAAGAGCATCACAGGTTCAAGCTTTGCAAAAAGCTGGACAATTCGGACTCCAGGTGATTGCAGGCCGGGTTCCTCCCTTGTTGGGCTGGAGGGGGAGATTGTTGGGTTCTTGAGCCTTAAATATGTCCAACTCTATTAAGGGGATTAATAAACCCATGAGGGCCCATAGTTGGGTCCAGCCCACATGAGAGCTTATATGCCCATGTGCATGGACATGCACGTGTAACATATACACGTGATATATATATATAGTCGAGTGATTGGGTGCGGCGGAACGGCGGTGCGGCCGCGATGTGGGCCGTTCGATCGCGGGTCCATCACATCCGACGGTCGATGTGAATCGCACCCGACCGTCCGATGCGATGGACCCGTGATCGCTGCCGCACCGCCGTTCTGCCGCACCCAATCACTCCTATATATATATATATATATATAGTCGTGATATTATACGATCGTGCGGTCGGTGCGGTCGCGATCACGGGCCGTCGATCACGGGTCCATCGCATCGGACAGTTGGGTGCGAATCACGTCGACCGTTGAATGCGATGGACCCGCGATCGGACGGCCCGCGATCGCGTCCGCACGACCGCACGAATGCATATTATCGGATATATATATATATATATATATATATATATATATATATATATATATATATATATATATATATATATATATATATATATAGGGAGCCGATTACATGCGGTCGTGAGGTCGGTGCGGCCGCGATCACGGGTCCATCGCATCGGACGGTCGGGTGCGAATCACGTCGACCGTTGGATGCAATGGACCCGCGATCGGACGGCCCACGATCGCGACCGCACGACCGCACCTCATCGGTCGCGTATATATATATATATATATATATATATATAGCCGTGATATTATACGGTCGTGCGGTCGCGATTCACGGGCCGTCGATCACGGGTCCATCTCATCGGACGGTTGGGTGCGATTCACGTCGACCGTTGGATGCGATGGACCCGCGATCGCAACCGCACGACCGCATATTATCGAAAATCTATATATATATATATATATATATATATATATAGAGACAGAGAGAGAGGAATGATACGGTGCGCGGTGCGGGAACATGCGCGAACGACCACGGGCCGTCGATCACGGGTCCATCGCGGGTCCATCGCATCGGATGGTCGGGTGCGATTCACATCGACCATTGGATGCGATGGACCCGCGATCGGACGAACGACGTCGCTCCCGCACGTTCCCTCACGCCGCATATTATCATCGACCTATATATATATTAGGTGCGGCGTCGACCACGGCCCGTCGATCACGGGTCCATCGCATCGGACGGTCGGGTGCGATTTATATCAACCGTTGGATGCGTTGGACCCGCGATCGGACGGCTGCCGCACCGTGCGGCCGCCGCACCTCATCGCGCTCGTGTATATATATATATATACACACACACACACACACACACACACACACACACACGCTTGCGATTAGGTGCGGCGAATGGCAGGTGCGGCCGCGACGTGGGCCGTTCGATCGCAGGTCCATCGCATCCGACGATCGATGTGAATCGCACCCGACCGTCCGATGCAATGAACCCATGATCGCTGCCGCATTCGCCGTTCGCCGCACCTAATCGGTTCCCTATATATATATATATATATATAGAGCCCACTAGGGTTTTTCCTTTGCGGCACAGCAAGAGAAGAGTTCGCGGCAGGTGTTTGGTTCGGCAACAGTGGAGAGAGATGAGAGAGGAGAGAGAAAGGGAAGAAGAGTTGTTTATTTTCCTCCGCAGATTCCAATCTACATTGAAGTAGTATTCTCCATATTATTTGGAAGATTATTTAGGGTTTTATTGAGATAATCTTGTATCCCTCTTTCATCTTGTATTCCTCAAGTTTTGAACAAAACTTGAGAGGACATTATTATCATTATTATTTGATATAGTGGATTGTTGCTTGAGTGCCCCGTGGATGTAGGCTTACGCTGAACCACGTTAAATTGTGTGTTTCTTTGTGGTTGCTTGCTTTTATATTTTTCTGATTGCTATCGGTGATTGATTTGGGTTTCGTATAATATATTATGCGATTATTATTATTTATTTCACACAAATAAAATTGTTAAAAATCCCAACAACATGGTGGGATTACACAAGAAATTTATGAAGCTTAAGTAAATCTTATAAAATCTTTTTAATACTAATTTATTCTATACTTGATAAACTTATGCCATAGCACTTTAGTAACTCCAATAAATAAAATAAAAAAAATTCAAGAAATTGTTACACACAATCCCCGGAACTATAAT
The DNA here is from genome assembly GCA_030737845.1 of Acorus calamus. Lineage (NCBI taxonomy): Eukaryota > Viridiplantae > Streptophyta > Magnoliopsida > Acorales > Acoraceae > Acorus > Acorus calamus. The sequence goes on from CM060861.1 coordinate 20,557,653, forward strand.
CCTATATACATCTACCAAAATATATAATTTAGCTAGGGTTGCAAAAAAATTTCATAATTTTTATTGGATTCATATAATTCATTAGAATATATAACTATGTACTTCATCAATTAGAACGAGTATACTATCGAATGCCTAACATTAAAAATAAAAATGTTAAAAGCTACATGAGAACCACAACCCAAAGACTCAATAGGGGCAACCCTCAGAGAAGAAGTCCACCATCACAACCTCGGCCGTGACCCTCAGCGCCTCGTAACCCATCCCCAGCGTCCCTGCATGCCAGTCCATAAAACTCAATATCTCGGGCGCGAATGCCCAAGACGCGCAGTCATCGACCTCCCTCTCCGACAGTTCCCTCGCGAAATCGGGCACCCATTCTTCCGTGGCGTAGACGAACTCTTCCGAAGAACCCCATTTTTTCGGGCGACATCGGAAGTCTTGTAAGTCACAAGAGAACCGAAACGGCTCCATCGACGTGCGCAGCTCCTCCTCCTCCTCGTTGGTGCGTTCGCACCGCTCGCACTCGCATGGGAAGGTCCGGGTCTTCTTGGTCACTTTGATTTCGAGGACCACTGTTTTCCCTTCCACCGCTTCTTCGAGCGGCTCCGCGAAGGGACCTTTCATGGAAACCGATCCGCACCTGCTTGAAGGTTTCATGTTGAGAATATATGGTTTTTGTCGCGTGCGTATGATGATATTGATATGGGGAGGGGTTTGTTATAGATTATATAGGTCAAGGTGGAGTCAAATAAACCGCCTCTCTAACAACCATAATGAACTAATTTATTATTCGTTTGGTTAGGATTGGAGCCTTGGAGGACATACAATAAGATTAGATATGAAGAAATGTATTTTATGCACTAAAGTGTGTAATACAATATTTTATATAATATTTGGATAAAATAATTATAATGATAGAAATATATATTTAAATGTGGATTTAAAAGAAGTATCACAACTAAATCATTGAGTTTGTTATTTATTTTTTATTTAAAAATATGTTATGATTAAAAAGTACCCTTATTTAGTGAAAATTTTGAAATAATTGTATCATTTCATTCATTAAGAATAATATTTATTTATCTAAAGAATTGGTTAAGAAGTGAATTTAAAAGATATATATCTATCTAAAGAATTAGTTAAGGAGTGCTGTTCATTAAGAATAAAATTTTGAAATATTGTATCATCTCATTCATTAAGAATAATATTTATTTATCTAAAGAATTGGTTAAGATGTGAATCTAAAAGATATTTATTTATCTAAAGAATTAGTCAAGGAGTGTTGTTCCACATGGTTTCTTTTTTCCAGCCCCAATTCCAGTGCGTCGATAGAATATCACCGGAACATATACTCACATTATCAAGATATATATTTCGATCGATAGAAATTTTTCACATTTCCTACAAACTCATTCATACAATTCATTAGAGTATATGTTTCATTTTTTATAAAAACGTGTAATTTATTAGATGAGGTATATTAATTTTTAAAAATTCAAAACACGTATAGACTAGAATTGGGGTTACAAAAAAAAAATTGTACATAACATTATTCTTAGTTAAGATAAAATTTGGTGAATATTTAACATTATCTATGATATTTTCTAGTTTAAAATATGTAATTTATTTTTTCATTCTTGTCCCATATCTAAAACCAAATTAAAATTCAATAAAATATTCAATCATTATTTAAGCCAGTTTAAAATCGATCCGATAAAAAAAAATTGAAACTAATCTATGGCGGTTCCGATTAAAGGATAATGAAACTAATCATGAGTGCTGCTATATTCAAGGATAATGGATTAAGTTAGTGGAATTTTTTTTAAAAAAATCCCTAATTTATCTTATTAAAGACTTTTTTTTAAGGAACTTGGGGTGCAAATCGGACGGGTTGGGTAGGGTTGGAGCTCAACCTGAACCTAACTATACCCTCGGGTTTGAGAAGTCCAACTTCACCCCAACCTGTCGGGTTTGGTTCGGATTTGATTCTAGTTGGGTTAGGTTCAGGTTGGGCTCGGGTTTGACTTTTAAAATGTATCATTCTAAACAATCAAAATTATGTAAAAGTTAATGTTCCACATGAAAAATAATATGAAAGATGAAATTAAGAAACATTTTTATTTAAAAAAAATATAGAAATGAAACTATAGAATTGATAGATTATAGGTAAAAATAAATTGAACAATTCAAATTTTATTTCATAATATATAAATTAAACAAAGTAAAATATGACTTAGAATATTTAAATTTTTTATCCCTACTTCATGTTCAGGTTGGTTCCGGATTTTCAATCCCTCAATCCGAATCCAACCCGAATTAGATTCATGTTGCTCGAGTTCGAGTTAAACCTGTACACTAAAATCCCAACCCAAATGGCCCAATCTGGTCCAAGTGCACCCCTGGACATATCTATTTCAATAAACTTCAACACATGAAAATTAAATTTGAAAATAAAGAGAGATGAAAATTAAAGGAAGAGGAAATCAAGATAAAAAGGGGAGGTGGACGACCTTCATCCCACCGTCGAAAACAAGGAACTGGGCCGGGTTGATAAAATATCAACTTGACCCTGCGATAATTTGTTGACAGCACTATTTACAAAAAGGATTAGATAAATAATATTATTTATGGGAACATGTAGTTGGGGCTTAAGCTCATAGCATAAGTTTTAAACAAGAAGTAATCTATTTGGCTCTACCTGAATAACAAAATTATTTAATTGAGCCAGCTTAAAATCTGATAACAAAGTAAAGCTTTCTAATGGGGGAATGTGGGGTTAGGATCATGTTCATTTAGTTTTAGATAAGTTGATGGATTCCAATCAGTGGATGTATATTTAAAAACACAAAAAATCCATTTTTGAGAATTCTGATGTGGTTAATTTAGCCCATAAAATGGTGCACGTGAAAATAAAAAACATTAACATATGATTGTTGGAAATAAGAGAGAGAAAAATAATAATAAAACCCTAAAACTCTTTTTTTTTTATTAGAGAGAGACTAAAGCCCTTTATATAATAGTACAAAATATATTACACGTGTAACACGCTAAAATAATAACAAACTAATATAATAACAAACTAAGATAATAATAAATATAATTTAATATCTTTAACAATGATACATTGAAATTAATAGTTGAAAATAATCACATGCAACAAACATTGTGTTGATGAAAAAAAGTTGTACATTTTTTGTTTCTTTGGAGTTTCACTTTCAATTTTGTCTTGACATTTCACACTAGTTTTTTTTTTCTTTCAGTGTAACATGCCTTCAAAAGAAGGCATAGAAAAGTGACTTACAAAAGAGAGAGATACAGAAGTGGCTTACAAAAGTGACTTACAAAAGGAGTGAGTATTAGACAAGCCATTGGGCTACACCTATACACTGTTTCAGATTATTTACATGTGTACAAAGGCAAACTCTGATATAATCATCCTCAAGTAGCCGAGATCACCTATCCCGTTGAGACTTGCGCGCCTGCCTAGCCAATATTTCTGAAGCCCGAACAACCTCCCTGAGCACCTTAACCACAAATACACTGTTGAATTTGGTGAACCCTCCCCCTGTCCCTGTAGCAGTAGAAGGATAACGAGAGCATCCGAACATAACACCACGCGCGAGGCTCCCCTACTAAGATCAGCCCGATGAGCCCTCGCAATAGCCGCTGTCCCCATAAACGATGGAGAGGACCAAGGCCAAGCCCATGCCCCCGCACCTAGAATCTTGAAAGGGCATCTTCAATCAATAAACAGCCAGCAGCTCGATCTGGTTAGAGGGTCTACACTCCCTGCCGTGACGGCATATATTACTTTAGAGCGATTAGGATGTAACAGAGAAGAGGAACAACTATGATGATGAAAATATGGAGGGATAACAATAAAGGTGGTACCTCCATCTCTTTGGCCATAGACTGAATACATTCCAATGTTCCAAGGGAACCTGTCTTGTAACTCTTAGCGGTTGAACTTCAGTCCCCTTGAAAATTCATGACAAACAACATTCCATACCTGATCTCCAATGATAGCTAGATTCCCAATCTTGAGCCGTCCAGGCCCTGAGATTCATTAAACGGGAATAGACACTAGGCGAATTTATAAAATGAGACTTCAAAGTATATATGAAAAAAATATAATGACTAATAACATAATTAATCTTCAAAATAACTGAATAAATAAATAAAAAAAACATAAATTACACTACGTATAAGAAAAACAATTATTTAAGTTTTCATTTTTACGGAGCAATTAGAGAAACAAAAATAAGCTCTTTAAAATGTGAGATCTGTTAATTAAAATATTACATTCGTAAATTTAAATTCAAAACTAAATTCCTATATAATTGAAAATTTTAAATAAGTTATGAAACTAAAAAAAGGATAAAAAAACGAATGGGTGATTTAAAAAAAAATCCAAATATAAAAATAATTAAATAAATTTACAATTGAAAAATCGAAGATACAAATTAGAATTATGTATGAAAAACATAATAAAATTTAAAAATACATATTAAAGGGATAATATCCTCTTAAAGAAAGAATAAATTTTAAAATTTTAATCCTAGAAATACTCAAATAATTCTAATACAACCATATTTTTAGGGATTTGCATCATCTAGTTTTAATACAACAACAAAGGATTCAATTGCCTTGATTGCCTATCCCAGGGCCGACTCTGGAGCCGTCCATATGTGTGAAGGGGGCCGAAGCATCCAAGGAATGAAGTGCCAACATCATTGAGCACTAAACAAACATTCTTTGAAAAGGTGGCTAAGAGTCTCAAGATGGCAATGATACAGGGCACATTCAGTGGCCATATGCATCCCCCAAGACCATCCAAATGCCCTTGTTAGAATTTGGAAGCAGTCCCATAAAAGTTTCCACAAAAGTTTCCACTGAAAGGACTTCATGCGAGGCAAAATGGGCATTCTCCATAGCGTTCGCCAAAGCGATCAGTTAGCTACCGGCAGTTGCGTGTTGGGAATGAATACGCGGAAGCTATCAATAAAAAACGAGATCGATTACAAGAACGGACCACAATCATATGAAAGACACAAAAATATACGTGATTCGGCCTAAGCCTCATTACAAGGGGCAAAAATAGATAATCCAATATAATAGTTGAGATACAAAATATGTCTTAGAAACTCTCTCATGTAATTATCCTCTCTCTCTTGAACCCTCTCAACCTCTCTCCTATGCATCTCTACATTTTATGTCATGCTAGCCCAATTTTGACCTGGAACCCTAAGAGGATATATATTTATATGAATAAATAATTTCTTTTCTAAGTAATCCCCTAATAAACAAGTCTGTAACAAACAAATCTAATTTTAGGAGATTCATTATATATTTTAATTAAGATCAAATCTTAACTAATTACTGTCCACCCTAATTTGATTTCATCATGGCCATCCGATGTTGATACATCAGATCGAGACATAATCCCAACAATCTCCACCTTGGCTCGAATTTGGTAAACTCCGACTTCCACGAACCCTTTGACGATGTTCGGGGGACGGGGAACCTAGCACCACATAGAGGACTAGAGGAGACGATGAACAACAAAACATTCTCACCTTTTTTTAATCAACCAGCCAGCAACGGTAATATGATCATTTGAAGTTTGAACAAAATGTAAGAAATGATATGCCGAGCCCCAAAACATTCGCCCTCTCAAGTGAGTATAAATGGACCTGTTAAAATAGGGGTTTGTTTGGGGGGGAGGGTCTGTTAGAGGCTCTTTTTTCACAAATGCTGCATATTTTGGCGAAGGAAAGTGATGCAAAGCCCTCTTGGAGATACACTAACAACAGTTCCTCAAAAAAACTCTTGTTTCTTTGTAGCACATTGTATATTGAACATTAGAAAGGTTGAATGCTATGTACTCATCACCATATTTTTTATTTCGTCCATAGCATTGACTTTTTTTGAAGTCATTCGATACAAACAACACTTCTCATTTGATAACATTGTGCATTTTTATTTGACATGGGGTGAGTAATTATTCAGTTAACCAAATTAAATTTACTAAATAACAATGGATTTGTGGATTTTAAAATGATCAACACCAATAAATGTTGCACTTATGTAGGGGACTAATGCATTACCCTTTTTTTGAAAAGTAGAGAACACCATATTAGGGGACTACATGCTATTAAAGAAACTACTACTACTACTACTGCTACTACTACTACTACTACTACTACTACTAATAATAATAATAATAATAATAATAATAATAATAATAATAATAATTAATTTCACGTTTGACTACATCCCAAATTTAATTATAAATTTAACCTTTGTCCTAGTGTTGTGTCAACACTATCACTTCAATGCTAACTGAATTTTTTTTAACTTCCATTGAAAGCTTGTGATATGTCTATCTTAATCTTAATTTTTAATATTTGAATTTTCTTACTTTATCTTATCTCACTTTTAAAATCTTATTACAATTTAAAATTCTATTCGAATTTTTATCTACGCCAGTAAAATATTCTTCTCGTACTAATAGGTAAACCAACTAGTATATAATTGAATTCTTGTCTATTATAATCATATAAAATTTCTCGATCCTCATTACTTGTAGTGATAATCTCGAAATATCTGAATACTCCCTATCCTCATAATTAGAATTAATATATTTGTGTGATTGAAGATCATACCTGTAGTCTTTTTTCAATTTTCCTTTTTGACTCAATAATGAATCCAATTCAAATTCTATTTTTTTAAATAATTCTAATTGTTAAGATTCAGATATAATTTAAAATTTAATTTGTAATGCCCCCATATCTTCCGACTATGCGGTAACCTTATGAGCTGTTCGATGGGGGAGATGAGTCTACAACACATTTTTATGGTTGAATGCACTCGTGCACATTTGCGAAGCTGGTTGGCAGCATTTGGTGGGCATGAGGGATTTTAGGGATGATTTTTCTGCAAAAGGAGAGTGAAGACAAGGGAGTGAAAGCCAAAGTCTTTTTGGCGGTTACTTGTGCATTGTGGATCACTCACAACCATTTGTTTTTCGAGGGACTAGTGTATGTGGAGAATGTTTGAGATACGATCATGTATCTTCTAAAGGATTGAAGTGTTTTTTTGTGCTGGGGCGAGAAGTGTCTCAATCAGAAGGGGTTTGCTAATAATATGATTAATCAATGTTTTCTCTTTTGTTTTTTACAAGTGATTCTATTAGGGAGGAAATAGATATCTCTTCTACTTTCCACTAACTAATTGGAATTTATTGTTGTGAGTATCTTTAATTGGTTTTTTTAATTGGACATTCTTTTTTTTGAATAAAATTGAATAAAATTAAGACTTCTATCATTTCACCGTAGTAATAATAATAATAATAATAATAATAATAATAATAACAATAATAATAAATAATCCTTATCGAGCTGTTTTAATCAAACGTACGGCAGCGGTTGAACGTGAGGTTGAAACGTTAAGATTTTTCTAACTTGTGTTTTAAACTCAGCTTTTAAGTATCACTATTTTTATTAGATTTTTAACTATAAGATTTTAGAAAAAATAAAAATGGTGTATCAGTTTATGAATTTTTAGCTTTCTAAATTGAGAATCTAATCTAAACGGTATAGACGAGCCCAAACCCAGTCATCGAGCCCAAACCCAGTCATCGCGTCCTTGGCGGGGATTCTTCGCATTCTCCGTTTCTCCAACACACCAACCAACAAACCTTCCTCCATCGGACATTTTTTTTTCCTTCCTTTGAGAGAGAGAGACACCACGCGATTCGATTCGATGGGATCCTCTTCCGGTGGGAACCCGAATCCCCTCCTCCCGTCGGCGGCCTTCCTCCTCTGCCTTCTCCTCCTCGTCACTTCTTCCTCCTCTGCCTCCGATGAGATGTCCCACGATGATGTCAACGCCCCAAAGTCTCCTTCCTGCAACAACAAGTTCCAATTTGTACGCCCTCTTTCGTCTTGATCTTTCAATTTTTGTTTTTTTTTATGATTGGTTTTGTTTTTAGGGTTTGATGTTTGATCTGAATTTTGATTCGGGCAAAGCATGGTTAGAGGATGTTTTTGAGTTAATCAATTGTATCTCTGATGTTGATTGTCATGGATTTCTTTTTATGCCTCAATTCATGCATTATTTATGTGCTTCTTTAAAGATAATGTGGTTGGAAAGTTGTGGGTTTGCTATTTGTGGGAAAGAATAGCTGAATGTTTTTTTTTATATGAATAGATGTAGTTAATTGAGTTGAGGATGAAGAATATGAGTTTTAACACATGGAAGTCTTATAAAAAATGTTTATGAGGTAATTGACCACCCTTTGCCCCATTTGGATTGGGAATAAATGGTGGAATAGGTGGAAATAGAGGAGAATAAGAAAAAAAAGATCTTTGGGTGGAGAGAATAAGTGGGTATAGTTATGTAGAATTATGTGAGAATAAGCTGATATTTATATTCCAAGCCCCCCATGGAATTGTGTTATTCCTCCACTGGTATAAGGGAGCCTATCTATCAAATCACATGTCATCACATCAAATCACCTGTCACCACCTCTTATACATCAATGAGGCCCACATGTCAAATCAATTTTTTACACCTTATTCACATTTTATTCTTCATCAACCAAACAACTCAACATTTATTATTACGTTTTACAATGAGAATAACAAAAAGCACAACCAAACAAAAAATTACTTATTCCATTGATAAAGTTGTTTATTCCTGGAATAGATATAAAGCTTAGAATAATTTTTGTCTCTACCCAAATAGCCACTTAGGAGTTGTGCAAAAATAAATTTTAATGAGGTACTCATACTTCATCCCCTTTTTGAAGTACGCTCTTGTTGATGTCCTTTACCCTGAGAGCATTCAGGGTTCCTCTAATAATGCGATATCCCTGGGTAAGTTTTTAATCTTCCCACCTCTTACTAAGACGACGACATGTTCTTATAAAATTAATGGACATTACCTGGTATATAAGCAGTGATTTAAAATCATATCAGCCTATGCTTTTTAATTTTTAATATGAAAATGATTTTTATTATTTCTTCTAGCCTTGCTCATATCCTTTGTGAACACTGTCATCATCTTGATTGGTTTCTGCATGCGACCTCCTCTTTTTTTCAGGCCTTCGTGTTATGCTGTAATTATTTTGAATGTGATGTAGTTCAAATGTTCATTTATTACGAATGACAATCTTTAATTGAACTTCACATTGTAGTGGAAATATGTACTGCATATTTCTCTATCAAGGGAGAAAGTACCCATTTGATGGTTGGTGTAGTGTTTTTTCCCTGATAACTAGTAGATAAGCGTTTGATTGCGCAGTGTTTGCGATTGCAGGAAGCTAGTTCTGCAATCGTGCAACCAAACAGTTTTTCAATCGCAGCTTCTTGCAAACAGATTTCAGGTAAATAGTGTTCAAAAGCTGCGATTTGAGAAAGCTGGGGGGAGACAGCTTCCTGCAGAATCAATTTTAAACCCAGCGATTGCAAAAAATCAGTTTTGCAATCGCGTTACCAAACGCTACCAGATTTAACCCACATCGATTGCTAATTTGAAATTCAAAATGCTTAACTCTTGTTCTAATGTAACATGATCCAGTAGTAGGGTTTTAGTTTCAACTAGACTCTTGATCTCCTGCTGAAGAGGCATGTTCCTGCTTGTCCCTGAGTTTTTTGGCTAGCATTTTTATCTAATGCATATATGGCTCTCCTACTTCCATAAAATTCTTTCATATGAGGTCCATATCAAGCCACACCCTTGAATCTGATATCATTGGGGAAGGCACCTCATACTTATGTTGTGGTCTTAGATGCTGGTTCACAAGAACATGCTGGCAGCTCCTTTCCCAATTGTTTGCTTTAGCTTTTCTCTATTATTGGCATGGTTCCCGAGGTAGATGTCTTTATTATAGTCTATTCCAAGCAAACTTTTTCAGTGAAGCTTGGGAAGTAAATTCATCTTCTCTTCATTTCTTAGAACTTTGATTGTCTTTTCCTTGAAGGTTTCTTTCTTTCATTGTGAATGTATACCTCGGTGATATATTTGTCTTGCATTTTCAACTGTGGCATAAGTATGGAGTTCAATATTAAGCTTTGTCTCTTGGTTCCTAGCCTCTTTTGGTTGTGTACCCTCTGTAAATTGATATTATTTTATTTATCAAATTATTTCCTATTGTGAAATTCATAACTTTCTCTACTTTGTCATGTGTCATGCAGATCAATGATGGTCCTCTTAAGATATTTTTCTTTCTTTAATCCACCTAGAATTGTAAGAATGGTGAAGATGATTTTCATATGTGTTTGCTTTATAGCTTTTTCAGTAGTTTCTTGCAGTTAATGTTATCTCTGTTCAATGCTCCTTTTTATGTTAGTATAATGGAGAAGTCCATGTTCTTATGGCATGGCAATATTAGTCCTGTTGAGATGCTGCATGTGATGCACTATGTCTGTCTTACCTTAACACAGGTTACCATATCATTGTTTTATAAATATGCTTAGTGCTTACAGATATGATATGTTGGTTTTCTTTTTTACAGGTTAAGGTAGAGACTTGGGTAAATGGTGTTGCAAGTTCAAGTATAGTTGGATTAAGTGCAAGGTTTGGTTCTCCCTTACCAAAAGATGCAACTTACGCCGTCCAAGGACCCGCAGTTTTGACAAATCCTTTCAACTGTTGTTCCAATTCTACGTCAAAGGTGCTATTATGATTATTTTCTCGTGTGCAACATTATATGGTACCTTGAAATTTTGCATTGAGAATTGTTCAATTTTAATGATGTAGGAATTATTATTTTATTGACCTACCAGTATACGTATTGATGTAGAAAATAATTGAAAAAAAATGTCAGAAAACTATGAAAAGTCGGAGAATCTAGAATAGATAGAGGAATGAATGCCAATAAAACTTTAGGTTTTAATGTCTTCGTACAGGGTAATTTTTCGATGTCATTGAAAGTTTGGGTGACTATTTTAATTGGGATACAAGAACTTAAAACATGAAAGATAAATGTCATAAGTACTTTGCTATTGCACTTTGAACCATAGTTTAATAACATGTGCGGACCACCTTATATGCAGTGGGGTCTGTGTATGATACATGTGGTCGCACATTGTGCATTTTTTTTTTAAATAGTGTATGGGCTGTTTGAAGGTGTTCGAACCCCGTTCGAATAGCCTTTAGGCAGTTGAACCCCGTTCGAATGGGGTTCAAACGGCCCACATGATTGCACATTGATGGCACCTGCGACGCATGTGTATGCCGTGCGGCCGCACTTTAAACTATGCTCTGAATAGGGGAAATGAGGACCAAATCCCAGCAATTCTGATATGTGCATTTACTAACAACCCCCCCCCCCCCCCCCATTAAAACAAAAAGAAGAACTATAGAAATGGAAATGTTGGGTCAATTACAGAAGCTTGTGCGGGATAAATGCCTTCATTAATGCACTAATGGAAAGACTTCAAAATTGGCACATTGGGTCAATTATAGATACAGCCAATAGAATGCCTTTACTAATGTATTAATGGAAAATAAAAATTACATACATGATTGATTCCTCTTTTCCACACTCTTATCCATCTGATGGAGGCTATCAAATCTCGTAGAGTGACATCAAATTATCAGGAGGTATGAATTGCTCATTTTCATGTGCTCCCATGTTTCGATCCTGGCTTTTCTTGCCTTCATCGTTGCCCTTCAACATGCTTCCACCATTGCAAAATGCTACTTTTTAGTTTCATTTTCACAATGAGCCCTTTCGATCTCCAACAATAGGCATTCTCTTCTCTTTTTAATAAATTGGGGTAGGATGCCTACCGTTATTTTTCAAAAAAGAAAACGGGAAATAATGTTGAGCATTGTGAATCCTTGGAAGGAGAATATAGAAGAATACATATAAGAACACCAATAAATGCCTGGAAAATCTTAGCGTTTGATGGATGCATACTGTTAAAGAATAATTATTAGGAGAATATTATGTCTTTATTATCATTATTGTGATATTATTAGTTTTCTAGTTTTCCTAGTTTCTTTTTTTGGTATTTAGGGTTTCCTTTGTGTATCTATAAATAGAGTCTTTGACTCCTCTAATACAATAACATGAATTCCCTTTTCATTTATTCTAACATGGTATCAGAACCATAAACCCTAGATCCACAAAAAAATTATCATCTTCTTCCCCGCTCCGATTGGGGAGTCTTCAATCGGTGCGGGGGAGGACTTTTCACCGTCATTGTTGTGCTGTGAGTCTTCAATCCGAGCGCCGTGAGTCGTTCGCGCCGTCATCTTTTTCGTGTTGTCATTGTCTTCATCACGCCGTTGTTCGCATCGTCGTCTTCTTCGCGTCGTCCGTCGCACGTTGCCCCGTCGCATGTCGCCCCCGAGGAGGACTTTTGATACCCATATTTTCTTCCGCTGTTTGTGTTTTTTTATCTCCGTTATTTGTTACGTTTCGCCATCAGCGTTTGCAGTGTTGCATAAAGGCTTCAGTCATTTCTTCTTCTTCTTCTTCTATGTTTGCGCGTCTCTTGTTACGTGCCGTCCGTGTCGCCGTTTGCATCGTGTTTCTTCTTCTTTGCTTGTGGTACTGTCGTCCGCGCGCCGTCTCCGCTGCCTGTCTGTGCTACACGCGCCATCCAAGTGACTCCGACTGACTCAACGAGCGGGAGCGACTCCGACTGACTCAAGAAGAGCGGGAGTGACTCTGACTGACTCAACGAGCGGGAGCGACTCTGACTGACTCAACGAGCGGGAGCGAAGGGATGCGTCCGTCCGCGCCAATCACCACCGGCCGCCCATCGTTGTCACTAGCTTCCACCACCATCTCATTTTTGTGCAAACTCTAAGGGTTTTACCTTTCAGAGTTTGAGAGGGGGTGTTAAAGAATAATTATTAGGAGAATATTATGTCTTTAATATCATTATTGTGATATTATTAGTTTCCTAGTTTTCCTAGTTTCCTTTTTTGGTATTTAGGGTTTCCTTTGTGTATCTATAAATAGAGTCTTTGACTTCTCTAATACAATAACATGAATTCCCTTTTCATTTATTCTAACACATACAAGGTAACAAGTGAGCAAAATCTCAATATCATTAAAATTGAATCTCTTTCAATTGGATACAAGAACTTAAAACAAGAAAATAAAAGTCATAATTACTACCCCAGTTGCTACCTAATATATACGAAGAAATAAAGGACCAAATTCCACCTAATCAATTTTGTTCGGTAACTAATTAATCATCCTATCAAGGAAACAAAAGGAAACCACATTTATTATGAGACACTTAAATTGGCTACATTGGGTCAATTATACATCTTTCCCAAATTAAATGCCTTTATTAATTTACTAAAGGAAAGACTAAAATTAGCGACATTGGATCAATTATAGATACTTGCTTAGTACAAATCTTTTTATTAATGCATTAAAGGACAAATATGGAAGAAGGTAGGAGAGGCTTTAGGAACTTCATGTTCCTGTTCTGATATGAATACAAATATGGAAAAAGAAGAATGATAGAAGCAATCATGCCAAGTTCCAATGATTGATTCCTCATGCTACTTGTTGATCCATTTGGCTTTCGCGCAATGAAAGAATTTTCTAAAATAAAAGAGTATATTGGGAGAACACTTGGGCTGCAATCTTATCGATGCTTCGGGAGCACTTGGGCTGAATCTCATCGATGCTTCGGGATTGGGTAAAATTTATTTTGGAGGAGCTCGCCTAATTCCTTGATGGGTTCCAATTGGGGAGGGGTTAATAATCAATCGGGTGTTGGATTGTATTTCTTTTCAAACTTGTTCCTTCGTTTATTGTTGTGAGGAGATCCCTCGTCTCCTAATCCGGGGGTTTCTTTGAAATAAGATTCTCCTGTACCTTTTTTTTTTATAAAAAATGCATTAAAGGAAAGAGTAAAAATAGATTCATGGTGGGTTTTTCTTCTTCATTGAATAAAACTTCAATTCCGATGCTCCTGCATCACTTGTGCACCGAGAATAGTGTTAATTTCTTGTTTATATCCAGTCCTTTTTTAGTTCACCATCTTGAAATACTTTTTTGCTATTTAAAAAAGGTCTTATTTTTCTAAATTATAGGAAGCTAATATGTATATGTTAGTTGAGGGAAAATAGTGAAACATAGGATGAGATATGGCATCGCATGGGATGAAGACTAAAAGGAAGTTGAGCAATATTGTGAAAAGCTGATGCGACGATTAAATATGACATGACTCTAATATCAAACACTGAAATTTATATTTGAGAGAGTATGGGTGATTCTCCAATAAACACCCACTAAAACCTAAATCACCACCCCATATAAGAAATTAGTTACTCTACGAAAAACTTGTCGTCGTACTCATGTTCAATGTTCTTACATTTATAAGATGAGTTCTTGATGGAGCGCGATCATGAACCATTTGATCTACATTGAGGACCACACGGACGACTATGGATGATTTGCAGTTTTATTTTTAGGTTAATGAATAATTAAGATTAGTTATTATTTATGATATCATTAAGACATAATTTCCTATTTTTAGTTAGGATTCTGTTAGGATTTCTTTTTTGTTAATAAAGATTTAGGTGATTTGAAGAGATCTTAGTTTGTTGGGATTCTCTTATCTATAAATGAACTCTATAATCACAAAAAACAAATAAGATAATGATAAGCTTATTCTCTTTATTTTCCTATTGTTTTGTTATCCTTGGTGGAATAACAGATTCATAGAAGCCTATCATTCTATCGTTCGATTCGTTGAAGTCCATCGTTCTGGCATTCTTTGTGAAAAATCAACAAGTTCGTTGAAGCCTCCAGATCCCACATCCCTTTGTGCACGAAGGTTGATCGGATCCGAGGAAGAGCGTACCATATGCTACATCAAGCGTATCCTACGCTTCATCAGTTATCCTATTTTTTGAACCTTTTTAGATCTCCATAGCCTTGTTTTTTTTTCCCATGTATCTATCAATGTCATTCATAGAGGGATTGTTGCGACCTGCTGGTCTATAAGGCTGGCAATGGAACAACTCACAAGGGTCATGGATACCCTAGACGTGCCAGCAAACGATGTCATCGTGTGTGGCAACCAGGGATCAGGCTGCCTGTGGCGCGGGTGATAGTAGTCAATTTGGTCGGGGATGAAAGTTTCTTCAAGGTACAGAGTGATGGTGGGTGAGGAGTGGTATCTGTGAACAATGTTTCTGGCTTTAATATCGTTTTTTCCAGTTGATTTGAGAGGTTAAAGAATGCATTGCGAATAGTTGGAAGTTTTTAGAGCAACTTGGGTTCAGGCTTCAAGTGATCAATTTTTATTTATTTATTTGAGTATATTAGAAGGAATTGATCCGGAAGATGTTGAGTGAAGTTAGTTTGGTGTGTAGTGGGGGTGATTAGAGCCAAAGGTGGGGGGTGCCCTTCATGCATCATCTACTGTTTGTTTTGTTATCCTTCTCTTTTTCAGAATTGTACCCGAACATTTAATAAGATTTGGTGGCAGGATTTCTATCCGTTCACTAAAAAAATAGGTCTTCTTTATGTGTAAAATCTGTTTTTCCCTATATGGCTTGATGAAATGTATTGTGCTCTAGAAATTAGAGAAGATTCAGTTTTTGATTAACAAAATGCCTCAGCACCACCTTCTTCATTTTTTGAGAAGCTATATCCATTGCAGTTAATCAATTCCATTGCCTTGGCTAAGCGTGGAGATTGTGCTTTCACAGCTAAGGCACAGATTGCCCAGTTAGGAGGTGCAGCAGGCTAATTGTGATAAATGACAACGAAGGTGGACTTTTTTGAAAATATACCTCCATATCTTATTTGTCATTTGCTATTTTGTTGTTTGAAAATTCTATCTCTATGAGCTATATGTGATACCGATCTAATTCTCATCTTTTTAAAATTTCTTTTGCAGATCTTTACAAAATGGTATGCAACAAGAATGATACTCTAAATGTTACTATTCCTGTTGTAATGATCCCAAAGTCGGGTGGCAAGACCATAGAAGATTATATTAATGTTGGGAAAAGTGGTAAATTTCTACTCTATGATGATATTATTGATGCTTAAATTTGGTTTGATTATACCTCTTGGCTCTATTACATTCCATAAGCTTACAAATTACTACATTTCAATTCAAGTTTTTATTTTTACATAATGACAAGATGAGGGTTATTCCCCTTGTGGGGTGGGGTGTTGCAGTTTTTTGCTATTTTATTACTGATGAGATATTATGGGGCCCAATATGGGCCTGTTCAATTTAATCTTGCTCTACTAATATGTACATGACAATTACAAAATGTGTTGTGGCCTGTTTTATTTGTCATGTGATATGAATATGTCTCTCTTTTTTAAACATTCTATCTTTATATTCTGTCTGATTTCATTGATAGTTCTAGCATTAATCTGTGTTTTATTGACATGGCATCTGAGAATTCTTGGTCCAAAATACCTGCAAGATTCAACTGTTGAAGGCTCCTCCTTTCATCTCGTGTCTCAATCTGCACATCCATACTCTGTGTTATAATTGGCAAAATATTATTATATCTTCATATTTATTATATGAGTTGTTTATTTTGGTAATTTGTGCCTGCGTAAAGGCTATTATCTTAATCTCTAAGTCTACATGTTCACATCTAGGTTGGAAATACAAAAACCCAACATACACAGATTTTCTAGATGTTTAATGGTGTTTCACACATGTTGAATGGTGCATATTTCATTACATGATAATGAAATGTGCATCAGCATGTACAGAATGATGCAGAGAAATTGAAGAGGGCAAATAAGAAACAAGGCAGAATTCGAAGAGTGGAATCAATAGAAAAATAGAAATCAAGCTAATCCAAAAGATGAAGGGCTGCTGTTTTTTTTAAAACCTGATGATTTAATCAAGCATAACAAAGCACTATTTACAGTGAATGTCCCCTTTTATTTACACAGCCTGGCTCTACAGTCCAATGGATTGTTCTGTGATATCTAATCTAGTTTTGACTATCACACCTTGGAGCGACCCTTTCCAAATATAAGGTAATCAATATAGAGTGATCATTCAATAGACATGATTATGCGTGCATGATGGGAAAAGATGCAAGAAACACGACATGATAAAATAATGATAGGATAAAATATTAAAAATTAGAAGCATGACCCCATGTAGAAAAATGAAGTCAAATGCTACAAGGACATACAGGCCGGGGAAACCTATATGTACTGAAATTAATTTGTAAACATTGAATGCATAATCAGTCTTGTTAGGGCACTATGACATAATATCTAAGGAAGAGTGGGCAGGACTAAGAAAACCTACACAAGGAACTGAACTTGTTATGACTCAGCAGTCGTCTCTCAAATTGTATTTAGTATACAACAATCATGATTCATGATAGAAATTCAAGAAATACTAAACCATATAAATAAAATAAGGGAGAGATAATGAGTAGCAAAAGAAGTGAAATACATCATCAAGCCCTATCCAGCCATAACAATTGTATATACATCATCATTATATTGCAACTGATCCTGTGAGAGTGCTAGGACCCGGCTAGATATAAAATAACAAAATACAAACAATAAAAAGATCATTTGCTTGAAGGAACGGGAGTTATGGTTGGGCTCTGCTGATGAGGTAGCGGTTCACAATACTCCTCACACCTCATTGGGGGCATTAGGGCCACAAACATAACATAGATTTTATTACTAGAGGTATGTAAATCTTAAATGTCTCCCTTGCAATGACTCATGAACCCCATAAATGCCTCCTTTGGTTGACCCGTCTGCCTAGAATAGGACTTCCATGTTTCAACAATATTTATTTATTATTCTACTAGAAGTAAGACTACTCTAGTTTATGGACTGCAAGTCCTCTCTTTTATCACACATAAATTTTCTTCAATTAGGGCTTGCTGGCTTGGACCTGTAGCTCAGTGGTTGACAAGAGACTTTGCAACCATGAAGTCATGGGTTCGAGTCCCAACATTTACCTACCCAGGAAAAAAAAACTTCAATCACTTTTTCTGTTTATATTTATTATCAGTTGTTTTCTGATGTCATGCTTCTTAATTCAGTTGATCTTCTACTCTATTCTCCAATTCGGCCTGCGGTGGACATATCAGCACTCTTTTTATTATTGATGGCTGTTGGAACAATTGTTTGTGCTTCCTTGTGGGGTGAATACATTGCTTGTGAGCAGGTTGATGAGCGTTACAACCAGTTGACACTGAAGGTGCTATTCTACCTATAAATATATGTTTCATATACAAAATGAGGCTGATTTGTTTTGTTACACATGTACACGCATAGTGCATGTCCATACATCTATATATGCTTGTGTGCATATGTCAATCAAAACCTAGGATATCTTGGGTCATCTATCATATTGCTCCCTCATACAATTTGTCAGAATACCCCATCTTTACTTTCTTCCTAAATCAAATGGAGTGATACCTAATCCTTTCTCCATATTCCGGATTTTGCTTAGGTCCTCTTCTTTGTTTCCATTTCATTCATTCTGTTTCCTGTAGTCATGGAAGGCCTTTAGCAAGGTTATAAGGCAGATATTCCTTTTATCTTGGTCATCTATAGGCGAAACCTCTTAATCTTCTATTTAATTGATATGTTTTCACAAATGCCTTCCCTGCACATTTATCTCCTTTATATTGGCTGGAAAATTGTGGGGAATGAGTTTCAAGTTCCCTTTTCTGTTTTCGTTTTTTGGTGTTAGCCAGTTTGGGTGCCCAGTTATGATAGTATAGCATTTTTGTAGTTGCAACAAGTTTCTTGTCCTATCTTCATCATGCAAGGTTATTTACTTATCTAATTTTAATTTTTCAATTTTCAACTTGTATTTAATGGGTCACCTATATTTCCATTTGGTCAGGATACATCAGCAGCGAACAGCGATGATTCTGAGAAGGAAGTTCTAGAAATCAATGCAAAGGGAGCTATTGCTTTTATTATAATGGCATCTGCCTTTCTAATGCTCTTGTATTTCTTTATGGCTTCATGGTTTATTTGGCTGCTAATAGTGATGTTTTGCATTGGTGGCATTGAGGTATATGTTTTGCTCGCACTTCATTTCCATGATAATCTGGCCCTAGTTGTCATTTCCTTTACCATGTATGTGAAATGTTTATCACACAAGTGAGGCTTTTAAATATTTCTAGGTCAATGCATATTGATGCTTGTTCCATTAGTATTAGATTTTCTTCTGGCTGATATCATAAAGTTAATTTTTTTTTTTTACATCTGTCTAGTTTTGTTGAGAATATTGACTACCAAAGGACTAACATCATTTTCATGAATATCAATAATTTTTACATTGTTTTTATTCTGTCTTCATTACACCTATATTTCCATAAAGTTTTATCCAATATGATTAGGCTGGGGTTGGTCAGTGGCTTTGTGGGGGATTGGTGCTGCCTGATCACCCACCCCCTGTGCACTACTGAAAGGTTCCAACCCCACCCCTCCCAGTAGAACACCGCGCACTCACTGAATATCCTGTCTTGAAAGAATTGTAGTGAGATGCACGGGCATGGTCCTTCTCGTTTGCATTTTTCTCTATTTCACGTCTTTCCTATTCCAAGATCTCTATGATACTTGTGTCCTTGTCTTTCTGTGAGTTGTCTGTTTAGTTGTGTGTGAATCCATTTCAAATGATTCTTAAGAGTTCGTCCTGAATTAAAGTAACTATTAAACTTCCATCAGTTACTCACGTTTGAGACCTGGTATCAGTTATGTGGAAGTCTATGAATGATGCAGTTGGGAAAGATGCATAGCAGAGTTGTAAGATTCAATTAGAAAAAAAGTGAGATGAGTAAGGTTGATTATTTTTCAAAAAGGATAATGCTTCTTTTTCCCTTAAGGAACTTACCTTGAGTGGCTGAATATGTTGTTCAAAAGCAGACATTGTTTAGTTTAACGAATTCAAAGTTTCAATATTTCAGCTCAATACTCTTCGTTCTTTTATTTCTGAATTTTTTTTGTTATAATTAGGATTTCAGTTGCTGAGTATCATTATATGGATGGTTTTATGCAATTCTGAGTTTAAGATGTTCTTGAATTTTTCAAAAGCCTATGTCAAACTCAGTCTTAAACATACACATTTCATATCTCTTTTCCTTCCTTTTTTCTGTTATATCCTCTTTTGTCTTTATTTCTCTCGATATCTCTCTCTCTCATCCCATGACATTTATCTCTTTTCTCCCATAGGTAATCTCTTAATTTCCTCCTCTTCATATCACTAGATTATTTTAGATATAAATTAAAAAACTCTACCTTGTTTCTAGCTTTGTCATGTTCCATTTATCACTGACGACATAAATTAGTCATACATATGGCTTGATATGGAATCGCTTTCTGAGATTTATAGATTTTCTTCAAAATTGTGCAAGAACGTAAAGGAGTTTCTTGAATTATGTTGTATTTATTGAACTAACAGGTCTGCCTCTCTAAATTGAATGCAGAATTTCTCTTGATCAGACTGCTAGTGATGATCTGGCCTGTATAATGAATTCTTCATAATTATTGAGCTTGATTTGTACTCCGTATTTGTTGTTGAACTTAATGTTTTGATGTATTTTCAGGGCATGCATGTTTGCTCAGTAACACTGATTTTGAGGTAGTGATAATTTTTTTTATTTATCATTTAATTTCTGTGTTACTTCTATACATTCTTGGTAATTTTGCTATGTTTTCATAGTCCTGCACATTGTAATTTCTTGGACAGGTTCTTCAAAAATTGCAGGAGGAGGACAATTAATATTCCCATTCTTGGGGATGTTTTGGTTCTCTCTCTTGTAGTTTTGCCATTATGCATGGCATTCGCAATTCTATGGGCTGCCAATCAGCATGCATCATTTGCTTGGATAGGTCAAGATATTCTTGTATGTTATCTTTATCCCTTCTTTATAGTGTATGTTTTACATGATTGAGATATGTGAATTCATTAGTATCAATACTTTGTGGTTTTGTGTCTGTAGCTTTACAGGTAATGAATAAGTCTATTCATTTTTTAATCAATTTATTTGATCAAATGATATTCAATTTTATGGAAGGAGGTTAATCTAACTTAAACTTCTTCTGTTGGAATCGAAGTTGACCCAGGAAACTAGCATCCAATCTTAAGTTGATTAAAAAAATTAAGTTGCAGGAATGATTTAAAACATGCAGAAAATTTTTTTTCTTCGTATTCATAGCGTGTTATCTAAATGATGTTTGAAGCATTCATTCAACATGAAAATTGTAAAGCATATAGAAATAATTTTACATGCAAAACTGATAGGAAAAAACACATGATGTCGTTTAGAGAAATCATTTTATTTAAAAAAGAGGATAAGATTACAATGAAGATGCAATGACTTTGACTCTAATGCTAATTCGTTTTGTGAGCCCCGAGTCTCAGACACAAGTCGGTGGTCTCAATCCGAGATCCCCTTGCAATGATGAGTTATCATTCTTGTACCAACCTGTGTCACGATTAATCTGAGCAAAGGGCGGTTGGATTTATACCACCACTCCTAGCGAACGAGACATGGTGGGAGAACGCTGTAAATTGAAGATTCTAACATTTGATGAGGACTCTACACAAGAAGAGTTCCTTGACAGGTTTTTTAAGTGGAGAAGAGTTCCTTGGCTTAGGGTTTCAAAAGGCAACACGTGTTTCCTTCATCAGGGTTTGATCACATCCTACCTCCCTGTGTTGAAGCAATACCCCATGTTGGTCTGTATATTTTTGAACTATTCTCTGTAGGCCATTGTTGTATGGGCCTCTTTTATTAGTTGCAGAAACAATTGCTTCTTCCTAAAGGTCTTGTCACTTGTTAGAACCATGGACAACTGAGCATTTATTGAGGTTGTAGCAATGATGTGTATCACTTAACTTTAGGTATGTATTGGGAAAAACAAGATGCAGAAGAAAGCAGGGAGTGAGAATGCAGAAGAGAGGGGAGGTTCAGATGGAGAATTTCCTTGGAATGGTTTGAGACCCTCCCACTATATTAATAAATAAATAAAGCAATGCTATGATGCCTCTAATGTAGGCCTCTAGGTAGGATAGATGTAGGTCGATGTATAAATATTAGAAAAGTTAATGTGTATGAAGATGGTGTTATGAGTGTTGAAACCATATAAGGTTTAGAATCATGGGGTAGCGGGAGTAGTTGAGTTTGGTACAAGATTCATGTTTCCCCAAAAGTGCTTTACTTCTGCTAAAAAATAAATGTTAATCAGCCATTAAATTGGGATGGCCAACAATTTCTTCCATTTTTTCATTTTTTAATGCTTCCTTAAAATTCAGAATGTTGTTGTCTGGCTTGACTCTGAAAAATAGTTTTCTTCTAGTAGGTGTAGATTTTTCCATGTGGCTTTCTCCTTTTGTCTATCCAAAGTTTAAGATTGTGTGATGCTTTAATGGTTTTGTTAGCCAGTTTCACAGAAAAACTCTACATAGGAAAAGGATATGCTTCAAATTTCTCTATTTTTCATTGGCTAAAATCTGACTTACGTGTGGCAGGGTATCTGTCTGATGATAACAGTCTTACAAATGGCTCGCTTACCTAATATAAAGGTGCTTTTCTAAAAAACATATCTGGCTTTTTTTAGTTGCTTTTTTTCCTTGACAGGGTTCTTTTTTTATATAGGTTGCGTCTGCTCTTCTTATATGTGCTTTCATCTATGATATATTCTGGGTCTTCATATCTCCTCTTATATTCCATGAAAGTGTCATGATTGCGGTAAGTTTAGTTTTATGTAATTAATGTTAATTTAAAATTCTTTGAATCTTCATATTCTTAAAAGAAGAGGCTGATGCATTTCTATGTTTTAATCGTCAGAGACTGCTCATTCTTTGCTTGGGTGTTTATTTCCAAGAAGAATAATTTATCAAATTTAAAGGAAAATGTGTGTCCATCATGATGCGACTTTGCTGGAATCTTTAGTGTGGGTTTGAAACACATGAAGCTTAATTGTCCTCAATTTGAGATTATGTGTTCGCCAATAGAAGTAGGAGTTTAATTACGAGGAATTTAGAGGTTGAGCAAGACATCGTGCTATAATGTTCAAAGTAGTGTTGCACAAGTAGCCTTGTTGTTTGTTTCTTTGAAATTAGAGCTGTGCATCATTTAATGATACAGGAATTATAAGCAGGCGTTGACCTTGAAATACATAATGTTAGGATACATTAGTTAATATCATATTTTTAAGTGTGTTCGCATGTACCCTATATGCAATTTACCTCTTATGACCGCACTTGATGTGGCACATACAAGTGCAGCAAGTGTGGCAAGTGTCATGTGGCTATGGGTGTCACATATATAGCATATGCATTGCACAATGCACATGCTCTCAGTGGCTAGTAAGAATCAGCAACTTTTATAGCCATTGGGAGCTTTGCGAGGAGAGGTTTCAATTTAGATTCAACACAATTTTGGACATTTAAAAACATAATCAATAATAGCACTAATTTTGAAAATATTTTTTGGTCTAATGCATTTTTAATAACTTGAAAGACAAAAGCATGCGTCTTACGTGAATGATTGAGACTTGATGACCAAGGGATATGAGGAGTTTCAGCAGTTTTTCCATCTTTGATGACCATACTAGAACTAACTAACATTACAACTCAGTGACTCGTTTAATATTTTTCACTGACATTGTCAACACAACACACATTGGGTTTAACAATCATTTCCTCCACCATCATCACCACCTTGTGTGATCTCTGTCATTCTCGATGGAGAAATAGTGGAGCTTCTCATCTTTTGTGGAAGCTCCACTTCTAAACAGTCCTTGTTTCTAAGTCAATGACATACACTTATTATCCAATGCCTTCTCACCCTTCGCCAGTTTACAAAAGAAGTGAGAGAAAGGGGTTCATGTTCACACTGATAGGCATTAGAGGAGATTGATGTAGAACTTAATCCTGCTTTGGCGTTTATTTGGCCTTTATGCTTGGAGTTTGTGGATGTCTTCCCCTAGAACCTCCTTCAATGCATGTCTCATCCAACACACTAATGAATTGGTCCCAGGGCTAGCATTCTGAACGTCCCCCACCGCATGAGCATGATGATTTGACATCTAATTGAGGAGCCCATTTGCATGTGGCTATACCATGAGAGTTGTATTCCTATTCCAACCCTGCTTATACTAGAGGACAAATCATGGAGTATGTGTGGTTAGTCGCATCATCAAGTACATCACCATCAAGTATCACTTTTGAATACCTTGACTCAATATCATACTTGACCAATTGGTAGGATCAACATTCTTTTTAAAGGCCCAGGGGTAGTCCCCCCCCCCCCCCCAAGGCCATGGGTCAATGTATGTATATAGGTGGGTATTTGGTGTGTACTGAATAATTAAAATGAGTGGGTTGAAAATTGTAAAATGTTATATTCAGTTCTGTTTGCATCCCGATAGCATGCATACATTTGATTTTTTTAAGTGTATTCCTATATAATGAAGTATTATAATTTTTTATAGAAAATAAAGTACATGCTCATATGAAATAAATGCATATATATTTAATTTATGTTTTCTATAATAGTGTATACAAAGATAGTGAAATATATATCGAGTTAGTCAATTTTATATATTTGCATTAGATGTGGCGAATGTAAAGGGGGCTACAAAATGGATTGAGTATATAAGTTCCCATTGAATATTATAAGATTTGGAGGCATGGGTCTTTTTTTAAAAGCTTTGTTTTTAAGGGAATATTGAATCTGATTTTGAAGGGTTGAAAAATCACTGATTTAGCTTTTTTTTAGTGATTTTATTTTTTTGATTTTTCATGATTGCTATAGAGTCTCAATATTTTAGAATTTAGGTTTTGAATCTCTCCGTAAAATATAAGCTTAAATGATATCTTTGTATGTTTTTGTAATCAGTTATCTTTTTCATATTCATATTTTCAATTTTTAAAACTTCTATTTTTTGCGATGGGAATAATGAGATTTCAAGATTTGTTACCCCCCAATTCCTGGTTCCAACCCTGCAAAGAACGATCTTAAGATTTGATACCACAAGATCCATTTGACCGTGAGATGAATGAAAGATGGTGTTCATGATTCCAAGTCTCACCGAATGGTTGGCAATGCCATTAGGTTCATCCACTGGACAAACACCTTCATGTACATGATGAAAGTAGTGTTCAAATCTTTCATGAGGTGCCTCTATGTCGTTTATTTCAATTATATCCTCATCAGTTGGGATCATGAATCCCACCACAAGCACCTTAAGGCGATCCTGGAGCCATTATGATGCAAGCACATATAAAAACCATTAAGAAGTGCACCTTCATAGTCAAACATGCCTTTTTCTTTGGTGGCATGTCTTTGTCTTTGGTGGCTTAGTTTCCTATAATGGCATCGTGGTTAATGGCTCCAAGGTAGAGATTGTGCTCAATCGACTCACAAAAATTAACATCTATGAACCCCAACACTTACCTCGATGTGCCTCCCATTGATAGTTCATACTGAACTTCTGATCCATCATAGTGCTACCGTGGTCTCAAACAGGGGCACAAGTTCATATAGACCCTTGAGGCAAGTAAGCTTCACCTACATAAATAAACTGTTCATGAGTGTGCACCATCCTCTCATTGATAGTTCGTACTGAACTTCTAATCCATCATAGTGCTACTGTGGTCTCAAATCGAAGCACAAGTTCATATAGATCCATGAGGCTCAAGCAAGCTTCACCTATATAAATAATCTGTTGATGAGTGCGTGCCAACTTCAATAAACCATCTGATATCCACTGTCACTCCAAAGATTGGGATTGATGAGTGTTTGTATCAGCGTAGACCTATTGCTCTCTTCAGCGAAAAGTTGCATGTTACCAAGTTTAGGTACTCCACCTATATTTTGAATTGTAAGCCGTGTTGTATTCATTCTATACTCAGATCAGAAAGCACTAGAGCATCTAGGCAATCAAGATTCTTTTATCCCATGGCATGCAAAGTGGGTGGTACTTTGCCACACTTCTGGGTTTTTTTTTTTGGTGAAATGAGGTAGGAACTTTTATTTATAAAAGCCCTGAACAAAGGAAACGAGGGATCTACCTACAAAGCGAAGACAAAAGGAAAGTTACAAGCCGAATAGGAGACACCTCCCAAACGAACTAAAATACATCTTACAAGCCGATTAGTTATGATGTTGAACAACTAGGGAAACATATTTGCTCTATATAAGCACCTACCATGTGTTTTTGACACTTTCTAAAAAATATACATTCATCTTCGATGAAGTGACATGAAGGAACTGAGACTTCCACCTATTCAATGATTTCTCTTTGAAGGTAATTGCCTCTGTGTTTCACGACAATCATTTAAGCATTTTTGTTGGCTTCAATGAATTTCTTCTAGTAAATTGCCAAAGGTGACTACCAATGCGAGGCTCTACATTCTCCCCCAAATCAATACGTTACTACATGTGGACGTGAACATGAATTTTGTGAAGGAGTGTTTTAGCCTCCGACTCTATTTGTTGTGGTGGATAAGCTCAACAATATGGCTCACTTCAACTCTTACCACATGGACACTGCTATTATTAATTGTCTATATTTCAAGAAGCATAACCTCTCCAAGGTGTTCCCAAGTTTATCATGTTTGTCTTCAATCTAGAAGACTCTGGAAGATGATGAAGAATTGAAGATTGAGCTCAAGTATAACTACGATCATCATCATCAAACAGATGGTCTAATGGAAGTGAACCAAAATGTTTGAATTTGTGGCAACTTTATTTCCTTCTCGATGACATTTTTAGGCAATAGAGTCATCACCTCGTAACAAGTCAAATTCTCCTATAATAGGGCTGCCAGCACCATTCAAATCATATATGGTGAGATTGTGATGGGACCTATGGAGCTTTTCCACTATTGACCTCAAGCAATATAATCCTCATGTCAAAGATATCTTGAACAACTTCATTGCATGTTACAATACATCATCCAAAACACTGCTGACGACTAGTTGAAAATCACATATGCCTTTTGTCGATGAGTATGGCAAGCTCAAATCGATCCATTTGAGATTGTAGGAACACATTAACAATAATTCATATCACCTTTGTCTTCCACATTTGAATTGTGAATGTTTTAAATGTGAAGCATCAATTTTGATGGTTCACCCCTCATGAGCCAAGATGAGTTGAAATTGAAAGCGAATCACAAGACCTACATGGGATGTCTACTCTAATGGCATCACCTGTGTTCCCTACAAACCATTATGTGGTAAATGTTTGGAGAAGTGACAAAAAAAAAGAAAAAGAAAAAAAAAAGAAAGTCTGTTGGGATGAAAATGTCGGCGTGCCTACTGGGACATGAAATTTGAATTTTGTATTCAAAATTAGACCCTGTGTATTCTAATTTCAGATTGATTCAAGAAAGTTCAAGATCTCATTAAGGAAATAATGAGGTATTTTGAAAACCTCTTTTCAGGGCCACCAGTGTGGAAAGGATGATAAATCTATTCTACCCATTGGCATGGATATGTAGAACAAAATCTGTCATCCTAGTGGATGGCTAGAACCTTTTGGCTACTGACCCATTCAATCCATGCTGACCTCCACAGATAGAAGTCATTTTCAATGTGACTTCCCGTTTGCGGAGTGCTTGTTGCTGT
Organism: Acorus calamus; assembly: GCA_030737845.1. Lineage (NCBI taxonomy): Eukaryota > Viridiplantae > Streptophyta > Magnoliopsida > Acorales > Acoraceae > Acorus > Acorus calamus. The sequence goes on from CM060861.1 coordinate 20,585,255, forward strand.
GCTCCCCTGAACACTGTGACCAGGACATAAGTCACTTAGAGCTCTGCTCCCCCTTAGCTGTGGCCACAGGTCACTTGGAGGTCTATTCTCACTTAGCATTGTGATCTTGGGGCACTGGTCACTTAGAGATCTGCTATCAGTTAGCATTGTGGTTCCTCTACAGGATACTTAGAGCTTTACTCCCGCAATGCAGTTTCCTGTGATTCTCTTGGTCACAAGTCACTTAAAATCCTACTCCCATTAAGCACTCTAACATTGATTGCCACAGTTTCCTTTAGCTCTACTCCCATTGGTACTCTAATTTTATTCAGGAGGCAAAAGCGAAGTAAAGTTCATGTGTCAAAGTCTTAGGCTCCGTTTGGTAACGAGGTTTGGCGGATTCCGCTTTTTGAAAAGCTAAAATCTCAAAATCGTGCAGCCAAACGGGTCGGATTCCGGCGGAATCAAAAGCTGGATTCCTTTTAATTCTCTCTCGAAATCCGTGTTTTTAAAATCTCAAAAAGAACGCTTTTTTGTCGGAATCGATTTTTTGAATTGAAAAACAACTTTTTCTACCAAACATTAAACTCCTTCCAAATATTGATTCCTGAATTAAAAAAAAGCATCCCAAAAAAATCAAGGTCTAAAATCATCTTAAAAAGCAGCTTTATTCCAAAATCTACTTTTCAATCTGTGTTTCCAAACGGAGCCTTAGGCTCATCTCGGATCTCACTCATAGCTCAGTAGTTAACAACAAAATTGTTGTCTGAGTGGAATCTCACCACTTACCTGTCCAAAAGAATCTTCTCTCAGCCAAGCATCATATCATAAGTTGGTGATTGGGCCAATTTCTGGCACCATACCATATGTTAACATAGCAAAAACCTGTTCGCTATACAAGACACTTCACACTCTCTTTGTGGAAAGTGTCTGAAGATGCAAAGTAAAAGTCATATTTTAAGGTTGTAACTATTAGATAATAAAAACCCGTATAGCAACCCGCTTGAACTCTAAACCAGCTCTTTGAAGTCGCACTAATACAACATCAAAGCCATAGTCCGACCTATTAAATATTAAACCGGAAATCAATGATTTCTCTTTAACTTTATTTGACATCTTAGGATATAACAAACTATAAATTTAAATATCATGCATTATTTTGGTTGAGTATATATTATGCAATTATAAAATCATGGGTAACATTATGGATTACCAAGCTCGTTGAAAAGCTATGTATCTGTTTTTTTTTTTAATTTATTTGAAGGTTGCCCGTGGTGACAATAGTGGTGGGGAAGCTATTCCAATGCTCTTGAGGATTCCTCGATTTTTCGACCCGTGGGGTGGTTATGATATGATTGGCTTTGGAGATATTATCTTCCCTGGTTTGCTCGTTTCATTCTCTTATAGGTATCACATTACTTCATATATAGATTCTGTGGTTTAAAACATATTCTAGCATATTTTCTAAAGTAGTATATGTGAACTAAATTGTTGATTTTTAACTTTCATCCAGTTTCAGTTTCAGAAATAATTCCATTACTTGATGAAACTCGGAAGATATTATTTGTTCACTTTGTCTCATTGGATATTTTGTGGAGTAAATATCTTATTTAGTTTTGTTGTGGATTAAATATCTTATTCAGCATTGAGGTAGCTGCATATTGCCTGTGCCCTATAGGGTATTTATAACTTGAGTTTAAGCATCATTTATTGTTATTCAAATTCATAAATATTGACATTATCCCTTTTTTTAAATAATGGGGTCACTCTTAGTGGGCTTATCCTAATGTGCAGGACAAACTTTGCACAAAATTCATAATGTTTTATGATTGTGTACTGAAAATAACTTCCAATTACATCTAGAATGGTGATCTGAAGCAGTTCACAAGTGGTGGGGGATTGCACCAGGTTTTGAAATATTGATGTTTTTTTTTATTGATTTGAAATATCGATGTTGATGACCACACATGCTGATGTGCGCCCCCCGGACGCACATCCCACCATGTATGTGGTACATGTGCCGCTCAAGTTCGAATTGGCTTCGAACGTACATAGGGCGTTCGAATTGACTTCGAACGTATAGAGGGCGTTCGAAGTTCAGTTCGAATTGACTTCGAACAATAAACCCCCCGTCTGGTTTTGAATTGCCGTTCGAATGGTAATTCGAATTACAACATACCGTTCGAAACTCATTTGCACGGCAATTCGAATGTACAGTGGACGTTTGAAATTCAGTTCGAATAGTGGGTTCGAGCGGCTACCTTACTCTATGTGCGACCGCATGTTTGGTACATGCGGCCGTATATTTGGACATCTTTTCTTTTATATGGAAGCTAGTCAATTGACTAATATTTTTTCCTAATTTAATGTCCATTCTCCTATAGTAGAATCCTTGGAGTGCCATGTTGCCCATTTTAGTTTTTTTATTTGGTCAGTAGGGGGGAAAACGTAATTAATCATGTACTTTCAAGAGGCCCTTGGGGCTCTGCTCCCCGTTGTATTCCAAGCTTTTAACAGCTAATAGAAGACGATTGGAGCCATAGGCTTCACAAGGTTAATTCTGAGGTAGGGTCAGTTAATAGAAGTTATTTATGTGCAAATTATTTAAGTGCCCATTCTTAAGTTTCTTTTACAAGTACATAAACAGAGTACAACCATTTGAATATAAGAAAAATACTTTGAAAGACACATTCCAATAAAAAATATTCAACTCCTTCAACAAGACGAGACATTTTTCAGGGCAGGGAAAAATCACAACTTTGAGTAAAAACGGTTTTCGATAGGATGTATAAAAAAAATGTGACACAAGCACCGCAAAGACATTGCCATGGTCTTGGGCTATCCTGGTCTGTAGTTTTGGTCAACAAAACCATTTCCTGTGGAAGGGATCCAAATTGATGTTTTAACCAAAAATCTTCTAATTGCATGTTGGGTCCATTATATTTACCCTTCACAATATAGAAATATCTTCACTTTAACTTGCAAATGCAATTGAACTTCTATTTGCACCTGGAATTTATTACTATATTGATGTGACTTCTATAGGATCCGTATGAAATGGTTTATGTCTGGTTTTTTTTATTAGGATTATGAATCAATTAAATGGGATTGCCTATGCTACTTTTCATTTTCATCTTCGAATTTCTTCATATTTACATTATTACCCTATGAGTTTTGGTGGATACTTGAATTTTACATGTTCAGAATTATTTATGCTTTTTGTTTGCTAGATTTTAGTTTGTGTTTCTATATCAAGTAATGCATCTCAAGTTCCATGTGAAAATTTGATGTTTTTCACCTAATTTTCAAACGACATGATAAACTGGACCATGATCAAATTACTTACCAAACTAACCTTTTAGATCTGACTGAACCATGTGGGAGATACTTAGCAAAATTCAAGGATCCACCACAATATATTTCCAAAGGAAAATGATATATCCAGCCCCAGTGCACCCCCGTCTGTAGTCCACACCGTTTTTCTTTTTCAAAAAATCATACTCTTCCCCATTGAATTGTTGTTAAAGTTAAACGAAATAAAGTATATACTGAGATACAATAGTATATTTTTTTTCTTTGAAAATAATAAAATAAAAATATTCCATACACTATGATAGAACCCCACATACTATATTGCGCTATTATAGTGTATGCAAGGCTGCAAAACAGATTGAGTCTATCAACGCTCATTTTTATGTGATAAGTGATAACTAATTATTTGAAGGAAAAAAAAAGATATATAATCTGATTAGCAATGGTCTTATTGTTGTTCATTGCATTCAATCTTTTTACACTGTCTAATTATTATACATTATTAGTAGTTGTAAAAAAACTTTAGCCTGTCATGGAGTCCTGGCATAACTTTTTTTTTTTTTTTTTGCATTGAATGTGATTCATGTTTATATTCACGAGTTCACATGCTTATAATCATTTTAGTCCCTTAATGCACCTGCTATATATAGTAATTATAACATCTTTATCTCTAATTTAGTTTTTCTCTGCTTTATTTGCAGTAGAATAATGCTTCTTTGTTAATGCAGATTTGATAGATCTGCCAAGAAGGGATTCATAAAGGGATATTTTGTTTGGTTGACATGTGGCTATGCTTTTGGTGAGACTCCTTGTTCCTCTGTTCTTGTACAATCATCTCATGTACATCTCATTATACACATGATATTTCTTTCTTGATTCTGATTCTAAAAGGAATCTAGAACATTCATGCAGTAAAATTGTTTATAAGTTGCGTATCTACAAGTAAACATCTGAATACTGGCATACCCAGAATGTGATGAAGTAGTTAGTTTTGTCATTGCTGCATGTAAGAAAACAAAAGCTCACTGTTCAGGTAGTGAAAGAAAATGCCCATTATGGGTTGGACTTCATCATGCAATAATTGTTGATAACCGTTTCTCATGTATTTTGCAGGACTTTTTCTTACATATCTTGCTCTGTATCTAATGGATGGGCATGGTCAGCCCGCTCTGCTTTACCTTGTTCCGTGTACATTAGGTATGGGCTTCCCTCTCCCTCTCTTTTTGGTCACTAGGGTGAACATGTCATTGTTCAGTTCATGCAAAAAGAAATTCTCTTTTATAATTCTGCCTTGCTATTCAGGGCTTATTGTTGTAATGGGTTGGGCAAAAGGTGAGCTGAAGCATCTATGGGATTACGGGAAAGGCCCATCCAGGACTAGTAATCCGGCCGTTGGAGAAACGTGACCGCTGGACTCTATCAACTTATCTTCTGTAGAACAGCATTCTTTTCTCAGAAGATGCCCGTTTGCAGAGCCAATGATCTAACTTATCGGATCATGAGATTGAACAAGAATGAAAAGCTGATTGTGAAGGCATGCATGATGGGCAGAATTTATGAAATGGAAGGTAAGTTCATGCATAGAATTGTATATGTTTTGCCATTTTGATATCATTATCTGTTAATATGTCATTGCAAATGGAGTGCATTTGTGAGAAATGTTGCATAATGTAATGATCTAATTATTTATTTCAATTTAAACATGTAATAGTAATTGTGATATACGCCATAGCTTTTCATGTCCTAATTCTCAAAGAAATGCTTGTTTTATCTTTGCTGAATAATGGTCAACAGACCATCCCCATTTTTCTTGTGCCTTAATACCAATTACCACCAGTATAAATATTTAATTCGACTTGAACAAAAGTTACTTCTCTTGTCATATTGTTCTCATTTATCAAACGGCTCCCAAAGCCTGCTACAGACAACATTTTAAACCAAACCAGGGATGGCATCATGGCAGGTCTTAGTCTCCCACATACAGGTTTATAACATTTGTATTTTCCTTTTGGGCTCTCTTATTTAATTAATCATATGCCTACCTTTTATTTTCAATAAAAAAAAGGATTTAGTTAGTATCTGTCATTGATTGGGGATGGACAAGGCCTCATGAGTTGGGATCTTATATCACTACCCCCTTCCCCATGTAAGCCACTTTTTTTCACGTTCAAATGCAACCAAGAACCCCAAGTGCTTGATGTAAATATTTTTCATAGGGGTGTTGAGACTCGGTTCATTTTGCAGTTTGTTGCACAGATGTAGTCTTTCAACCACTTAAGCACTCCATTATTGGGCCGAGTCTTATGCTAGTGCAATATATATATACTTTACTAGTATAGTGAATTGAAATAAATAAATATATGATTAAAAAATAGAACAATTTAATTTATTGATCTTGGTGTATGTTTTATTTTCGTGTTTCATTATGTCGCCATGTCAGTGTATTTTAAGAAAAATTCTAAACTATTGGGTTCTAAACAATGTACTTCTGCCGCTTATGCTGGTTCCCATCTTCCCATTGTTGGATGTAACCATGTATGTGATGAGCCTTTACATGGCCTCCCAAGCACAAAAGGCAACTACACAACTGGACAACAACCTATATAGCTACTCAACTCAGGCAATGTTTGGTTGCACGATTGGGCTTCGTTTGTGTTTGTAGGAAGTTGTTTTTGCAATCGTGCAACCAAACAGTTTTACTGTAGCAGCTTTTTACAGACAGATTCTAGGCAAATAATGTTTAAAAACAGTGATTTTCAAAGCGGGGGGAGATAAGCTTTCTCCATAATCAATTTTAAAACTTAGATTCCTGCAAAATCAAATTTTCAATCCTGCAAAAAAAAATAAAGGTGGAGGTGTGTGAGGGATTGATGACATGGGTCTTGTGTATGATGCTTGTCTTGCGAATATTACAGTGTGTGTGTGTGAATGCATGTCTTGTGTATTGCAGTGTTTGGTCTGTGGCGTGTGAATGCATGTATTGTGTGTGTGAATGCATGTCATGCATTGCAGTGAGTTGGCCAACATTTACGACTGTCAGCAATAAAGAACCGGCGGTAGTTAGGAAGGCATGACAAAGACGTCACTGGCGCAGAAGTTGACGTGATATCGTGCACCGTCACCTCCCTTGGAAGGAAAATTTAGATTCCAGTCATTTACTGTCTCAAATGTGGTATGTGATTTTTTTTTAAAATAACATGAAATATGTATTTTGTAAAAATAAATGTTTTAATAAATTGCATGATTTATTTAATGTTTAATGATGCATATATATACCTCTTTATAGTAATTCAGTAAATGGTGTGGCTAATGAGTAAATATGAGAGTATAAAACAGAACAATGCCCTTATTGAAAACCTACTCACAGCCTGTGTATCTTCAGGGAAAGAGTTTGTGTGATTAAAAACTTCTTTTCAATTAAAAGCTGAGGAGAGAATCCAGAAGGTCTCTCATTTTAATGTTGGGAAAAATCCATATTACCCCCTGTAAAGTGACTGAAATCCATATAACCCCTTGATTTTTCTAAAATATATATAACCCCCTCAAAATACCTAGTAAATCTAAATAACCCCTTGAAAAAAATTTACGTTTACAGATGATGAATATTTTATAAATATTATGTTTGGTTAACCCTGATAGAAAACACAATATACAAAAAAACCTACAATGTGTTAAAAATGCAAAAAATATTCTATAAATGACGATTTTACTCATGCGAATTGAGTTTTATAATATATCCAAAGAGAGTAAAATCGTCATTTTCATAGGATTTTTCGTGTTTTTAATCAATTGTAGTGGCTTTTTAGTATATCGTGTTTTAGTCAGAGTTAACTAAATGAAATATGCACAAAATATTAATCATCTATTAACAAAATTTTTATTCAAGGGGTTATTTGGATTTATTAGGTGTTTTAAGAGGGTTATATGGATTTTAAGAAAAGTCAAGATGTTGGATTTCAGTCAGATTTCAGGGGGTTGTATGGATTTTTCCCTTTGTTTAACATTTACTAAAATTGAGTACATTAAATTCGAAATATTGCAATGTTTACTATTTTAAAAAATTAAAACATGTGATAACTGTATTTGGGGTTATATTTAGGACTGTACTTAACATTAATTGAATATCCACTCAAAGTTATATTAAAAATAAAACAAAAAGAACATTTATTCCTTCTCTTTCGGGGATATTAATTTTAAAAAGTTTTAGATTAAATCCTTTTTACCAACCAAAACTAAAACCACAAAAAAATCCACTATTACCTTCAATGAAAGTGTGCACGTCAACCACATAATTCAATTTTCGACTACTACCCATTAAAAAAATCAATTACCGAATCCCCTAAAAATAATCTAATCAATAAAAAAACACTACCCTAAAAAAAATATACTTATTTTCACATCTAAAGAAAAAGTGATACATATAGATCCAAAATCAATAAAAAAAATAACAAATTTAAAATTCTAAAGCAAGACATCCATCAATAATTTTATGGGATCAAATGAGTCTGATTCCATTTGTAATTTTTGTATTTATTAATTTGACTAAAATATTTATATTTTATAATTTTATGGATATCTTAATGTTTGAAAAATTATTGAATGAAATTTAAAGTCCAAGGAGTCATGTTTTGAGATTAGGGGTCTGCTTATAAATCTTAAAATCTGAATTAGGAATCTATTTGTAACACAGATAGGGTCTAATTGTGAAACTAGTAGAACCTGGGGGTGGATCTGCAAAAAGACCTAGAAAAGACAAAATTTGTTGTTTTTTGTTAGGTGACTTGTTATAAATATTAGTGACTTGTTTATAACACATATAGAGGTTGTTTTATGAAACTTATAAAACTGGGTGGTCTATCTGAAAAATGCCCGAGTGAAATTACGAAAATGCTCTAGGTACGCCCATTCCGCTCGCACTTTATAAAAAAAGTAGAGTATAGATATGGAAATCAGAATCCACCTCGAATACCATAAACCAATACACATGTTACTAGACTTGGAGAGTGAATAAAAAGAAAGTCACAATAAATATTTGATCATTGGTCTTAAATTCCAAAATTAATGATAATTACAATAGATTATGTAAACAACAAAAATCATTCATTCATTCATAAATGACTTTCAGTCATTAAAGTTAACCAAAAATCAAAATCAAATGGCATCTAACAATACAATCCCTAACAAAACTGACTAATGTGGACAGGTACAGTCAACAAATCCCAAGTTAACCCTACAATCAAGGATCTACACTTAATTCTCCTCATAAAAAATCACCAATCCAAGCAAGCCCTCTTCATGAAAACAAAAAACTCCCAAATTTTACAAAAACAATAAAAAAATTCTATAATGAGATCCTCATTTCGTCACGCCTACGCAATGTTGACGTCTTTAAAAAAACTCCCCAAATCAGTATAATCAGTCCAAATCAAGACCCTCCCCGGGTCATTGTCAAAACCCCCCACACTAACCGCTCTCAACCTCCACCCCTTTCGACTCCAGATCCAGTCCTGAATACAATTAGTATCATCGAATGTTGTGACATATGTATTGAACTGCATAGCTTAGTGTTATTAAATTATGCAGCATATAAATTAAACTATATAATTTATGAATAAAATTGTATTATATTTAATAATTAATTGTATAATTTAATTCATATATTATGCACCTGACTGGTTAGTCTGGGAGTGTTTTACGATTCGATTTGACTCGATATAGTTGAATTTATTTTATAGTTTGAATTTAATTTATCTGTACTGCCCATAGGTCACGACACAATAAGACATCCAAAATACCGCAGAAGCACTCGACCAACCACGCTATAAAAACCCCCCCAACAACACCCCCTCCTTCACCTCCTCAAACGTCTTCGTCCAAACTCAACAATGGCTTCCCCGACCCTCCCCTCTCTCGTCCTCCTCCTCTTATTCTTCTCCGCTTTCGCCCCCGCCGAGTCCCAAACATGCTCTTCGCGCGCCTTCACCAAAAACCGCCTCTACAGCACCTGCGCCGACCTCCCGCACCTCTCCGCGCAGCTCCACTGGACCTACGACCCTTCCACGTCGACTCTCCGCCTCGCCTTCGCCGCGGCCCCGACCAAACCCTCCGGATGGGTCGCCTGGGCCATAAACCCTAGGTCCACCGGGATGGTCGGCTCCCAGTCCCTAATCGCGTACCGCCAGTCGGACGGATCCGTCGTCGCCAAGACCTTCAACGTGAGCGAGTACGGCCCGATCCGGCCTTCGAAGATCGATTACGAGGTCGCGAATCTCGAGGCGGAGTATGCGGGGGACGGGGTGATGGTGGTGTACGGGGAGGTGAGGTTACCGCGGGGGATGACGAGGGTGAACCAGGTCTGGCAGGTCGGGGCGTCGGTGAAGGGATCGAGTCCCGATGTGCACGCGTTTGGGAAGGAGAATTTGGAGGCCAAGGGGACGGTGGACCTTTTGACTGGTGTGGCCTCCGGATCTGACGGCGGTGGTGGCAGGATCAGGAAGAAGAATGTGAGTTGATTTTCTGACTGAATTTTTGTTAATTTTTTTGTTGGTTTAGTTTTCTGAATTTTGGCTTTTTTTTTTGAGATCTGCTTTTTATCTATATTGGGTTTGCTGTCATGCTGTGGTTGGGATGGAATACCGTGTAAGTTTGAAGTGTGTTTTTTTTTTTTTTTGGTGGTGGGGGGGGGGGGGGGGGGGGTGTCCTTGTATATATTTATCCTTTGTTTTTGGTTGATTGGTTTTGGTAATTTGAAGTAGTTTATTTGTTTAGATTTTTTGTGAGATTTTTATGATGGAATTTTGTGAAAAAAAAACCTTTATTAAAATAGCTGTATAATGATATTTAGAATTTATTTCTTCAAAAATCATCTTCTGATGCCTATTTTGCTAAATTATTAATAAATTTTCTTTTTTTGCTTATTTTGCACTGAATTTGTTGGATTTATTAGATTAATTTTTATTTCTGGCGTCCAATACTCTGTTTCCCTTTTGGTGGGCCTTTCAGAATAAAATTGTCTATCTATTTCAATATGTGCTTTTCCTTTTTTTGTGCTTTTGGTTTTGTGTGATGAAAGAGATTTTTAATATCCTGATTTTTGGTTTTTATGTACAATAGCTATTCAATAATATTTTGAATCCTTTTTCTTAATTTGGGTCAACCGATTTTTTTTTGGAACATTTGCTTTTCATGAGGAGTTTATTTTGGTTAATGATACAGAAGAGAGTTATTCTACAAGACAAGGAAGGGAATTTTGTTTACTAATGATAGGTTACGGTGTGATCACAAAACGCAGATCCTTTGTATAAATAACATATTTTTATTGAATGAAATATGCTTAGAAATCTTTTTAGTAATTCCAAAAAAAATTACTTTTTTGTGGGAATATATTGACTTTTTTAAAGTTTGATATGGTTTTATTGGGATTCGGCGAAAACATGATTTCCAAAAACACCTTGATAATAAGTGTTACACGGCCCCATTTTGACACGAATTATTTGTTGTTGAGAGACTTTGGGATTAAACCCATATGCTTTATTTTCAATCCACTGATTTTCTGCTATCTTGTCCCCATCTATTTATATATTGGCATCTAGTTTTATTTTATTCTATTTTTTTTCCCGTCTCCATTGACTTCAAGGGATTAAAGAAGTTTGAAGCATTTTTATGAGCAGTCAAGCTCAATGGACTCTCTGGTTGGGTCAACAGTTGAAAGATATACCTGTTTACCTCTGAACACAAACTTATGCTCTGCTCTTTACCAATTTAGATTTTGCCCAATTTTTTATTCAGATTTGTTTCATTGAAGGGGAAATTCTATTTTTGATCTTTCTTTTATTCTGATAATTTCAGGTTCATGGGGTGTTGAATGCCGTGAGTTGGGGCATTTTGCTCCCACTTGGAGCTATTGTAGCCAGGTATCTGAAGACGTTCAATTCAGCCAACAATGCATGGTTTTACCTCCATGTTTCATGCCAGATCATTGGCTATGCTGTGGGGGTTGCTGGATGGGCGACGGGTCTCAGTCTCGGGAGCAAATCGAAGGGGGTCATCTATCACACTCACAGAAGCATTGGAATTGCCCTCTTCTCCCTTGGTACTATACAGGTAATAATATATATTGTCATATTATCTCCTCTACAAGTGTTTTGTATCTGTTCTTCCTGTCTCTGTTTTTTTTTATACCGGGAAGTCTGATATCAAAGTAAATGCCTGCTGAATAAATTGTTGTTTGATTAAGTACAATTTTCCTTGGAAAAAATTGACACCTTTTAGTTAATACACTTCTTACTTGTGAAGATCATTCTCTTGGAAGATCACATCTCCTTGGACTTGTCATCCAACCAACAATTGCATATGGAATGTCTAACCAAATATATGATAGCAGTCTAATTGTATCTGCTCATATGTAATGCTCTTGTCATTATTTTTTTGCGTAAATATGATGTTTACTGGTGGTCTATTTGTAGCAACCAGACATTTCTAACAGGGCAATCATATTTTTGAAAAATTCGTGTAACTAAACAACATGTCTGAGAACCTTCCACAACACTGCTCACCACTTCATAATTAGCTCTCGCTACTCATAATTCTTTATAATTGGCATAGATGATTATATGATCGTTAAAATATCCCAATGTTCGAACTTTGAAACAGGTCTTTGCTTTGCTTCTGAGGCCTCGAAAGGAACACAAGTACCGCCCCTACTGGAAAGTATACCACCAAACTGTAGGCTATGCAGTCATCATTCTGAGTGTTGTTAATGTCTTCAAAGGTTTGGACATATTGAAGCCAGACCAGAAATGGAGGACTGGTTACATTGTGGTCATATCCGTGCTGGGCGCCATTGCAGTAGCATTGGAAGCGATTACGCTTGTGATTATACTTAGGAGAAAGAAGTCCACCAATGCTGCGAAGCCCTACAATGGTGCCTGCAACGGTCACGAAAACGGGAATCAACAGTCCTTGGTCTGAACTTCTACACAGTTATATGGGGTTTTCTTCTTTTATACCTTATTTTTACTGTGTTAATATAGGTAGAAGTGAAGGTGGAAGGGTTTTCTTTTTGGATATATTTGTTCATGTAAAATTGGAATGATTTTTCTTTCTTTAGGTCAGGTTTTTCTGAATTATATTGGACACGTATTAATTTAACTAGGGGTGTCAGGGATGATAAAATTCTTGAAATAGTTTGTGTTAGCAGATGCAAGACTATCTATAGAATCTTATTGATGTCTTTCCCACTGTGTATTGTGTGAATAAGGACATGCAAGTATCACCAACATCTCTTCATGGATGTTGAGTTTTCTATAAGAGAATTTTGTATTTGATTGGTGTTAGATATACCAAATTGTCGTCCAAGTTATGATTTTTTTGTCATGAAACTATGAAAATCTTAAGAAATGCAGTGATTTGTCTTATTTGAAGGTTTCCCTCCTCCTTCAAGCAACTGAAATTCTGAAAATGCCAAATATGTATGTTCATTCTCACAAAAAATAAATAATAAAATTAAAAATGAAAATCAGACCTCAATAAAACTACTCTATCAAAATTTATAGGACCCTCTTGATTATATATGGACAGTATAAAAGATTTTTTATTTGTCTTTTTTGCTAAATTTATTGAAAAATGTAAAGATGATATTTTTGTTGTATGTTTATCTTGGATAAATCGTGTCTAAAAGCTTATAATTTTCAAATGATAACTTTATCATTATATATATATATTTTTTGCAGTTATCCGTAGGAGTATGTAAATCAGAGAATATACAAAGGGAAAAATCAAAATAACCCCTTGTAAAATGCAAGAAATCCAGATAACCACGACTTTTTTAAAAATTTATATAATCCCCTAAAAACACCCATGTAAATTTAAATAGCTCCATGAGATAAATTTTCGTTAACTGATGAGAAATATTATGTGAATATTTTGTTAGGTTAACTTTAGTTGAAAATATAATATACTAAAAATCCTTACAATGTGTTAAAAATATGAAAAACCTTTTGTAAATAATGATATTATCCCTCTGAATAGATTATAAAGCCCTATCCGAATGAGTAAAACCGTCATTCACAAATAATTTTTTATATTTTTCACACATTGTAGGGGTTTTGTTTTTGTATAATGTGTAAACCGTCAAGGTTAACCAAGCAGAATATTTGTTGAATATTTCTTATCAGTCAAAGAAAATTTAATTCAGGGGGTTATTTGGATTTACATTGGTGTTTCAAGGGGTTATATGGATTTCAAAAAACGTCAGGGGGTTTTATGAATTTTGGGTAGTTTACATGGTGTGGGTGTTATATGGATTTTCCCTAGATAAAAGTATCATTAAAGTGTACTTCTAAACAGGTTCTAGGCGAAATTTTTAGAAGGATCTCTTTAATCTTTATTCATACAAAATAATTGGGGATTAGCACCACATAAAATTTATAAATAGATTACAAATTTATCTCTTAAAAATTTATTTAAAACAAATGTAAATAAAATATAGATAAACTTTAAAAAGAAAATAAAAAATATGATATAAAATAAAAGGGTTTTCTAGTTTCCACGTGTAAAACTAGTGAATTATTTTAAACCCCCTTGTAAAAAATGAATTTATTATTACCCTCTTACAAAGTTATTACATCTTATTAAAAAAAACCCAATGTATAGTTTCTACCCTTCAAAATAAAAAAATTATTTAAAAAACCTGTCAAATACACATTATTATTTTAGGACCCTTCAAATGCAGATTATCTTCATAAGAGTCACACACATTTAATCTATTGTAGAAATTGTTCATATTAATTTTGTATCCATCATTTGTTAATAGTTTTAATGACAGAAGATAAACTAAACTTTTTGTAAAGGAAACTACAATTTGTAGGGGTTTTAAAATAATAATATTTTTTTGAGACGGATTTTTTATAATTTACCTGTTTAAGAGGGGCAAAAATTAAATAACCCGAAATGATTGGATTTTTTTAATAAGACGTAATAAATTTACAAGGGATTAATAATCAACTCAATTTTTCTAGAGGTTTTTTAATGATATGCTTGTTTTCTATGGGGTGAAAACTAAATAACCCAAAATAAAAATGGATCTTAATAAAATGGAAAAATTAATTAGGGGTCCATGTGATCACACATCTATGATTTCTAGGTCCCTAGAAAATTTTAAGTTTTCTTTAGGTCCTTAAGGCGTTGAAAATTTATTTTTAGGTCCCTCAAGCCAGATATTATTTAAAAATATAAAAAATGTCCTCGCCCAATATGAAAAGATTAACAATGTACTGGGGAGTGATAATAGTATAATTCAGATACTTAGCAGTGTACTAGAGAGTGTTTATAGTGTACTGAAATAATTAGACGGAGAGCATTCTATACGAAGAAGGTTAACAATGTACTAGAGAGTGTTAACAGTGTAATAGCGATATTTAACAATGTATTGGGGAGTGTTAACAGAACAGTATACTAAAATAATTGTGAGGAGGCATTTTTGGTATTTTTATAAAGTAACCGCTAGAGGGACCTAAAGATAATTTTTCATCGCTTCAGAGACCTTAAAAAATTAAAAATTTTTAGGGATCTAAAAATAATAAGCAGTTGACTATAGGGACCTTTAATTAATTTTTTCTAATAAAATAAAGGGATCTAGAAGATGGTGCTAGAGCTTAGACGCCCTCATTGATAGCCTACACTCAGGTCCAACCTTGCTATTTAAATTATTATCAGTTGTAATAGTTTAATAGGACATGATAAGAAATTTTTTTTTCTTCGGGGGGGGGGGGGGGGGGGGGGGTTAATTCCAAGTTCTCCGAGGAACCCAGAATTAATTTAAATCTCTTGAACATATAGTAGTTTTAAATCCCCAGGTTATCCTAGATATTCTATCCAATGAGGATTATCTTTTATCTATTTTTTTAATTGTATCTATATCTTCATAATTTTAACAATATATACAGACATGTTAAGAGTGTACACAGACAGTTTAACAATATACACAGACTTGTTAACAGTGTGACAGACGATATAGGAGGGGTAAAAATGAAAAATATGACAGTGAGAATGGTGTTCTAACATAAATGGGATTTGAGGATATAAAAATAAGTTTAGATATTTCAAGGACTTAAAAATAGTTCAAGGGTTTCTCCAAAGACCGAAAATTAATTTTTCTCTTTTTTTTTTTTTTTGGGATACCTAGTGAAATGTACGTCATTTGTGACGGAAGGTGGGAACGGGATATATTGTGGGGGCCAAAACACGAAAAAAGGGCAAACATTGTTTGGTCTGTGATCTGTGACTTGGACTTATGAGCTAACACTCAGCACACTTAACTATGTGGAGCTCAATTTTCCCATGACAATTCAACCAAAAAAAAACTTGCACATGATAATTAAAAAAAAAAAAAATTGATGTGCTGTCTGGTGTCACTTTCTGTTAGAAGATTATGATCATACTTAGGTCCAACTTGATGTCGTGATCCTGACCCACCACCCCGCATAATGTGCCTTTAAACATGGGCTATTGAAATGCTTGTCTGATGAATTGAGATGAGTTTTCAAAATCTTTCTCACTTTGAAAAAACAAGTGTGGAAAGAGTGATGAATGACAGGCAAAAGTTGATCTTGCAACCAAAAGGAAGACATATGATGCTTTTAGGTTAAAGGCAAAGCATGTGCCACGCCAGCCACACTGTTGTGCAATTCAACATGGCTATTTGAAATGTCCCGACCCCGCTTAGTGCGGTGGTTGAGTGACACCCCTGTTTACTCGGGGACGCAGGATCAATTCCTACCCCAAGTAGGGAGAAAAAAAAAAGTTCTCCTGCACTATAAGTTGCGTTTCATGAGCCTTAGTCCCTGTGTTATTAGAAAAATATTATTTAAGTCTCTAAGGTCATCCAACTAACTAGATACATGGTCCTACACATTAAAAATTATCAAAATGCTCTCATCCTTTATTTTTGAAAAATTAATATAGCTCCCTATAAACATATGAAAATAGAAAAAAATCCGCATAAAATAGATAAATCTATTTAGGTTCCAATCTTATTAGATAATATTTATTTTAGTTCATACCATTGGCGAGTATAAGATAGCAGGAGAAATTTTCAAGAAAAGACGGACATTTTGTCATCCAAATGACTAAATTGGATTTCTTATTTTCTATAAGGACTTATTTAAATGTCATTTATTGGAACATTTAACTGAGGGACTAAATCTGTTAATCATATATACTTTTTGGAGACTCATGGTGATTTTTTAATTTTACAAGAACTAAAATCGATTTAGCTAACTTTCTAGGGAGGTATATCGATTTTATCAAAAGGACATAAGTGCAGAATGAATCATTTTTTAGGGGTATTGATGGTAATAGAGTGTTGAAAGGGGTATTTTGACAATATAGATTTTTTTAGAGGTATATATGCAAATCCCTTAATTAAATATGAAACAAACACATATTAAATTCTTAATCACGGCAGTAGCATGAGAGCATGGCAATCCAGTCAATTGCAATTTATTAAAGGTGCATGTCTTGGCCTCCAAATCAACAATCACGCGATGAGTTGGTGAAGTTATCTTAGCCCTGTAATCATTAGACAACCTAATGATAAATTCATTGGTCATTTTTCTAACATCTTGAATATACCTAATAGACCCCTCTATTTCCTTGTCCATATCTGACAAGAAGACCAAATCATCCCTTTTACCAATTGCTTCCTTCAAGCACTCTAAGAACCAAATCCAAGTCTTTGCACTCTCCCATTCATACACTACATATGCTACATGGAGACCATGGTTTCCATCGATTGAACTTGCAACAAGTAGAGTACTTTTGTATCCTCCCTTCAAGTGACAACCATCAACTCTAAAGATTGGCCTGAATCCCACAAGAAAGCTAGTACTACAAGCAGCAAAACATACAAAAAAAAAAAATTGTAGAATATAATACTCAACAGATGTGGAAAAAAAAAGAAAAATAGAGCAAATCAAATTTGGAAGAAAAAAACAGAAATTTGAATAAATCAATTATCTTTCAAAGCAATATTTTTGGTGAAAACTTATAATGCACAACAGATTGACTATTGATATTCAAAATTTGATTGTGTAAATCAGGAATTTGTTTGTATGAATCCTCAATCATCTCATGAATCTTCTCATAGGCCATCTCTCTTGCTTCCCATACTATGTGATAAGGCATTTTGATATTCTACTTGATCTTCTAAAGATTCATTTGATAATCAGCTATGGACTTATTAGCATTATCTTTCACAACATCTAGAATTATGTCCCAAATCCATGTTTTAGAGACCATCTTGTTGTCCACCTTATTCATATTGTTGCAAGTGTGTTCATCATGCATTGTCTTAACCTAAAAGGTTACTCCATCTTGAAGGTAAGATGCGTGCACCCTCCAAGGACAACCATGCATAGGACACTTGACAGTCACCCTCATCAGATCATTCTTCATAAATTAAACTCAGATTATTCGGATATTACATGCATTCTTAGACACAACATATACTCCTCAACATCTTTGAATGTTACTCCACAATAATTTCTAGAGCCTCTCTATCTACATCTATGAACTCACCATCATATTCATTAATACCTTCAGACATAAACTCATCATAACCAAGAGAAACACTGTAGTAACTGTCAGATGTCTCAACTTGGTCTGAATCACCATCGATCTTTCTCCTATCCAGTCTTGCTTTGTTCTCAATGTACATCATCATCAATTCTAATTCCATCATCATTAGAATCATGTACCACAGGCTAAACTGTAGGCTATCTTGAATGCTCTTTTGAATACTCAAAAGGCTGATCAAGAAACTCTGCACCAAGCAGGCGCTGGCAATGGCGGAGAGGGTGGGCTAAGTGTAGACGAAGGGTGGGGAATTCGCTTGCCTTCTTGAAGAGGCCTTGTTTTCTTTTTGGAGAAGCAGACTTGGAGTGCGGTCTGGTCTTTGATCTTCTTCATCTGTATCTTATTAAGGGCACGTCTATCCCCACTAAGGATTTTTCTTATCCCATCGATCAAAAAAAAAAGGTGTTTGGCTGTTCCCACCGATTCAGTTCGACCGAATTCGGTCGCCATTTCAGATTTTTGGCGAATGGACTTGGTCGCCATTTCAGGTTCTGGGCAACCGTAATTGATCGTCATTTCAGGTTTTGGGCGACCGTAATTGGTCGAACAGGGTTCAGAACTATATTTACTTATTCTTTGTAAACAAATAAATATTTGGATTTATCCATCATATTCTACATTTATTCTTTTATCCAAACAACAGCTAAGAGACTGAAAAAAATGTAAGTAGATATACTTTCAATTAATTCAATTTTTTATAGAAAATATCTTATTAGACAAATATATATCATTTTTAAGCTTCGTTTGAATTCGTAGTTAAGATGATTCTTTGTTTGAAAATAAAAAACCATACTAGTTGATCCAAACACATTTTATATTTAACTTTTGAAATTTGTCTATAACTTATGTAAAAAAAATTGTTCTTATATTCTACATTTAAGAATAATGATTTATTCTCCCTACATTACAACTCAGACTTGGAGTGATATGAAAGATTCAAGGAAGATACACATCGTGGGATTATGTTTTCAAGAAAAAAATTTATAAACTTTATTACAAATCTTGTTCGACTAGGTTCGGTCGTGCGAAACCTAAAATGACGATCAAATCCAGTCACCCAAAATCTGAAATGACGACCAAGTCCGGTCGCCCAAAACCTGAAGTGGCGACTAAATTTGGTCGAACTGGCCGGATCGGTGGGGATAGCAAAACACCATTTTTATGTACAATAGCTATTCAATAATATTTTGAATCCTTTTTCTTAATTTGGGTCAACCGATTTTTTTTGGAACATTTGCTTTTCATGAGGAGTTTATTTTGGTTAATGATACAAAAGAGAGTTATCCTACAAGACAAGGAAGGGAATTTTGTTTACTAATGATAGGTTACGGTGTGATCACAAAACGCAGATCCTTTGTATAATTAACATATTTTTATTGAATGAAATATGCTTAGAAATCTTTTTAGTAATTCCAAAAAAATTACTTTTTTTGTGGGAATATATTGACTTTTTTAAAGTTTGATATGGTTTTATTGGGATTCGGCGAAAGCATGATTTCCAAAAACACCTTAATAATAAGTGTTACACGGCCCCATTTTGACACAAGAATTATTTGTTGTTGAGAGACTTTGGGATTAAACCCGTATGCTTTATTTTCAATCCACTGATTTTCTGCTATCTTGTCCCCATCTATTTATATATTGGCATGTAGTTTTATTTTATTCTATTTTTTTTCCCGTCTCCATTGACTTCAGGGAATTAAAGAAGTTTGAAGCATTTTTATGAGCAGTCAAGCTCAATGGACCCTCTGGTTGGGTCAACAGTTGAAAGATATACCTGTTTACCTCTGAACACAAACTTATGCTTTGCTCTTTACCAATTTAGATTTTGCCCAATTTTTTATTCAGATTTGTTTCATTCGAGGGGAAATTCTATTTTTATCTTTCTTTTATTCTGATAATTTCAGGTTCATGGGGTGTTGAATGCCGTGAGTTGGGGCATTTTGCTCCCGCTTGGAGCTATTGTAGCCAGGTATCTGAAGACGTTCAATTCAGCCAACAATGCATGGTTTTACCTCCATGTTTCATGCCAGATCATTGGCTATGCTGTGGGGGTTGCTGGATGGGCAACAGGTCTCAGTCTCGGGAGCAAATCGAAGGGGGTCGTCTATCACACTCACAGAAGCATTGGAATTGCCCTCTTCTCCCTTGGTACTATACAGGTAATAATATATATTGTCATATTATCTCCTCTACAAGTGTTTTGTATCTGTTCTTCCTGTCTCTCTGTTTTTTTTATACCGGGAAGTCCGATATCAAAGTAAATGCCTGCTGAATAAATTGTTGTTTGATGAAGTACAATTTTCCTTGGAAAAAATTGACACCTTTTAGTTAATACACTTCTTACTTGTGAAGATCATTCTCTTGGAAGATCACATCTCCTTGGACTTGTCATCCAACCAACAATTGCATATGGAATGTCTAACCAAATATATGATAGCAGTCTAATTGTATCTGCTCATATGTAATGCTCTTGTCATTATTTTTTTGCGTAAATATGATGTTTACTGGTGGTCTATTTGTAGCAACCAGACATTTCTAACAGGGCAATCATATTTTTGAAAAATTCGTGTAACTAAACAACATGTCTGAGAACCTTCCACAACACTGCTCACCACTTCATAATTAGCTCTCGCTACTCATAATTCTTTATAATTGGCATAGATGATTATATGATCGTTAAAATATCCCAATGTTCGAACTTTGAAACAGGTCTTTGCTTTGCTTCTGAGGCCTCGAAAGGAACACAAGTACCGCCCCTACTGGAAAGTATACCACCAAACTGTAGGCTATGCAGTCATCATTCTGAGTGTTGTTAATGTCTTCAAAGGTTTGGACATATTGAAGCCAGACCAGAAATGGAGGACTGGTTACATTGTGGTCATATCCGTGCTGGGCGCCATTGCAGTAGCATTGGAAGCGATTACGCTTGTGATTATACTTAGGAGAAAGAAGTCCACCAAAGATGATTATATGATCGTTAAAATATCCCAATGTTCGAACTTTGAAACAGGTCTTTGCTTTGCTTCTGAGGCCTCGAAAGGAACACAAGTACCGCCCCTACTGGAAAGTATACCACCAAACTGTAGGCTATGCAGTCATCATTCTGAGTGTTGTTAATGTCTTCAAAGGTTTGGACATATTGAAGCCAGACCAGAAATGGAGGACTGGTTACATTGTGGTCATATCCGTGCTGGGCGCCATTGCAGTAGCATTGGAAGCGATTACGCTTGTGATTATACTTAGGAGAAAGAAGTCCACCAATGCTGCCAAGCCCTACAATGGTGCCTCCAACGGTCACGAAAACGGGAATCAACAGTCCTTGGTCTGAACTTCTACACAGTTATATGGGGTTTTCTTCTTTTATACCTTATTTTTACTGTGTTAATATAGGTAGAAGTGAAGGTGGAAGGGTTGTCTTTTTGTATATATTTGTTCATGTAAATTTGGAATGATTTTTCTTTCTTTAGGTCAGGTTTTTCTGAATTATATTGGACACATATGTATTAATTTAACTTGGGGTGTCAGGGATGATAAAATTCTTGAAGTAGTTTGTGTTAGCAGATGCAAGACTATCTATATTGATGTCTTTCCCACTGTGTGTATTGTGTGAATAAGGACATGCAAGTATCACCTACATGTCATCATGGATGTTGAGTTTTCTATAAGAGAATTTTGTATAAAGAATTGATTGGTGTCAGATACACCAAATTGTCGTCCAAGTTATGATTTTTTTGTCATGAAACTATGAAAATCTTAAGAAATGCAGTGATTTGTCTTATTTGAAGGTTTCCCTCCTTCAAGCAACTGAAATTCTGAAAATGCCAAACATGTATGTTCATTCTCACAAAAAATAAATAATAAAATTAAAAATGAAAATCAGACCTCAATAAGACTACTCTATCAAAATTTATAGTAGGACCCTCTTGAATATATATGGACAGTATAAAAGATTTTTTATTTGTCTTTTTTGCTAAATTCATTGAAAAATGTAAAGATGATATTTTTGTTGTTTGATTATCTTGGATAAATCGTGTCTAAAAGCTTATAATTTTCAAATGATAACTTTATCATTATATATATATATTTTTTTTTGCAGTTATCCGTAGGAGTATGTAAATCAGAGAATATACAAAGGGAAAAATCAAAATAACCCCTTGTAAAATGCAAGAAATCCATATAACCCCCGACTTTTTTTAAAATCTATATAATCCCCTAAAAACACCCATGTAAATTTAAATAGCTCCATGAGATAAATTTTCATTAACTGATGAGAAATATTATGTGAATATTTTGTTATGTTAACATTAGTTGAAAATATAATATACTAAAAATCCTTACAATGTGTTAAAAATGTGAAAAACATTTTGTAATAATGATATTATCCCTCTGAATAGATTATAAAGCCCTATCCAAATGAGTAAAATCGTCATTCACAAATAATTTTTTATATTTTTCACACATTATAGGGGTTTTGTTTTTGTATAATGTGTAAACCGTCAAGGTTAACCAAGCAGAATATTTGTTGAATATTTCTTATCAGTTAAAGAAAATTTAATTCAGGGGGTTATTTGGATTTACATTGGTGTTTCAAGGGGTTACATGGATTTCAAAAAAAGTCAGAGGGTTTTATGAATTTTGGGTAGTTTACACGGTGTTATATGGATTTTCCCTAGATAAAAGTATCATTAAAGTGTACTTCTAAACAGGTTCTAGGCGAAATTTTTAGAAGGATCTCTTTAATCTTTATTCATACAAAATAATTGGGGATTAGCACCACATAAAATTTATAAATAGATTACAAATTTATCTCTTAAAAATTTATTTAAAAAAAATGTAAATAAAATATAGATAAACTTTAAAAAGAAAATAAAAAATATGATATAAAATAAAAGGGTTTTCTAGTTTCCACGTGTAAAACTAGTGAATTATTGAAAACCCCCTTGTAAAAAATGAATTTATTATCAACCTCTTACAAAGTTATTGCATCTTATTAAAAAAAAACCCAATGTATAGTTTCTACCCTTCTAAATAAAAAAATTATTTAAAAAATCTGCCAAATACACATTATTATTTTAGGACCCTTCAAATGCAAATTATCTTCATAAGAGTCACACACATTTAATCTATTGTAGAAATTGTTCATACTAATTTTGTATCTATCATTTGTTAATAGTTTTAATGACAGAAGATAAACTAAACTTTTTGTAAAGGAAACTATAATTTGTAGGGGTTTTAAAATAATAATATTTTTTTGAGACGGATTTTTTATAATTTACCTGTTTAAGAGGGGCAAAAATTAAATAACCCAAAATGATTGGATTTTTTTTAATAAGACGTAATAAATTTACAAGGGATTAATAATCAACTCAATTTTTCTAGAGGTTTTTTAATGATATGCTTGTTTTCTATGGGGTGAAAACTAAATAACCCAAAATAAAAATGGATCTTAATAAAATGGAAAAATTAATTAGGGGTCCATGTGATCACACATCTATGATTTCTAGGTCCCTAGAAAATTTTAAGTTTTCATTAGGTCCTTAAGGCGTTGAAAATTTATTTTTAGGTCCCTCAAGCCAGATATTATTAAAAAATATAAAAAATGCCCTCGCCCAATATGGAAAAAATTAACAATGTACTGGGGAGTGCTAATAGTATAGGTCAGATGCTTAGCAGTGTGCTAGAGAGTGTTTATAGTGTACTGAAATAATTGAACGGAGAACATTCTATACGAAGAAGGTTAACAATGTACTAAAGAGTGTTAACAGTGTAATAGCGATATTTAACAATGTATTGAGGAGTATTAACAGAACAGGATACTAAAATAATTGTGCGGAGGCATTTTTGATATTTTTATAAAGTAACCGTTGAAGGGACCTAAAGATAATTTTTTACGTTTTAGGGATCTAAAAATAATAAGCAGTTGACTATAGGGACCTTTAATTAATTTTTTCTAATAAAATAAAGGGATCTAGAAGATGGTGCTAGAGCCTAGACGTCCTCATTGATAGCCTACACTTAAGTCCAACCTTGCTATTGAAATTATTATCAGTTATAATAGTTTAATAGGACATGACAAGAAATCATTTTTTTCTCTTTGGCGGGGGGGGGGGGGGGGGGGGGGGGGGGGGTTGTTGGGGGGTGGTTTAATTCCAAGATCTCCGAGGAACCCAGAATTAATTTAAATATCTTGAACATATAGACTTAGTTTTAAATCCCCAGGTTATCCTAGATAATATTTCTAAGTATTTCTATCCAATAAGGATTATCTTTTATCTATTTTTTTTAATTGTATCTATATCTTTATAATTTTAACAATATATACAGACATGTTAACAATGTACACAGACAGTTTAACAATGTACACAAACTTGTTAATAGTGTGACAGACGATATAGGAGGGGTAAAAATGAAAAATATGCAGTGAGAATGGTGCTCTAACATAAATGGGATTTGAGGATTTAAAAATAAGTTTAGATATTTCAAGGACTTAAAAATAGTTCAAGGGTTTCTCCAAAGACCGAAAATTAATTTTTCTTTTTTTTGGGGATACCTAGCAAAATGTACGTCATTTGTGATGGAAGGTGGGAACGGGATATATTGTGGGGGCCAAAACAAGAAAAAAGGGCAAACATTGTTTGGTATGTGATATGTGACTGGGACATATGAGCTAACACTCAGCACACTTAACTATGTGGAGCTCAATTTACCCATGACAATTCAACCAAAAAAAAAAACTTGCACATGATAATTAAAAAAAATAAAAATTGATGTGTTGTCTGGTGTCACTTTCTGTTAGAAGATTATGATCATACTTAGGTCCAACTTGATGTCGTGATCCTGACCCACCACCCCGCATAATGTGCCTTTAAACATGGGCTATTGAAATGCTTGTCTGATAAACTGAGATGAGTTTTCAAAATCTTTCTCACTTTGAAAAAACAAGTGTGGAAAGAGTGATGAATGACAGGCAAAAGTTGATCCTGCAACCAAAAGGAAGACATATGATGCTTTTAGGTTAAAGGCAAAGCATGTGCCATGCCGGCCACATTGTTGTGCAATTCAACATGGCTATTTGAAATGTCCCGACCCCGCTTAGTGTGGTGGTTGAGTGACACCCCCGTTTACTCGGGGACGCAGGATCAATTCCTGCCCCAAGCAGGGAGAAAAAAAAAGTTCTCCTGTACTATAAGTTGCGTTTCATGAGCCTTAGTCCCTGTGTTATTAGAAAAATATTATTTAAGTCTCTAAGGTCATCCAACTAACTAGATACATGGTCCTACACATTAAAAATTATCAAAATGCCCTCATCCTTTATTTTTGAAAAATTAATATAGCTCCCTATAAACATATGAAAATAGAAAAAAAATCCGCATAAAATAGATAAATCTATTTAGGTTTCAATCTTATTAGATAATATTTATTTTAGTTCATACCATTGGCGAGTATAAGATAGCAGGAGAAATTTTCAGGAAAAGACGGACATTTTGTCATCTAAATGACTAAATTGGATTTCTTATTTTCTATAAGGACTTATTTAAATGTCATTTATTGGAACATTTATTTGAGGGACTAAATCCGTTAATCATATATACTTTTTGGAGATTCATGGTGATTTTTTAATTTTACAAGAACTAAAATCGATTTAGCTAACTTTCTAGGGAGTTATATCGATTTTATCAAAAAGATATAAGTGCAGAATGAATCATTTTTTAGGGGTATTGATGGTAATTGAGTGTCGAAAGGGGTATTTTGACAATATAGATTTTTTTAGAGGTATATATGCAAATCCCTTAATTAAATATGAAACAAACACATATTAAATTCTTGAGATTTTTAGTTTTAAGCTTAGCAAACTATATGATTTAAAGAACGACTCCTGTGTTCTTTATATTTCTTTTTAAGTACTCAAATTTTAAAGACTATTTATTTATTAGTCTCTCACCCAAATTTCTGTCAATATATTCGGCAAATATTCCAATTAATGTTAAGTTTTCATTTTTAAATATTTCAACATACTCAGTCATTATTTTATACACAACAAAATATATTACCTGTTTGACACAATTGACACCATTGTTTTAACACAACGAATGTATACCCACCAGCAGTTTTGACACATTTGACTCCACTTTTTTAACACACCAAAATGTATACCCAACAATAGAACATTTACTGAAAATAAAAAAACATGGATGCGCTTTGATATGTTGGCTGACACCTAGCTTGAAGTATGAACAAGCGACTGGGTATTAGCAGTAGCATGTGCTCCCTAGGTGTTATCACCATCAATCACAAAAATGTTTCTACTCTTTGTCCTGCAAAAAAGAAAATCAATCAGTTTAAATGATTGACCATCAACACCCGCTCCTAAAGGCCATATGTAACGAATGATTAAGATAAATAAATTGGCATTAAAACATTTACTTGTGCCTAGGCACTTGTTTACTTGGTGGTCTGGGTACTGTATGTGCTCCCTGGGCATTTATGGTAGACAGGGGTTCCTTGCAGCTGAACCTATGATGACCCCAATTCCCAGACCTATCACACTTGTGCGTTTTTTTAGCCTTCTTCAACTCATTAGGATCTCTGATTTTTTTTTCTTCTTTGGCTTGCCCATTGGCCTATGTGAGAGTGGTGGGAGGACATTGTATGGTAGATCTACTTGCTCACATAGTTGACTGTCAACACGATGATGCACTCTCATCTTATAACTGGCAATAAAAGTCTCTGTGAAATAGTATTGATCAATGAACTACAAGATATCAAGCGCTCTTATTTAATTAATCACGGCAGTAGCATGAGAGCATGGCAATCCAGTCAATTGCAATTTGTTAAAGGTGCATATCTTGGCCTCCAAATCAACAATCACGCGATGAGTTGGTGAAGTTATCTTAGCCCTATAATCATTAGACAACCTAATGATAAATTCATTGGTCATTTTTCTAACATCTTGAAGATACCTAATAGATCCCTCTATTTCCTTGTCCAAATCCGACAAGAAGACCAAATCATCCCTTTTACCAATTGCTTCCTTCAAGCACTCTAAGAACCAAATCCAAGTCTTTGCACTCTCCCATTCATACACTACATATGCTACATGGAGACCATGGTTTCCATCGATTGAACTTGCAACAAGTAGAGCACTTTTGTATCTTCCCTTCAAGTGACAACCATCAACTCTAAAGATTGGCCTGAATCCCACAAGAAAGCTAGTACTACAAGCAACAAAACATACCAAAAAAAACTAGAAAAATTGTAGAATATAATACTCAACAGATGTGGAAAAAAAAGAAAAATAGAGCAAATCAAATTTGGAAGAAAAAAACAGAAATTTGAATAAATCGATTATCTTTCAAAGCAATATTTTTGGTGAAAACTTATAATGCGCAACAGATTGACTCTTGATATTCAAATTTTGATTGTGTAAATCAGGAATTTGTTTGTATGAATCCTCAATCATCTCATGAATCTTCTCATAGGCCATCTCTCTTGCTTCCCATACTATGTGATAAGGCATTTTGATATTCTACTTGATCTTCTGAAGATTCATTTGATAATCAGCTATGGACTTATTAGCATTATCTTTCACAACATCTAGAATTATGACCCAAATCCATGTTTTAGAGACCATCTTGTTGTCCACCTTATTCATATTATTGCAAGTGTGTTCATCATGCATTGTCTTAACCTAAAAGGTTACTCCATCTTGAAGGTAAGATGCGTGCACCCTCTAAGGACAACCATGTACACTTGACAGTCACCCTCATCAGATCATTCTTCATAAATTAAACTCAGATTATTCGGATATTACATGCATTCTTAGACACAATATATACTCCTCAACATCTTTGAATGTTACTCCATAATAATTTCTAGAGCCTCTCTAACTACATCCATGAACTCACCATCATATTCATTAATACCTTCAGACATAAACTCATCAGAACCAAGAGAAACACTGTAGTAACTGTCAGATGTCTCAACTTGGTCTGAATCACCATCGATCTTTCTCCTATCCAGTCTTGCTTTGTTCTCAATGTACATCATCATCAATTCTAATTCCATCATCATTAGAATCATGTACCATAGGCTAAACTATAGGCTATCTTGAATGCTCTTCTGAATACTCAAAAGGCTGATCAAGAAACTCTGCACCAAGCAGGCGTTGGCAATGGCGGAGAGGGTGGGCTAAGTGTAGACGAAGGGCGGGGATTCGCTTGCCTTCTTGAAGAGGCCTTGTTTTCTTTTTGGAGAAGCAGACTTGGAGTGCGGTCTGGTCTTTGATCTTCTTCATCTGTATCTTACTATGGGCACATCTATCCCCACCATGGATTTTTGTTATCCCACCGATCAAAAAAAAGAAGGTGTTTGGATGTTTCCACCGATTCAGTTCGACCGAATTCGGTCGCCATTTCAGATTTTGGGCGAACGGATTTGGTCGTCATTTCAGGTTCTGGGCAATTGTAATTGATCGTCATTTCAGGTTTTGGGCGACCGTAATTGGTCGAACAGGGTTCAGAACTATATTTACTTATTCTTTGTAAACAAATAAATTTTTGGATTTATCCATCATATTCTACATTTATTCTTTTATCCAAACAACAGCTAAGAGACTAAAAAAAATGTAAGTAGATATACTTTCAATTAATTGAATTTTTTAGAGAAAATATCTTATTAGACAAATATATATCATTTTTAAGCTTCGTTTGAATTCGTAGTTAAAATGATTCTTTGTTTGAAAACAAAAAACCGTACTAGTTGATCCAAACACATTTTATCTTTAGCTTTTGAAATTTGTCTATAACTTATGTAAAAAAAATTGTTCTTATATTCTACATTTAAGAATAATGATTTATTCTCCCTACATTACAACTCAGACTTGGAGTGATATGAAAGATTCAAGGAAGATACACATCGTGGGATTATGTTTTCAAGAAAAAAATTTATAAACTTTATTACAAATCTTGTTCAACTAGGTTCGGTCGCGCGAAACCTAAAATGACGGTCAAATCTAGTCACCCAAAATCTGAAATAACGACCAAGTCCGGTCGCCTAAAACCTGAAGTGGCGACTAAATTTGGTCGAACTGCCTCTTACTATAATGACCCATTATTAACCCACCAAAAGCACACACAATGAAATAGAGATTGACATAGAGAAAGGGAGATGAGAGGGTATCAGCGGATTTTTTGAAAGAGCACCATATGAACGTCGTGCAATAATGTGTTTATGGAATTTGTGTAAAGAAGATATTTGATTGGATTTGATATTCATGAATACATATTGTGGTTAATAAATGATAATAGGATTTTAAGGGTTTGTTAGATTTTGAAGAAATTAGACAATTCAATAAGAGGAATTAGAAATGAAGATATGAATGACAATGAGATGTGTTATATGAAAAATCGGTCCCAACCTGATTATTTTGGAACTACTTTAATTATTCTTCTTATATTGTATTAAAGATAAAATTGACTTGCCCTAATATGGTCCATACCTCTTTCAATTTCAAATGGCGGGAAGAAAGTTTATGAAATCGGTTGGAGATGAGTTGTTTGGGTGGGGTATGTGGGGACCAAAAGTATACTTGGGAGGGTTTGGGTGAAAGAGTCACTTGGGTTTCTTTTTCAGGGCGGTGGGTGTTAAGTAATTTCACACATGTCATGTGTATCATCACATCTGTCTTAGGTAGCATTTGGAAACACATTTGAAAAATAAAATTTGAATAAAATAATTTAAATAAATTTTAAATGATGTTTGGATGGATGTACTACAATTTCTTACACCTGTGTTGGAAATATATTGTTTTAAAAGTGAAATTATGGAAAAATGTATTTTTAATATGTTGATATGATGGTTTAAAATTAATAAATTCAAAATGAATACTAATTAATAGTAAAAATAAAATTATGATGTTTTATTAAAAATGTTAAATATAATCAAAGCAATGAGAGCTACTTATATGAGAAATGAAAAAAAAAATATGAGCATATCAAAATGCTTGTTTTAATAATACATTGGTGATGCTTTTTTTTTATAACCGATTAGTAAATTCCGCATTTCAAAAGTGAAAAATTGTCAAACACTCTGTACATTTTTAATATTGAGCTTTTTAAAATTCAACGATTGAAAAAATTAACAAAACAACATTTTTTAAAAGAAAAAAATGCATATAACTCCTTGAAAGTTGGCTTATATCCACATTCCTCTGTCTTTTTTGAAAATCCATAAAACCCCTTGAAAATTGTCCTGGTTAAGTAAATACCGCCGGGTTAATTTGTCATCAATTTATTAGGAATATATTCCTATAATATTCTATTAAAACGTTAGTTTAAAAATATATATTCAGATAACCCTCTAATATTTTAATTAAATTAAAAAATTCCCTCTAAATAAGCCTGTCAATTATCCGAAAAAATATCTGCATTCGATCCGAATCCGTATCCGTATCCGAAAAAATAATCCGTATCCAAAAATTTTCGGATCGGATACGGATATACCCCTATCCGATCCGAAAAATATCCGTATCCGATAGCATTAAAAAAATGTTAATATTAGTATTTAATATCTACCATTGGATTTTGATCAAGTGGCTCACATTCTTTCTAATAGTTGTAAAGTTAGGACTTGTGTTTGTGAATTTTTAATTTTAAGTCAATTTTTGAACTTTAAATAAAATTTGTTATGTTTAATTATTTATTTATTCTTTCTAATAGTTGTAAAGTTAGGACTTGTGTTTGTGAATTTTTAATTTGAAGTCAATTTTTAAACTTTAAATGAAAATTTGTTATATTTATTTATTTATTTCAGATATTTCGGATAATTATCCGAATCCGTATCCGAAATTTCGGATCGGATACGGATGCGCTTTTTAAATATCCGTCGGATACGGATACAGATATATAAAAAAAAATCGGATACGGATACGGATATGACCATATCCGGTCCGTTGACAGGCTTACCTCTAAATGACCAAATTGCCATTTCTTACACAGTGACACCGAATTTGTCCATTCTTCCTCCCAATGTTGAGCCTTCAAAACCACCACGAAATGATTGTAAACCATTGATTTTCAGTTATCTTCTATTGGTGTTTTGTGAATTCTTTTATTCCATCTTCATGGCATATGGTTTTTCGTTACAACACCACCTTCATCACATATGGATTGGACAGGGACTAGTGACTTGGACCTGCATTGGGGCTGTGAGACCTAAACTAGGGCTGGACTGGATATGGATTGGTGGCTTGGACCTGGATTGGGGCTATATTGTCTGACCTGCTTGGACTAGAGCTGCATGGCCTAAGCTGTTTCGTCTAGACCGCTTGGATTGGGGCTGAATGGTCAGGTTGGGCTGGACTAGGGAGCTTGGACTGGACTGGAATACATGGAGTTGGGAACTTAGGGCTGCTAGGGCTACATGGTTTGGACTGTTTGGATTGGGAGTGCACGGTTTTGGTTGATTGGACTGGACTGATTGGACTACACTAGGGAGTTTGGAATGGACTGCATTAATGCATGGACTGGGGAACTTGGGACTGCATGGTGTGGACTAGATTGCATGACTGGGGAGCTTGATCTAGATTGTAATTCAACCTGCTACATTCAATAATTCAACATGTAATCATTCAACAATTCAACCAGCAATCGCACTTTAAATTGAAGATTTGTCATAGCATTTAACATGTTACTCCAAATAAACAAAACATGTTTGATATAAAAAAACTCCACACCATAAACATGATACAACTACCTTTTGTCTTACACTTCAATGTTTGATAACAACTCCACATCACTTAAATGGAACATGAAAAAATAACAACACAGACTACATCCAAGCAAACATGTCTAACAACACATAGACTATAGTTGAGCAAACAAACTCCACAACAATACTAGTAGCAACTTCATCTAGCAAACGTACGTCCAGACAACCTTGAATTGTGTAAAACATCAAAATTCATCCAACACTTGTCATGTAAATTGATATATATTAGCTAGTGTTTGTAAAGAACATGTATATGAAACCCAAATTAATCCCTCAAAGTGACGTAATATGTAATGTGGTAAAAAAACCCTAAACAAACATCCTTAAATAATGAAAAACCCTAAACAGACATCCCTAAACATCTCCAAATTTTTTCATAAATAGTAAAACTCCACAACATTCAACATGTATGACAATGAAACAAACCATACAAACACAAGATCCATAAACAGACCAACAACATCTCCAACCATGAAACATAGTAGCAAGCATCAAAACACATCATTTTAGGACATCAAAGCCAAGCATTTTAGGGCATCACTAAAACATCCTTTTGGGCATCGATATCAAACATCAAACAACATATCATTTTAGGGCACCAAAATTCATACTTCATCACCACATTGATGGCAAAGTGATTGCACGACGAAGAGAGAAAGCAAGGTCTAAAGCTGAAGAGAGAACTCGTGGTGAAAAAAAACGCAATGACGGAAGAGATCTACTGGTTTGATGAGGGAGATTGTTGTGTTGGCATTCGAGAAGAAGTTAGTCTGTCGTGTTGGCGTTCAGAGCAAGGTTAACCATTTAGAGATTTGCTGGTTTTGGAAGAAATTTTTTTTTTTTACGGGTATGTATGAAAGTGAAGGGGGTAAAATCGTCATTTATCCATGTGTAGTAAGGTTATCTAGACTATGGTTTCAGGATGTTAATTGCAGTGGCAAATCCATCTAACTACAATTTTTAAGGGGTTATATGAACTTTCGAATGAGAAAAAAAAAGAAAAAGGGAGGGATATCGATATAAGCCAATTTTCAGGGGGTTATATGCATTTTCCCCTTTTGAAAAACTAATGAATTTGAAACGGGAGATTTCAAGAATCCATCAACTACATCCAAATGCATATAGCCTAAGTAGCCTATGAGATTGCTATCTAATGAAAGTCTCATTATAACAAATTAACTTTAATACACGAGAAGAAGGTGCAGAGTATGATTAGCCTTCCTTGCAAATGAATGTCATTATCAAATCAATTTATTTGATTATGCTCATTTTTTAAAGTGAGGATCCATTACCATCTATTAAGCAAAGCGATTCATATAAAATAAAATAAACATGTGATATGTGGGTTTGGAAGCATGCACAAATTAAAATTAATGCATGATTTTTTTATTTAACTACTTGGGAACGACTTCCGCTTTTGATCGCTTCCCGTCGCACGTAGTCCTCATGTCACGCTCCCCTCACTCCTGATTTCACATTAAGTGTTGATACACTATGATAGCATAATATATATAATAATACTATGATATTATAGTGTATGACGTTTTATTATAATGTATGGCGTACAAAAAATTAATGTTTTAAAACGAAAATAAATACATTATTGTATCTCAGTATATACTTTATTACATATAACAGTATATACTTCAATGAAAGAATGCATGATTTTTTAAAAAAAAATCAGTGTGGGCTGCAAATGGGGCTAGACGTATCATTTTCCTTTCACATTTTTTTCACATCTTTCTGCTAATTCGAATTGACTGAGGATATTAAATCGGGTTATTTTCACCATCATAATTAATATCCATAGTTATAACATTCTCAAGAATTTTCAGCGTTGTATTGAAGTTATCGCTATCGATATCATCATCAATCTTGTCATAATCCTCAAGATCGCTATATACACATTCCTTGATAATATTAATAAATTTAGTCAATGTTTAAGCTACTTATCAATTTTTGAGAAATGAAAATCATTTGATGAACAATTGGGATCTCAAATTTAACAATACTTAGGCCAAGTATCTAACCTTTGGCTACTCACTAACACTCAATAGTGGACAGTACAAGTGGACTTTGATATAAACGGAAGGTGCAGACCATGAGCTAGAGCTAGAGCTAATAAAGGGTATGAAAAGAGTGATGTTACACTGTTTTTTTTTTCAGCTCTAATTCTAGTCTTATATGTATCGATAGAAAATTAACGGAGCATATACTCACATTAATAAGGTATATGATTCGATGAATTTTTTATAACATTATCCTAAGAAAACAGTTGAAAGCCCACGTCATTGTGTGGTCGGAGTGACGATTGGTGATATTTGATAATGGGCGCTATTAGACTCAAATTTTTTTTATAGTCTAAATAAATACATTTCTATATACCTTATCAGAAATCCAGTTAAGCATATACTTCGTTAGGCAATGTATATCTCATTAAATTTTTTCTTACACTTATTAATATGTTCATTCAACTCGAAACATAGCTTCTTTTTATTAAAATATATATCTCATTAGATGATGTTTACTATTTAAAAAAATGAAAACATGTGTGATTTGAGTTTTAGTCGGTAAAAATAACCGAACATTTTCCTTTGATTTAGAATCTCTTGTGAGACAACATGAAATTGACCGAACTGTGTTGATTCACATTTTAAAATAAAAATTGAGACGATTAATAAGTACTAATATAAAAAAAATTATACATTAAAAGAGAGAAATGGTTTTTTTCTTTAAGTGCATCCTTGCAAACCCATAGATCACAATTCTTTTGTTTTTATATCAATAGCTTAGGTGAGTAGATCATAATGAATTTCCCCTTAAATTAACAATGCGAATGGTCAAATAATTAAGAATGACTGTTTTCAGCTCTAATAACATTTCCCATCACTTAATATTTTTATTTTAAGTAAACTTTGAGCATTTCCGTTTTAAAAGAACTCAACAAGAGTAAAAGGAACAGCAACAAAAATAAAAGATAAGGAAATATCATAAAAAAAAGGACATCAAAACGGAAGAAAGATTGTTCTAGCATTTTCTTTTATATCCGTTGCCTTCCACTGTTCAATCACAATTTTTTACATATTCTTTTTTGAATCACATCTCCATTTTAGTTACAATTTTTTGTAACATAATTGGTTTTTTTTTCCCAGTAAAGTGTATGATCCCAGACCACCCTGTATGAGTCACATTAATAGAGAGACGTCTCAAAGTAAACCATGTGCGCGTAACCACATTAGATCTTCCATACTGTACCACTATTTTATTATTGTAGGGAACTAACAAATTTTAAATGTAGGCAGAGGTAGCTAGCCTATGAGGCGACTACTTAATGAAAGTCTCACTAACACTCCTTAGCAGAGGACAGTACAATTGGATGGTGTAGACCATGATTAGCCTTCTTTTGGGCTGAGAGTACAAGTCATTATCAGATCAGATCACTTAATGATTTGATTATGAGCATATTTGGGGGGGGGGGGGGGTCATTATGATATACTCACAAAAGAAATTTATATTAAAAAAATATATATACACGTATACATAGTGTGACATGTAGGTTTGTAAGCATGCACTTGAAAAAGACAAGAAAGAGAACCATTTATATCTCTTTTAAGTCAATTTCATGTTGTGATTCTCTATCAAACGTTTACCAATCGTCATTCCAACCTCACAAGTCACAATGACGTGGCCCTTCAAAACTTTTCATAAAAACATTTTCCATCACTCAAAAAAGGCATCCATCAGCCCCATCTTTTTTAGTCTTAATTGTCACTCCAACGTGTGCATGCATCATAAAATCATATAACTTTTTTTAGTGCTGTTACACGCTTTTTTTTTGTTTTGTTTTTAAGACTCATTCCAGTCCATATGCATGAGTAGATGAAAAAAAACACTATAATATATACTCACATTAACAATATACATGTTTCGATAAAAATATTTTATGTTTTTATAAATGCATCTATGTAATTTATCAAAGTATATATTTTATTTTTTTATAAAACATATAAAGTATACTATTTTTTTAAAATTCAAAAGCTATTAAAGCTGGAAAAAAAATTACATGATTTTTTGTTATCTATCCTAAAAAGGTTGAAAATGGGATAGATGAAATTTTATACAAAATGTGCATGATTGAAATGTGATGATAATTGTCACACCAAAATAAGTGGATCAGTATCATAAATCATGTGGTGTATATGGCTCCACGGTTTCGTAGTGGTGGGGATGTGTTGGCACAAAATGAAGGTTTTGTCCCTCTCAATCTCAGCTATGCATTCTTGCATTTATTGATTCATAGTTGTCAAATTGAGGCTAAGGTTTTTCAACTTGTCCCTTCATCGCTCGAGTCTCATTCCTTTGTTGTCGTTATGGTCTCTGTCCAATGAATAGCTTTTAAAATTAGTTGTTGAAGTTATTCTAACCACAAAATAGAAATTTAGAATGTTTGTTTCTCAGATTTGGTTTTTTCTTTTAGCTATGGTTCTCAGATTTTTAAAAGCGCTCGCTCGTTTTTGTGGTCACGCAGTTCATTTTATTCTAACATGGTAAATAATAAGTTAAAGAATGTTTTCAATTAATTAGAATACATATTTTATTTTATCTATAAAAATATGTATTTAATTAGATGAGTATATAAATTAAAGAGAAATTGATTAAAGACTTATTAAAGAATACAAAAAAACATTTTCTTTCATATCCGGCATCCATCACCTTCTTCAACTTCACCTTCCATTGTTCAATAATGTTTTTTTATTGTTTTTTTTTTTATAGGAAAAAACAAATCTTGCTGTCGTTACTTGTATTACAAAAAGAAAAGAAGCACAGGGGGTGGTTTGGAAAGAAGACACTTCAGAAGCCCCAATTTAGATAGGGAAAATGTTAGATTCAGTCAATTTTTATCAACAAAAACTCAGACAACACATATTTTTATTTTTTTAAAAATAATAAACATTATCTAATGAAGATACTTTAATAAAAAAAAGTGTACATCATTCTATTTCAAATTAAATGAATCCATTTTTAGTAAGTGTATAAAAAGCTTACATTGGTATATACAGCGCCTAACAAAGTATATACATTACTAGATTTTTTCAAACAACAAGCCCATTGATGAGCCACAATATGTGGCATTCCTTATTGGTTCCTCCTTTGACTTTTTCAAACAATAAAAAAGATAATAATATTACTACCCTTAAGAGTTTTTTAAAAATTGATTTCAATTAATTATACCATCATTAATTCCTCGTAACAAAATCGTTAAAAACGTGGCATCATTGAAACTTCTTTGATTAAACAAATTTCAAAAAAAAATTATGACATAAGGTTTCCGAATTGGGTGAATCCAGATGAACGAAAAAAAGAAAAAGATTCCAGTGATCAAGAGTTCATATCATCTGATTTTCATCCCCAAACAATCATAAACAATGGCGAAGAAAAAAAATAGATTTCTTTCCACAATGAAAATCTGAAACAAATATCAAATTCAGATACATGTATTGAATTCGATATTTGTTTTTAGTTTCACCAATTAATCTGAAACTAAAAATTATAAAAACGTGATTTTTTTGGGGTCCCAAAAAGCCTAACCTGGATGGATCACAATTGTTTGCACCACAATCAGTTCGCACAAAAAAAATTGTGTAATTCGACATGTATCTGAATTAGATTTCTTCCTACAATAAAAATTTAAACTAAAAATTACAAACCGTGATTTTTTTGGGGTCAAAAAAAGCCTAGCCTAGAAGGATTACAATTGTTTACACTACAATCAGTTCGCATAAAAAAATCGTGTAATTTGATACATGTATCTAAATTATATTTCTTCCCACAATGAAAATCTGTAACAAATATCGAATTCAGATAAATGTATCTGAAATCGATATTTGTTTTCAGTTTTACCGATCAATCTGAAACTAAAAATTGTAAATCGTGATTTTTTTTTTTAGTCCAAAAAAGCATAATCAAGTGGCAAACAAATATCAATCTGGATTTAAAAATTGTAAATCGTAATTTTTTTGGGGTCCAAAAAGGCCTAACCTGGATGTTTGCACTACAATCAAATCGCACAAAAAAAGGGTTGAAATCTTCTTTATCAGCCGATCAAATCTGAATGAAAAATTGAAATTTATGTTTGTTTTCGTTACAACAGATGAAACTCGTTATTTTTTTTATTTATTGTTAATTTCAATTGGTATTCTTCAAAAAAAGGAAAATAATCCCCTAAATTGTAACCAACTCATCATTTATAGGACCTGTTATGGAAAAAAACGGTGAGACTAGTTAGGAGGGTAATATAAGTAATTCAAACTTACCATCTCATAGGGTTTATAATGGAGTCTACCAATTGGGGCCCAAAAATTATTATTATTAAATTAAATTTAATTAATATTGAAATTAAAGATAAAATAAAGAAGATTAAAATTTAAATGATAAAAGATAATAATAAAAAAAGGATAAAAATAAAATTAAATTAAACACACACAAAATAATAAATCATTTTCAAATAATCTAACAAGAATAGATGCAATGACACCACCTCGATTCAACCTGACAACCATCTTGTCCTGTCTCTTCCAAATCTCCTCTCCTAATGACCGCAAAAGGTAAATTGCGCACATATCTTATCATCCATGGAGGATCAAAGACCTTTTTATTTCAACTCAGAATGACCTCTGTGAGATGAAACATTGAATAGAGGAATGTGACATCACTACCGATGTATATAGATTGTCCATCAGACTGTCACCCCAAACTGCATATAACAACATGCCTATTCTAAATATGCTGTGCATGTTACGCCAAGTACACTTTTGCTTATCAAGCCTCAACAGGAATATTGAACAGAATGAACAGCCAGGCACACATTGAGTCCATGATAAACCTTGATAAACAAATTCAGTTCCCCAAGATAATAGTTATCAGAACTTATTTAATAAATATCAAATTGAAACAATTTTTTGTCTTCTAAACATTAGGGCTTATCAAATATATGCGATGCTACACAAACAGGGGCTAAGATAGTTTTTGGAGAAAAAAAAAGTCCTGCAGAGAGACAGAGAGAGAGAACCATTACCAACCGAGATACAGTGCTTTTTATCAAACAGTAACACATCTGTGACCTGCCTATAAAGTGCCCTGTACAAGTCACTGGAATGAATAATAACTCACAAGAAAAAAACACTGCAAACAGTTGATGATATAAATGACTAAACGTTTCAGTCATATGCGCAGATGTGCACTAAACACCTACTGCAATGACACACAAATGATCACAATTCTCACCAGAAAATGCATTCCCACTATTAATGTAAAAGCTATTGTTGGGGAACTCAGGCAGGATCTCGGTTGATCTATCAATAAATTTATACTGATTTCATGTCACATGTAAATCACCGTAAATAAAAATTCAGTTGTTTTGGAGACAAAATTTGGTTACTATTAATCTGAATGAATCTCACTTTCAAGCTCCGCAGTGGAAATTGCCCCGTAGAAACAAATCCGCATATCACCTTGAATAAGTTTTTGATGGAAATGGTTGACAATATAATTCCCAGAACTCCTGCCTGTTGGAAATCAGAAAAGAAAAAACAGAAAATCACAAATTGTTACTTCAAGTCTTAGCCTTTTATAATAGTTTCAAGAAACTCGGGCTAAAGGGGTTTAGTAGACTAACTTGACTTGAGGAAGAGTTAACAGGGAATAGCCCTTCGAATCTTTTTCCAAATCAAGCACAATAACTGATGAACGTGATAACTTCAATGCGTCGATGTCAATCAACTTATTAATCCTGACGATAATATGGAAAAATCAGAACAGAGCAAGATAAATAGTGACAAAAAAGCTACAAAAGCATACAAACACTTCCTTTAAGCAATTTAATTAGGCAGCAACTTTGACATTTCAGCACACCAAATCATAAATGAATTCATCGATGTGTCCATGTTTATCACATACATAAAATTAAAGAGTTCAAACCATTGCCATCGTCTATATTAGTCTGTAGATTTAAGATTGGAAAAGGACCCTTACACAAATACAAAGATTAGAACATAACCCATTATTTAAAGAAAGACAAAAATAACCTGATGACACTTGAGTCTCTTAAAATTTGTACAAAAAAATATTTAATGAATATGTAAACCCCAACAACAATTGATTCCACCAAAAAAGCAAGGGCCTTTCTACATCTACAAAATCTAACAGTGAAGTGCAAAATGTTGGTGCTGATATCCACAGCCTGCAAAGC
Source organism: Acorus calamus (assembly GCA_030737845.1). Taxonomy (NCBI): domain Eukaryota; kingdom Viridiplantae; phylum Streptophyta; class Magnoliopsida; order Acorales; family Acoraceae; genus Acorus; species Acorus calamus. Next base: position 20,625,198 of record CM060861.1, read on the forward strand.
CGATGGCAGATGAGAGAACATAACAGGGGCTCACAAAGAACGAGCATTTACCAATTGTAGCAACAGGTCAAGTTGTTGGTAAGAAATTTAAAGTATGCTGCCTTCATCTAAAGTTCATTCCTGAGACCAAGTATGTAAGATTAATAGATTAAAAAACATAAGTGGGGTTAAATAAGCTAATAATTTAAATACGATTTCAATGGATATGGGCGCATATAATAAATGTTCGAGTAAGATTGCCGTGTTCATTTAATTTTGATAAATTTTGAGCATGTGTCAAATGTAAACATATTTGCTTTTATACTGATAGTTCTAAGAAAATTTATCCTCACGCATAGCATGAGAATCCCATTATGTATGAAGAATTTGTGATTATATGTGGTGATTATCAAGACATGGGTAGTTGTGTGAGCAGTGACAGTCATATTTCAGATGGATGACTCTCACCTTTGGGAATGGATAATTGTATCAAGCTTGAAGTAACTATCTAGAATATACTTTCAATAGACTACAGAAACTCCTAAGTTCTACAAACATATTTTACCATTTTACACTTCAAGCAACTTTCATAGAACCCATAAATCTCACTGCTGCTTTTATTCTAAATACCTAAAACAATCTGTAATTTCTGCTTATTTAAGTGGCTCAGGCACAGTCTGCGCAGATGCCATAAGAGGATTTTCATATGCAAATTTTCTTTTCATTCCTGATTCCAAAAGGTTCACAATTCATAACATTATCAAATGATGTAGAATAAGCAAAAGTTTCACCAGTGAAAAGTTTGTACTTGTGATGATTTTTTGGTTAATGGAAAAAATGACTGCCCACTTTGTGAAAGGGATCCCCGCATCTAAGGCTTCTTCTTTTTGGTCTATCCTCTTTTAAACATGCTGCTTGCTTCTTCATTCGTACTACTTCTCAAGTGTTCATCTTGTTAGAGCGTCTCTCCCAACTCCTCAGCTACATTCTGTCGTTCTCTCTATATACACGCTTTAGAAAAAATATGAGACTCCCAAATTTCTCTCTTTCAACCCTATTTGATGAGTCAGCTAAATTGGCATGGGTTAATAATATAGAGCCATTGGGTGGACCTTTTATCAAGGTACACCAATTCAATTGTTAAAATTTCTCTCCTCATCAATAACACTAAACGACCAAATTTCCTCAAAACCCATGTATGAAGTTAAAAGTAAAAACTATAGCCTACATTAACCATAAATGAGGAAAATTTTGGTTGACAACTAACTAGAAATCGTTAAACTAAGCATAAATTAAATGTGATTCTTAAAGATAAAAACTCTTACCCCCCGTTTGGGGTGGAGAATAAACACTGAATAGGGGAGAATACAGTTAAATAGCCCCCAAACAGCTGTTTATTTGACAAGAATAAACCTTGATAGTTATGTCTGGATAAGCTAGGATAATACCTGATAACTATTATCAGAAAATGCTAGAATTGCTTATCAGGGCTTATCTATACCAATGGATAAAAATACTCTTATCTGTCATTTTAAAAAATTTATCTTACCTTATACTCTCTGCACACATTCCAAAAACTATCACATCTATCATATCACACACACATCTCTCATACTTATTCCCAAACACAAATAATTTATGCAGGGGTATAATTGTCATTTAAAAAGTCATAAACTTTTATCCATCTCTTATCTACCACTTATCCTTACTTTATTCAAGGTGAACCAAACAACAAAAAAGATCAATTTTACGTTTTCCAATGAGAATAACAGAAAAAACAACCAAACAAAAATTTACCTATTTAACATGGATTGTTATCTATCCCAGTATAGCTACTAAAGACAAATAACCTTATGTCACACCCCAAACAAACCTTTAAAAAACAAACAATTTGACTTATTAAGACATGATATCAACAATCTCTCACTTGTCCAAAGGTCAACAAATCGAATTCAAAAATCGTTTTTAAATCAACAAGTGGTTGGCCACTCTTTTTTTTTTCAATAAAAAAAATGAAAATGGAGTTCAAAATTACTACATCTAGCTCAGCAACGCCGAGACATGTTAAATGGAGTCCTCTAGTAAAAAATTTCACCCCAATATTTATGAACCCACTTTCACCAAACAAAGATAGATGCACTCATGCTTCAAGTACATAATTAAATTACCAAAGTATTCACGGTAGTCATAAAAACCAGTGTCACGGCTCAAGTCAATGATTACAGTTCATGCATATAAATAAGAAATACAATTTTCTGAACACATTAAAGATAATAATAAAGTTTCTATAAATGGTCAACCAATGAGCCATGCATTCTATTTTATATAGATATCATCATGTCGTTAAGACGTGTAGCAAGTATACTATCTACAATAAAGATATACAAATGTGTGTGCCAATAATTTCAGGAATAAAAATAATTACTTCCATAAACATAATCCCCATAATGAATAATATTCATATACATTTTAAGAAAAGCAGAACATGAACAAAAAAAATGAATGATCATAGTGATATTGCACTATTAAGTTATGTGCAAGCTGCTTCTTTTTTTCTTTTTTTGAAAAGAAATACCCTTTCTAAACTTAATTTGTTTGAGTGGCTAATGGGGGTTATAGTTTTAACTTCTAATCGTGTATATCAGCTTTTAGGGCATGTTTGGTCATTTAGTATCTATGTGGTCAAAGCACAATTTTTGGCCTTTGAATTCATAAATCCAAATAAAAGTCCACACAAGGGCTCCTATTATAAAATCCATATCAAATTAACTGCCCAACCGACAGGGTTGGAAACTTTAAGCCCCTGTTTGTTTCAAGAATAACCCATGGAATAATTGAGAATTAGGTAGAATAGCTCTTTTTTCTTGTTTGGATGCTTGGTATACTCTGGGATATCTAGGATATCTTATACAGAATAAACTGGAATAAAATTGCATCTGGATTCCATGTGAGGGCTAGAATAAAGCTATTCTTGCAATCAGTACATGTGGGGCCCTCAAGTCACTTCAAACTTTTTCAGGCGGTACCTTTAAAATAATAAATAAAAAAAACCGAGGCCGCCATTTTTGTAGAGATGTGATGCTCTGCTAGAGAGTCTGACAAGGACGAGGAAGACGTTGTGCCTCCCCTACACCATGTTGGCGTGGAGGAAGATCTTGGGGAGTTTTTCGATAGGATCGGTTGCAGCGGCGGCAGCTGGGGTTTCAGTGACTCCGCTGGTGGAGCAGCAGCAGCGAATTCTTCCCCCTCAACGAACTATTCGTTTTTCTTTCTTTTTTACATTTTCACATCTAGATTGTTATTGCCCCCACAGTGGACCCAGAGAACTAATTGATCAAATTTAAACGAGACGATGTTTATGTTTAGTGAGGCTAGACTGATGTTAAGCAATATTTGGAAAACCCAAATATATTTAATCACAAATATGAGCTGTTTCTTCATTTTTAAAATAATAAAAATCAATCATCAATTTATTCACAACTTATTCAAACATTTATTCATCATTTATCCAGACAACACAGTTTATTCTTACATTTCCCAGCGAGAATAACTAAAAACATAACCAAACAAAAATCACATATTCCACTGCTATACTTCTTTAGCAGTGGAATATGTACAAATGAATTAGGTGCCAGAATAACTGTATACCTAGTTATGCCAGAATAACTGTATACCCAAGAATAAATCTTATTATGTATCCAAACAGGGGCCAAAGAAAGAGCATTAGGTGCCTCGTGGGTTTTCTAGAGTGTGCAATAGAGAGAATGCTATTGAAAAATGAACTGATTCTCCTTAACCAGCCAAACAATTGGGAAGAAAAGGAGAGCATCAAGGAACAATAATAGATTTTATAGAAGTTAGACCAAGAAGCCACTGTGTTGTCTGGATAAATGGGATAAATCAGTGGTTTTATTTTTTCCCTCACCTTTCTTTGTTCATGTCTGAAGTTAAGTTTATATATTTCGTATACATGGCCGTCTTTTGTTTCTTGATTTCAACAGTGCTATCAATAAACACACATCTTAAAGGATAGATGGAGCAAATTCCATATACTCCTCAGTGATGAAAACCATCTTTTATAGTCTAAAACAACATTTTAATAACATATAAGATGCAGCCACATTATGTAGAATATCGAGCATAACTATGAACCTGTTTGGTGTGCCACAAGCAATATTTACTCTATTCTTCAGCAGAGAAACCTGGAACTCCATAAACATCAGAAAATAAATGAGCTAAAAGAACAAGAATAGAAAAATGAAAAATAGGGAATACATAACTTAAGTAACAACAGAATGAGATAGAAGAAAGATAACATATAATTTACAAATAATTATGCCTCTTCTTTGGGTCACTAGATAGCACACAAAGGAATTAAAAAAATTTCTAAAATTTGTCATCTGAATCTTTCTGATCTCTCTTTAGGTGGGAGATTTTCCTGGTTGTACTGCTTTCTAGAATATTTGTACTACAAAATGAGCACATAACTCTAAAACATCATACAGTGTCGAACACGTGCAAGACATGTTCAAATAAATAATAATAATTAAATTCATATGGACATGGTCGGAGCATGCATCGGACAGTCCAACCAAATCATATCCACGGAAAATTTTTCTCTTCCAAATCCAAAAACTTCTCCTTCCATGAGTTTAAACAATAAAAAATATAATAATAATAATAAAAAAAATTAGTTGCTCTTGGGGAAAAAAGAGGGGAGCAAGAGAAGTTGCTTAACAAACACTAGCTTAATTAATGGTGCTCTTTTAAGCATAGTTTAAAAACATATGCGGACCCCATATGCGGTGGGGTCCGCATACATTACATGCAGAAGCACATTGTATATTTTATTTTTAAAAGAAATTTAGTATACGGGCATTTGAACCCTGTTCAAACGGAATTCGAACGCCCAAGGACCGTTTGAATCTCGTTCGAACCCAGTTCGAACGTGTAAGGGCCGAGTTCGAACGCCTGAAAGGCCGTTTGATTTTCCGTTCGAACTGTTCGAACCCAGTTCGAACGGTTGGCCACACATGGCCGCATATGCCCGCACATGACCGCACATAGCCGGACTTGGACAGCACCAAGGTGCTGATGTGCACTGAGGGGGGCACAACAACACGTACAGACGCACGTGCCGGTACGTGTAGCTGCACTTTGAACTATGCTTCTAAGTAAGTGGTTGTAGAGGTGGCTCGATTGTCCAAATCTGATGTGGTGTAGGGTGGCTCGTGAGCGTTATGGAATTGGGGATTCTCTACTTCCGCGGATTAATGCAAGATCCTCTCGGCTTTGGCGGGGTATTATGGCCAGTGTTGTTGGCTTTGTGGAGGGGATCAGGTGGTAGATTGGCTCGGGCAAGGTGGTTTGGTTTTGGCAAGGCCTATGGCTGGGCGAGCGCCCACTGTGTGCTTCTTCCCCCCTGATCTTTGCCATTGCTTCTAATCAGGCAGGGCTGACCCATCAATTCTGGTGCCAGAGGGGTGAGGATGGGTTTTGGGAAGTACAAGTTCGTCGCAATCTACATGAGGAGGAGATTGACAACTATCTCAGCCTCTTGGAACTCCTTCACGCCATTGCATTGTCGGAAAATGCCTGGGTACTTTATGCTGGGTGCCAAATCATAGAGAGCGCTTCTTGGTTCATAGTTGCTATGAGTGAATGCGTAGAGAGAGACCGGTGGTTGTGGGGGCTGCTCAGAAATGGAAGGAAATCTGGTCTTTTAAATTTCTTTTGAAGGTAAAGGCTTTCACTTGGCTTGTTTACCTTCGCAGATTCTGACAAAAGAATATCGTGCGAAGTGGGTGCCAGATTTGGATAGACTTGCGTCATGTGTGGTTCATATTCGGAGTCCATTGAACATCTGTTCATTCTATGTCCTATGGCCAGGAAGGTGTGGGATTGACTCTAGTTGGCCACTGGGTTGGATGTGAACTTTCAGTCATTGGAGGGAATCTGGGAGGCAGGACGTCGGCTACATACACCGGGGATAGATGTGTTAAAGCAAAGATCTCACAATCGTTCGTTCCAACAGTCGTTTGGTCCATCTGGATTTCCAGAATATGGCTTTGTTCAGGGCTTGTCCCCCTTATGCATTAAATATTTGGGAGGGAGTGGTTCGACATATCTCTAACTGGGGGAAATGTTGCACTGGAGCGAGCTCGATTAGATTGGTGGGAGGTAATTTGTGCATCGAGGAGTAGCTATGTTAAGTGGTCTTGTATGACCCCTCAGTATATTCCTTTTTTACTGAGCAGTGGTGCATGGTTGTTTGTAATTGCTTGTTTTAATTCTCTTGTATCTACTTTGGGCCTACACTTTTTATAAAATTGTATGCATATTGTTTTTATTAAAAAAACACTAGCTTAATTGTCATTTTCTTGTTTCTCTACTCCACTTGCATTCTACATTTTTTTTAGTTTTTTTTTCTTGGTATGGCCGTATGGGATAGGGATTAAAGTTTTTTTGTATGTTCTTAAAATTCTTAAGTAAACGAGTGTCTGTGGCTTAATCCATATTAATGATTTTTCCATTGTGAGCTGCGAGTGAGAGTGGATTCTTTTTCTTCTTCTTTTTTTAGTGATTGTTTTTTTTTTCTTGTGTATTGCGGATTTCTTGTAATTTTTAAGATCCAGAAAATTGCTTCCAACTTGTATTAATGCATAAAACTCAAACAAAAGCAAAACGGACAAGAAGTCTACTAAAGAATACATCAAAGAAAACAGAAAAAGAAAGAAAAAAAAGGAAGTAAACAGAAGCAAAAAGCTCCCCAGAACTCAGCTTGCAACCATTGTCATTTCTGAAATTGACAAAGTCAGTCCCACAACAGTGTCTCCTTGAAAATGTTTACATTTTGTTTTTATGAAGGCAGGAAATTACAGCCAACATTTATTCATTGAATTATCTTGGTTGTCATGCTTCTTTCCCCTTTCTTTTCTAGTCTTCTAACTTCTCCCAGAGCAATTCTAGGTTGTTGAAATCCCCCTCTAGATCTGTGCTTTCATGAATCATCCTACTCCACTCTCTAGCATGAGGACAACTAATATATAGGTGTTCCACAAATTTAACATGAATATATCATAATCATGATGACATATGATATAATCATGATTATATCATTTTTTGCATTAAAAAAATCATGATTATATCTTAAGACACAAGATCTATCTTCCTCGGAACACAAAATCCAGAATTTTATAACAGGATTTTGATATACCCCTACATTGTTTTTCTGATGTTCCATCCAATCTGAACCTATTGGCAGATGGATTGGTGTCAAATGTCAAATAATTGTATCAGAACATAAGCTTTGCGTTCAGAACATCAAGATTATGCCATGTGCTAATCTCTCACACTTTTTGATGTTTCTCAACCAATTCTTGAATGTTTTTCTATAGAAGGTTTGTCATATTTTTTTTTATATTGAGTCTGTCATGTTCAAGTCCTGGTTTATGATTATTTGCTAATTGAAAGAAACAAATATTTCATGTGCGCACAGAATCAAAAGAGTTTGATAACAATAACAAAAAGCAAGCAGACTTGACCTGTTCTTCCACTTTCAAATGTTTAGCAAATAACTTCGCTGCTCGGCACTCTCCTGTCAATGATTTCAAACCTCTAGTAAAAAAATGTAAAGGTCAGATAAATATATTATGTGTAAATACAGGTGAGTGGGTGGGTGGGTGGGGTGTGTGTGTGTATTTTATTCTGTACTGTTCTGCAAGTTACTGAACAAAAGTAACTCCTCAAGCTGGACATATTCGAAAAAAAACACATATTTAGAACTGATCCACACATGCATCAGGGGTGTGATACGAACCCAGTCCTTTGGGCTGGAGAAAGGTAGTGCTGACTAGCTAAGAAAAGGTCCATTTGCAGTCAATAATCATATAATAGATTGAAAATGAAGTTGTCCAGGAATAAAAAGAGAGAATAACATTTAGCATCATAAATGAGAGTGACTATCGACCCTTTGCATTACTGAGCAGTTTACAAAAAGAAATACAAAGCTTTAGTATAGATGGAAGCTGCATGTTGATGAAAAAGTAAATATGGTTTTACCTGAGAAGCTCCAAGGACCTCAAGGCAGATGCACTGATAACAAAAAGCGCTGGACTCCCAGCATCAATTTTTCCCTCCGAAAGAGTCCCTTCACATAGCACCTCTTTCCATGAATTTCCAAAGATAGCCTTCATATGTATACTGATATTTGCCACATCCTGAGGCAGACTTTTAGATATCTCTACCATGCATGCCTCTGCACAGTTCCAATAATACTTCAGACAAACTCTTATAAAATTCCCAACCAAAGGAGTTACATTCATACATCACGATAGATCAATTTCACAAATAATTGCATGAAATTTTGTAAATATATTCAGTAGAAACAAACTTTAGTTCCATTCCATCGGGTTGTAGCTTGTTGAAATTGCATATGCAATTATTGTTGATATGATAGATCATTTCACACAAATGAGCATGGCACTTGGCTGGCTCCTGATGTTCTTTCAATGAGTTAGAAGGTATGTGGCATTGTTGGACCCCCTCCAATTTACAACAAGGAAGGTATCAATGTCCCTTTACTATTTTAGAAACTTTCCACCACCATATTACGTTCTACACCCCTTGCATGTTCTTTTAAAGCTAAAAAACATGCATGTGTTGCATTCGATGAAATATTTCTTTCCACCCCTTCAATATCATTCTTTTAATCTTTTAAGTGATGTCATAATTCTTCATATTTGCCATTCTTCGATGCAATATCTCTTCCACCTCTTCCAAATTCTTCGTTTCATCGAATCTTTCCTTCCAACTTTGTACCATGAGGATCCATGCTTTCCTTCCTTTTCATATTCTTAATCACTTGGATTTTTCCATGAAATAATATTACAACAATGCCACACAGGATGGCTTTTTAAATCAAGACCCACCAACAGCTCACAATTCAACATTAATCAGATTGACCTACAACTCTTATTGAAAACCCCAAACTTTCCTAACTTTCAAGGGTTCCACTACATATTCCTAAATTCATAAATATTCTAAAGAAGATATACCAGAATTCATAAATTTCACAGTCCGCGACCACTACTACCACCTGAAAACAATCAATATAGTACATGCTATCCAGATTCAAATTCACAACCAAGCAATATAATGGCGGATGATATCAAGGAATCAAAAAAGAGAGAACCTTTAAACGCCTCCATCTCCAAAGGGGAGAGTCTGACTTCATTAGAGGGCATAGAAGACCCGGGCCGTTTATTTTTCTTCGAAAACGACGACTGGTACCGGTCAAGAAAGAATCGAAGCTGCTGAGCGGCGGGAGCGGTCGACAAGAGGATGGAGTCACCGCCTTTCGTTCGACCGCTTTTTCTGCTCTTCTTCACCTCCTTTTCCTCCTCTTTCGCCTTGACGAATTTGTTCTTGCCCAGGGGGACGAAATTAGGGTTTCCGGACTTCTTTTTGATCTTTTTGTGCTTGTCGTTCTTGTTGATCATCTTCTTTAGTCGGTCAGTGGGGGCTCTAGAGTCATTTTGGGGGATTCGCTTAGGGGATTTGGCTTTCAGTCTCTCCTTCGCCATGGCTGCGAAAGTACCGAGTTTTTCTTACCTTGCCTAACAGGGTTTTAGGGTTTTGGCGGTGGGGAAGTCCAACGGCGATGGAGATGGGCTTGGGCCCGTGTATTGTGTAATAACGTTGATACACAGTTTCTTTTTTAACCCGTTTTGTATGCGCATACACTGTGATAGATTGATAGTATAAGTATATATTACGTTATCATAGTGTGTTAAATTTTATTATAATTATTTAATAAAAAAATTATTTTTATATAAAAAAATATATTAGTATATCTCAATATATATATTATTTCATATAATAACATGTATTCAATGGGAGAGTATGATTTTTAAAAAATAGAAATGGTGTGAACTGTAAATTGAGCTACAGAAGGGGCTGGACGTATCAACTTCCATTGTGTAAAAGTCAAGTGGCAAGAGATTCTGATGAAACTTGGGCGGCCCAAGTTGGGTCGGGTTGGAGCTTAGCTAGAACTCAATCGAAGTTAAAGAACCCAATTCAAACCAACACAACCCAAATATGAGAATGAAACTATAAAAATGAGGTAAAAATAAATAAGACAATTCAAATTTTATCTATCAAATTGAACATTTAAAATTTTAATTTAGGATATTTAAATTTATTACTCACTATTTTCGGTTCAGCTTGGGTTTTGGTTACTCATGGCTAAAAGTGTAGACAAGAGGGTAAGTAGTGGGATAATAGATAATTATTGGGATAAATGAATGGGAGAACAACTTATCCCATTTGACATAAAAATAATCATTATAAACTGTGAACAGTTGTTCTAATTTTAAAATAAAAAAATATAATATTTTGTTCCACCTCTGATTTGCAAGGGGATAAGTGGTGGGATACGGGATAATTATGAAGATAAGTGAATAGGATGATAACTTATTCCTTCTTGGTATAAAAAAATAATCGGGATAAACTCTTTTTTTTTTTTTGAAAAGATGGTAGGTTTCCGCACCCGTATTAATAGGAGGGAGAAAACCCAAAGTAATTACAAAAAAGGCCCTACGTAGGACGTCACACATATACATCTTAAGTAGAGGAGGTCTCAAGCTAAGATGTCATCCCCAACACTTCTAGGTAGAATTCATTACAAAATTACCACCCAAAAAATCCAAGGAGGCCGCCCCCACACAATCTCTTCCCCAATCTAGTACAAAGCGAACCACCAAGTCCCTAATATTCTCAACATAAGGTCGACTACCACGAAAGATGGCCTAGTTCCTTGTCAACCAGATTGCCCATACCACCGCCGGGACGAAGAGCTGAGTCACCTTGCCATAGGGACTACAATCCCCTACCCATGGAGCCGTCTACTTGCTTCCCAAATCTCCTCGAGAGTGGAAAGGGGACCCGCCAAACCGGATGCCTCGCACATCCACATCCACACCTCATGTGCCATCGGACGGTGGACAAACAGATGTTCTGTTGACTCCTCCTCCAAACCACACAGCACACAAGTCCTATCCATAATGGGTGCCCAACAAGCGATAGTCACCTTGGTTAAGAGTTTATGTTGGTACATAAGCCATAGGAAAGCCCTGACCGTCAGCAGAGCCTTGCAGCCCCATACCTCCTTTTGCATGCGGCCCACCACCAATCCCGTTGGGTATAGTCTTTGCACCCATGCACAGCAACTCCGAACTGAGAAGCCCTCCGTAGGTTTCGGAACCCACGAAATCCTATCCCTTGCGGACTAATCAGGCATCGCACTATGGAGTAACTCCATGATCCTCAGATAATCATCCACCTCTTCATCGTGTAGGTTGCAACGTACTAGAACCTCCCAATAGCCAGTCTCCCCTCTAGCGCACCAGAACTGATGGACCATGCCCTCCTTGTTCCTTGCGATTTGGAAGATGCGAGAGAATTGCTCCCGAAGAGCAGAGTCACCTACCTAGACGTCGTGCCAAATGGATATCCTAACCCCATCACCTAACACCCACCGAACCACTGTGTTGAACTCAGCCAACCTCGAAACGATGCCACGCCATATTCTGGAAAGCCTGCCCGAGACACGGGGGAATCTATCCTCAAGAGACTCCCCACAACTATACCTTTCCTTCACTATCCGACACCAAGGGAGTTGTTGGTTGTCTAACCATCGCCACAGTCATTTGTTGAGGAGAGTGCGATTCATGTCTTCAAGATTGGTGATACCCGCACCCCATCTTTTTTATATTGACACGCTACATCCCATTTCACAAGATGTACCCTCCTCTTAACCTCCTTCGCCCCTCTCCAAAGAAAATGCCGACATAACTTATCCAAGCGCTTGAGAACTCCTTTCGGGACCATGAACATAGACAAGAAATAGATGGGGAGGTTTGAGAGAACCGATTGAAGAAGAGTAATCTTGCCTCCCAAGCTCAAGAAGCAGCTCTACCATCCCTCTAGCCTCCTCTGTAGGCGTGTAATCAACAGTGACCATTCTGCCTTTGGCATCCTCCCAAGTTGGAGTGGAAGGCCCAAATGCTTCGGGGGGAAGACTGCACTTCGCACCCCAAGATGCCCGCGAAACTCCTTAGGGTGTTGTTCTCCACATTTATTCCAGACATTGAGCTTTTGTGCTAATTAATTTTGAGACCCGATACCAGCTCAAAGCACCTACAAACAAACTTGATCCCCCTTAGGAACATTTCCCCAACCTCGCATAATAAGATAGCATCCTCCGCATATTGCACAAGCGAAGTACGGGAAGCACCCACCACGGCTTGGAGACTGACCACCCAACCCTCCACTTCGGCCATCTTCAACATTCTATTGAAAGCGTTAGCTACAATCACAGGCAGAAGAGGAGAAAGGGGGTCACCCTGCCATAGTCCCTTGTGAAGATGAAAGAATCCATGTGGAGAGCCATTCACGAGGACCGACGCCTTAGCCGTAGTCACACAAGCCTTCACCATTCTGATCCAGTTTGGTTCGAACTCATGGCAGCTCAACAAGTGGAAAAGGAAATCCCACCTTACGTTGTCGTAAGCTTTAGTAAAATCCAGCTTAAGGACAATGCCTTTCCTCTTGTCCTTATGAACAGTTGTGATGCATTCTTGCACAGTCATGAATCCGTCTTAGAGAAGGCGTCTTGGGATGAATGTCGTCTGACACTCATCAACTAGATAGCTGATCACCTCCTTCAGCCTGTTAGCCAAGACTTTAGAGATGATCTTGTACCCACCGTTGACCAAGCTGATTGGCCTAAAATCTCCGATGGCCACCGCTCCTTCCTTCTTTGGAATCAGGGCAAGGAAAGTAGCATTAAGGCATCCAATCCTCTGAGAAGTCTAGAAGAATTCCCCTAGCATATCCATGACATCACTCTTTACACAACCCCAAAATTCTTGAAAGAAACGCAAGCCGAACCCATCAAACCAGGTGATTTGTCCGCATCCGCCCCAAAGATCGTTGCCTTTACCTCTTTCTCTGAGAAAGCAGCCTCTAATTTAGGCAAAGAATGGTCAGGAATCTTACCGAGCTCCTCATCAATCCAAGTGGGGTGCCACCCTTGGTGTCGTTGGAATGCATTTGTAAAATGTGCCACATGTGAGTCACGAATCCCAATTTTGAAATGAAAATTGGTACGTTTTATTCCAACTAAAGGCTATGATATAAATTATCCTTACTTCTTGTCCCAATTCTGACATATATGAATATAAACAAAATTGATGAATTTTTATCCCCTAAAATTAGAACAACTTATCCTCAAATTTTTAACCCATTGTCAAACCAGGCCAGTTAGGAGCCTAGGATATCATTTATCTCCACTTTTTATCTTAACTTTGATAAATATGAATATGAACAAAATTAATGAGAATAATTAAGTGAAATAAATGGTAATTATGAGGATAAATGAATGAGATGACAGTTTATCCTTGTTTGGTATAAAAATTAATCAAGACAAACTGTGAACAATTGTCCCAATTTTGAAATAAAAATAAAGATATTTTGTTCAACTTAAAAACCGGGAAGTATTTATCCACTTTTTATCACAATTTTGAAAAATGTAAAGATGAATAAAATTGATGGATTTTTTATGGGCCCGTCTATCCCCACCAAACAATTTTCCAATCCCACCAATAAAAAAAAAAAAAAACGGTATTTGTCTGTTCCCACCGATTCAGTTCGACCGAATTCGGTCGTCATTTCAAGTTTTGGGCGACCGTAATGGGTCGTCATTTCAGGTTTTGGGCGACCGGAATGGGTCGAACAGGGTTCAGAATTATATCTACTTATTTTTGTAAACAAATAAATTTTTGGATTTATCCATCATATTCTACATTTATTCTTTCATCCAAACAACAACTAAGGGATTAAAAAAATGTAAGTAGATATACTTTCAATTAATTCAAATTTTTATAAAAAAAAAATCTTATTAGACAAATATATATCATTTTTAAGTTTCGTTTGAATTCGTAGTTAAGATGAATTTTTGTTTGAAAACAAAAAAAACGTACCAGTTGATTCAAACACATTTTATATTTGACTTTTGAAATTTGTCTGTAACTTATATAAAAAAAATTGTTCTTATATTCTACATTTAAGAATAATGATTTATTCTCCCTACATTACAACTCAGACTTGGAGTGATATGAAAATTCAAGGAGGATACACGTCGTGAGATTATGTTTTTTTTTAAAAAAATTATAAACTTTATTACAAATCCTGTTCGACCAGATTCGATCGCGCGAAACCTGAAATGGCGACCAAATTCGGTCGCGCGAAACTTGAAATGGCGACCAAATCCGGTCGAACTGGTCGGATCGGTGGGGATAGCAAAACACCGGTTTTTTTTTTTTTTTAATTGATTGGTGGGGTAAGAAAATAGGTGGGTGGGGCTAGACGGGCCCTTTTTTATTCTCTAAAAATTAAAACAACTTATCATCAAAACCTTAATCACTTGCTAAACTAGTCCTCAGAGTCTCAATTCAAACTTAACCCCCTAATTAGATTCAAGTTGTTCGTGTTTGAATTTACAGTGAACCTGAATATTAAATCTCAATCCAAACTCGTCCAACCAAATTTGGTTAGATTTAACCCACCCAACCTACACCTCTTATCTAAAATAACACCTAATCACCCAATTTTCCTGCATGAGTTTGTAAGCCAGTAGGGAACACCCCAGGAAAGGACAGGGTTAGTGCCCCGCGAAACAACCCGCGTGGGTTTGGTTTATGGGCTTTGGTCCCATGATTAGTTAGTGGGTGGTGGGTATGCATGGATCTGGATAGATCTTATACTTGTAAGTAGGATCATGTTCATCCCAATTTTATAAAGATAAAAGATAATGTTACGTATTTCTAATCCTAATTTCAATCTATATGTATTTTAAAATTTTAAAATAATATACCTCATTAAATAAGGTACATATTTTTATAAAAAGTTAAACATATACTTCAATAAATTACATATCTGCATTTATAAAAATTATGAAAAATTCTATGAAAACATATACCTCGTTAATATTAGCATATGCTTCGATATTTTTGTTTCAACGCATATAGAGCTAAAATTGAGGCTGAAAAAAAAATAGGTGTAAGAGCACTAGAGGTGTAAAACTGGCCGTGCCGGTACGGCACGGCACGAGGCACGTTAAGAAACATGCACGGCACGACACGTTAAGGTTTATGGGCTGTGTCGGGCTAACCTTGTGACACGTGGGGCGTTTTCGGCACGGCATACTAATGAGCACGACACGATAGGCACGACAATTCACAGTAGACGAAACATATAACATATTGAATAAGTGACTCATCTCATTGTTTTATCAAATATATATAATATTTTTGTGTGTATATATGTATATGTAATACATTTATATAATTTGTGTGTGTATAATATTAAACAAAGTAAAGTTTAGAATTAAAAAAAAAATTTAAAAATCTATTTTTAAAAAATCATGGGCTGGCCAGGCCTGTCGGGCAGCCCGTTGACCCGGCGGGCTAGGCACAACACGGTCCGTCAAAGTTAACGGGCCAGCACGGCCCAACCGTTTTACACCTCTAAACAGCACCCATTTTTAAAATTATATAGCTTCTCAAGTCTCTTGTATTAAAAAAATCATCAAATCCATTGAATGTCAACTAACACGGTACATAAAATCTTTAATATATATTCTATCATGAAAAATAGAAAAACACGGTTATTTAATTTATTCAACTAGAGTCACTAGCCTAGGTGCTTCACTTTTTGTAAACATATTTATATTAATTAAATAGCATATGATTCAAAATGTACACGGTTTTATAAAAGTGACTACAAGAATAATTAAGGGGGCATTTGGATGTGTGATATAAACGTCAGATTCTATAAAATCCAGTATGCTTTTGAAAATTAGAGATTTTCAAATGTCTAGATTGAATTGAACAAAGAAAACACATGTATGTAACATGGAGAACATTGTGCTTATTAAAAATCATTTGGATTCACTTTGATATTTAAATCACAAAATCCATCCAATTACATGCCAAATGGTGCGTTAGCGTGTATTTTTTTATTATTTGCACTCAAAATAATGGTATAGTGTATACTACATTATCATTGTACATAAACGACTGGGAGACCATTCTTGGACTATAAAATAGACTACCGTATCGATCACTTTATTGAAAAATTAAAAAAATGTAGACAATCATTTTTTTTACAGTTCAAAACGCAGATCACACATGTTTTTATTTTTTCTAAATAGTATAAGTCATCTAATGATGTATATATTTTGATGATAAATGTATAATATTATATTTTAAGTTGAATGAACTCTTTTTTAATAAGTCTAATAAAAAAATTTAACGATGTATATGCTTTATTAGATGACTAATGAGATATATGAGACTTCATTTGAAATTTAAAAAAAAAAAAAAGTACATGCATAGCATTGCCCTAAAATTTGATTTCAAAGCCCAGTTGACCAACCTCAGGGCTAGAAAGATGAGTTTGGTTTTAGGCAGGTGAACAAACACTTATGTTTCAATTCCTACTGCATAAAAAATTAGCATGCACCCATGAATATGGGGATCAGAAGACTATGCATATTAGCATATAGTTTCCTATTCCATGTATTCACATGTGGAGAGGTGTAAATTTAGTCACGGATAGATGTAAACAACCCTGATAATGTTTTACTTGGTCATATATCACATGCATGTGACCATCAAAACCTAAGCCCATGATAATGCTCCCTCTCCATGTGACATCACCAAATTAATGAATAATGAGGTATCACCCTTTAAAGTAGGGTCCACGCGTGTAGAGCATTATGAGGGGCTCGTGAATGTGAGAGATCACCAAAACTGTCTTTAAATACGACCAAAGAAGGAATCACAAGGAGAAAAACAAAGAAAGACTCACGTATGATGAAGAAATTAAATAGAGTGGATATTGAAGAGTGAGTAGAGGAGAAATCGCATTAGTACACGTCAGCTTAACAAGCCTACCATAACCCAATTGTTTAATAAAAATATGTATAATCAGGGGTCTTAATCATGGTAGATCGATAGTCACTATCCTACTTATATTTTTTTTAACTATAAAACCTTAAAAAACGAATGTGGAAAACTTTTTAAAGAAATGATAGGGATAGCCTTCCTTGTATCTTCATTTGTTGTATAATCTAATAAAATATAAAATATATATTAATTTGAATGAATTGCATACCTCTTCTTTTTTTTTCTTTTTTTTCTTTTTTGTGAAAAACCAAAATTTGATATACTAAGATAAACCAGGACATATTAATTAAACCTCGTTTGGAAGAGAAGATTTTAAAAATCTGATCGACTTTTTAAAAGCATTGTTCAACAGATTTTTAAACACAAAAAAAATCACACAATAAACTTAGAAAATGTGGTGAATGCAGCTTCGGTATTGTATACGGTATACAATTTTTTGCAAAAAGAATTCCACCCACTTGCATATTATGTTTCTCCTACTTTTTATATCCTCTACCAATTGACCTAAGAGGATACGGTGGGATTTTGGAGGATACGATGGCATCCATAAGGATAAGATGGGATTGATCCCGGCCAATTAGAGCATCTTCAATGGACATGTTAACTCAATAGTTAATGTCAGATTTTTAGAAAACATGTAAAAATGGTGCTCCAGTGGAAGTGTTAAGGGCATGTTAAATGTGGACTCCACCTGTCATATGTTAAGGGAAATGTTAAATTTGGCTAGTGTTTTAGCCATCCAAATGTGGGCCCTACCATTTAAAATATTCAAAAAAATATTATTTTGTGTGGGTGGAGAGGTTTGAATGGGTGGAGAGGTGCACCCACTATTATTTTGACTAGTTATTTAGCTAGTCCATTGGAGTAACAACAACCAACTAAATAAAGATGCAGTAAATGAGTGTCTAGTTGAGTGATAAAGTGTTGATATGACACTTTAATATCTTAGTTAACTAACATGTTCATTGGAGATGCTCTAATCAAAACTATATTAGATTGCAAATGACAAGTGCCTTAACGTTAATGGTGACACGCGTCAGCCATCGACTGGTATGGTTATGCTAAGGTGCTGGTCCCCTGATGGAAATGTGGGAACGAATATTGGGTGCAAAAAAATGGGCCTTACAATAATCCCCTTCAATAATCATGTAATACATTTGACTATTCAACTGAAGGATTCTAAAAAAGAATAAAAGGACAAGGATTAATTGAGACATTTGGATGGAGATATTTTGAGTTGTTGAACCGCAGTGACTGTCTGTTTGAAATCTTTCCAAGGCAAGATGAGGGGAGTATGGATGCTGGCATAGTGCCTTGGTGGACTGTCAAAATCAATCATGGCCGCAGCTGAAGTCCTCTCATATATACCAATGCGTTGTAACCACTGATTGAATTTCAGGCCAAGAATGAGACGTTTTGAGTCAGGTGGAGTTTCAGGATTAATTTGACAAGGAAAAGTGATGAGATAATTGTTGAGGATTATGTCTTGATCTGATGTATCACATCGAATGGCCATGATAAAATCATATTAGGTTGGACACTTAATAAGTAGAATATTATTTAAGATTTGATCTTAATTAATATTTAAAGTGAATCTCCTAATTAATGAAAACAATATTTGTTTGTTAATTAGGAGAGTGAATATCTTCTAATTAATGGAACAATATTTGTTTGTTAATTAAGAAATTGAATATCTTCCTAATTAATAGGAACAATATTTGTTTGTTAATTAGGAAAGTGAATATCTCCTAATTAATGAGAACAATATTTGTTTGTTAATTGGGAGATTACTTGGAGAGGAAGTTATTTATTCTATAAATATCTTCTAGGGTTTCATGGCAAGACAAGACATAATACAATGTAGAGATCCTAAGGGAAGATTGAAAGGGTTTAAGAGAGGGTAACTCTTTGAGAGAGTTTGTGAGTATCTTAATTATTTCAACTATCAAAGTGGATTCTCTGTTTTGCCTCGTGGATGTAGGCCTAGGCCGAACCACGTATATCTTGTGTTCTTTGTGTAATGTGATGTTTCGTTCTTGTGTTCGATCTCGGGTTTGTTAGTGGCTTCCGCGATGGCCTTCCCAACAATGGTATCAGAGCTCCAGATTCCGATCTACGAGGACAAGATTTAAAGAACTAGGATCAATGACGACACGGGTCGATGAATTCATACCATCGACGGATGTATTGTTGGAAATTCCAAGTCGTATAGGGTTTCACACGAAGAAGAAGAAAAAAAAATCATGCAAGGTTGCAAGGAGCTCTCGGTGGTGGAAGCGGCACATCTATTCAGGTGTGCGATGATGACACCAATTTGTTGCGGATCCAAGATCCACCGAGAAGCAGACATGCAGAGATGCTCGGGGTGCAAAGTTCGCAGTGACATGCGGAGGCACGTGGACGAATCACGTGAAGCGTGGGTGTGGAGTTTGTATAGAAGAAAGTGGAACAAGTGCAACCGGTCTAAGGCGTTCTGAACCGGGTATGAGAGGAGCAGCCCCATGTGGTTCGGTTAAAAGAGAGAGTCCAGTCATCTCGCTAGCGCGGTGTGGTATGTTCAAGGTGGAGGTAAGATCCAGATCTTCTTCGGAGATCCACGAGGAGCGTGGAATAGATGCATGTGAAATCAAGTCATGACATTAACTTGATGATGCGTGATTACTGGTCTGACTCAGGGGTTGATTCATGATAAGGCGAGCGCAGACTTATGGATCCAACAAAATTGGGCGGTGCAGACGTCCGGAGGAAAAAGTTTCTAAAATCCATTCAAGGTGGAGTTCTGCGGAGCGTGTCTAGTGCACAAAAAGACTCGTGATAGCAACTTGAAGACTGGTGAAGCTCAAGGAAGTCGAAGACCACTTGATTGCAGGTGGAGGTGCATGGTTGCTCACATGGTCATGCTTCAAGGACGACATGGAGCAAGGTGGAGACATCAACGGAAATCTTCTAAGGGGTTCGAGGAAGTCCGAGCGTACCGGATACGAGTCAAGGTGGAGATTTGTTGGGATTATGTCTCGATCCGGTATATCACATCGGATGGCCATGATGAAACCATATTAGGTTGGACACCTAATAAGTAGAATATTATTTAAGATTTGACCTTAATTAATATTTAAAGTGAATCTCCTAATTAATGGGAACAATATTTGTTTGTTAATTAGGAGAGTGAATATCTCCTAATTAATGGGAACAGTATTTGTTTGTTAATTAGGAAAGTGAATATCTCCTAATTAATTGGAACAATATTTGTTTGTTAATTGGGAGATTACTTGGGGAGAAGTTATTTATCTCTATAAATATCTTCCAGGGTTTCATGGCAAGACA
Organism: Acorus calamus; assembly: GCA_030737845.1. Taxonomy (NCBI): domain Eukaryota; kingdom Viridiplantae; phylum Streptophyta; class Magnoliopsida; order Acorales; family Acoraceae; genus Acorus; species Acorus calamus. The sequence continues at coordinate 20,645,534 of CM060861.1, forward strand.
AGGGATAATAAAATGTAGAGATCCTAAGGGCAGGTTGAGAGGGTTCTAAGAGAGGGTAACTCCTTGAGAGAGTTTATGAGTCTCTTAATGTATCTCAACTATCAAAATGATTCTCTGTTTTTTGCCCCGTGGATGTAGGCCTAGGTCGAACCACGTATATCTTGTTTTCTTCATGTGATGTGATGTTTCGTTCTTGTGTTTGATCTCGGGTTTGTTGGTGGCTTCCGCGATGGTCTTCTCAACAATAATGGATATTGCGGATAGAGGATAAAATATCCATTTTACTATAAAAAAATAATCAGGATTAAGTATTGACAATTGTCTCGATTTTGAAATGAAAATAAAGATTTTTTGTTCCACTTAAAGACTGGAATAATATTTATCTTCATTTTTTGTCATAATTTTGGCAGATGTAAATATAGACATAATTGATAGACTTTTTATCCCTTAAAATTTAAATAATTTATTATTAAAATCTTAACCATACCAAACTAGCGCATAAAGTTTAATTAGTAGTATGAGTAGTAGCATCACCAAATTTTTGCAGTCTTTACTTGTTGTCTCAGCAAAAAAAAAAAAAAAAAAAAGTTGTTACGAGTCTTTACTTGTTGCCTAAATGTTGTAATTTTTATTTTATTTTCCCATGAAAAATTGGTAGTGGTGGGTCACACCCACTCCACTTGTCTATCATCCCACCCCTAAAATTTTAGGGGATGGAGTGACTGGTATCAAGAAAGTAAAGGAATTGGAGAGAGATTGAGAGAGAGAGAGACATGGTGCGGAGGAGGGGGAATTCTCTCTCCCTCTCCCCATCTCTACTTACCATCGCCCTCTTCGACCTCTCTCTCTCTTTCTTTCTCTTTCTCTTTTGTAGGTCACCCTCCTCAAAAAAGATTTGGGGTGGGGTGACTGATCGACAAGCATGGGTGTACTAATTAGAGTGTGTATTTTATGAATGTGTAAATTTTACAACATAAAATATGCACCTTCAAACAATCAAAATAGGTGATAATTGTACATATAGGGCACCTTCAAACAATCAAATTAAGTGAGGAATGTACAAAGGATTGCATGCATGCAATATTGTTCTAAATGTTACCCAACGAAAATGTTTGGGATAATTAGATCGCTTTTGATATCCTAATATATTTTGTTATTTTTTGTATGTTCTTTTTATGAATGCAATTTGAAAATAAAATAAATGAATTGAATACATATATTTTTATATTTTTTACTAATATATTATAGAGAAAATATTTCCTCAACCGCACCTTCAAACAAAATATGGTGGGATTGGGAGAGGGGAGGGGGAAGAGATAGAGGGAAGGAGAATACAACAATTGGGTTAATACGAACTTTTCTCTGCGAAATTGAATTTCCTGCTAAATAACTTTTTGCAAAAACTTACATAGGGAATACTTTAGTCTTTCTCGGAAATAAATTTTCGTTACAGAAAGTATTACCTTCTGTGAAATTAAATTCCGTACAAAAGAGGTATTTTTAGCTGTTTCATAGCAACAGATAAATTTTTAGGCCTTGATTCCGGAAAAATATATAAATTTGCTGAAACTATTTTCGTAGTAAAAAGTATGGCTTTTAGCTGCGAAAATGAGTTTTGCAAAAGATAATGCATTGCTGAAATTCAAAAACTTTTGGCTGCAAAATTGATTACTTTTTTCTATCTTTTTTATTGATTTTTAAAAGTTTTAATTTCTTACAAAATCAGAATGTAAAATCAATTGCGGCATCATTAAACTGTGATCCCTTTGCTATAAATATAATTTCTTTCTTTTAATTTGGAACAGAACACTGTTTCCTAATATTAGTTTTTAAGGGTCTTTTTTCATATAATTTTTCTCGTCTCAATATATACAATAGAATTTAGATGAAATTTAATATATATCTAGATATATACTAGTTTCCACGTTAGTCCTTATCAAATTAGATGTTAATTATATTAACTGTGATTATTTATAAATTTTTAAGGAATTTTGGATCAAGCATGTTGAACTTATTCCAAATGACATTATGTCTTTTTAACCACTCTAATTGAGAACTATTTTGATATTATATACAATTCGTTTGTTCTTGTTTTTTAAGCCTAATGTCAAGTTGGATTTTTATTTATCGCTCTTTATCTACTTGCTATATATTTCTCTGTGGTCTGTGTTTACAGGATAACAAAATGAATATTGTCTTTTTATTGCTCTTTATCAATACACTGTCCAATCCAAAACACCGTACACATTCCAAACAAATTATATTGTCTTTTTTTTTACAATTAGGAGCTAGGAAAATTATTATTTATAAAAAAAACATGCACATGTTTATAAAATTCCTGTCAAAGATTAAATATATATTAACAAGACTAATTTATTAATTTTTATAGAGATAAAATGAGAAATTCAGATGCATTAATTCAACTTTGTATTACGATACCCATTGTTGTATCTAAGCAAAAAGACAATTCCAAGAAATGACCTTATAAGTGTTTCCTTTTTAAAAAAATAAAAAATATGTTTGTCTCAACTATCATGCTCGTTTATAACATTGAAAATTGGTAATATAAAAATTGAGATTTTGTAATCCAACTAAATGTACATCAACAACAAAAGTTATAGCACATCTAAGGGTTATATTTTCCAACAACAACAACAGTTATAGCACATCAACAACAAAAGTTATGCACAACAACAAAAGTTATATTTTCCATTTGCGATTGATTTAAAAGTGTTTCACAAGATGCCTTTTGCAACGAAATGAATTTCGTTGCAAAAGGTAGCATTTTTGCTGCGATACGAAAATATACCTTTTGCTGCGAAATAATTTTCGAGCAAAATGGACCTTTTCCACCAGATAAAAATTATCCCAGACGAGGCAGTTATAGAATATCGAAATTGTTTCGTCGAGAAAGACATGCAGCGAATATAAGGTTTTTGCTAGATGTTTCGCATTGCAAGAGAGGAGGGTTCACTTGCATAGAATATCATTGAAACAGTCCACGTTGTCATCAGTAATTTAGGAACATCTAACAGTTTTCTAGAAAAAGCTTGGGGCCAGATGAGGTGTTCGGTGTTGAACAGCGAACGACTAATATAATCCAAGCTATAATAATACATAACCTGACTTTCTGAACATTTATTTGATGGGGTTCTATAGATTCCAAATTAAAATTTAATATATGGGGTTTCGTATAGTACGTCACTATAATTGACTAGCACATTCAAATGTGTCGAATAAAATTCTACGAAATACTTTAAATTTTTCGTATGCAAGAAATCCTGTGGATTCCTAATCTATTATAATAGGTCCTTGTATGTCTTTCCTAAATCTTAAATGGATTCCAAAGGAACATATTAAATGATAGGAGGTCCAATGATAGAACCATGCATGCCAACTGATGAGCAGCAGCACTATGGTTTTAGGGGAAGGTGGGTGGTAGATCCATTTTGTGCAAGTCAACCGATATGGAAGAATAGAAACCCCCTTCTAAACTTTAGGAAATTGTTTAATATTTTAAATATGACTAATATATTTTCGTTTGTAATATTTACATATTATATAGCATAATATGTAACTACTTGGGGATATTACTTTCATATTGTGCTTAGTTTTATATGTGATTTTTTTATTATTAATTTAATTTATTAATAACTTTCTTAAATATTTGTATGTGTTGCAATTATTGTTACATATTATGATATACATAGATAGACATCATAAGTGTACTTAGAAGAATACTAATAAATTGCGGATTTTTTTTGTTAAAGCAAATGTAGAGAAAATGTTTAAAAAGTAAGATATTTAAATGTGTTTGGATTAGGGCTGCAACTCGGACGGGTTGAGTTCGGTTTGACCCCAACCCAAAACCAACTCGAATTCTAAACTACTCAATCCTAATCTGACCCAATCCGATTTTCAACCTGGATTGAACTAACCTGAACTCAGGGGTGGAGCTAAGGGAGGGGCGGGCTGGGCCCAAGGCCCCCAAGGCATGCATCAACGTATACACATATATACAGGTTATTAGCAATAGTTGAAATGGTTTTTTTGCATCTAAACCCTTTAAAAAAATTATATTATCAAATACCCTTATTTAAAATCTATTCCCAAGCATCAAGGCCCTTTTAAGGGATGGGTTTGCATAACATAATTTTTTTAATTTTATAGGAATACAATCCAGAAAAGGGATATTGTTGAAAATAATAATTCATCACAAGTATTTTGATAAAATGAGATCTTTATAAGGGTATATGAAAAAACTCCTAATTGAAATGAGAGAGTTTAATGTTGAAAATGTTACATGCAGTCCCGTTATCATCCTGATTAGCATGCATACATTTATTTTTTTGAAGTATATACTCATATAATAAAGTATATTAATCTTTTGTAGTCCCCTTCTTATCTTCCTCTAGAAACTCTCTAAAAACAACAGGTGTCCACCTGGTAAACCCATGGCTGATCAGTGGACCATAAATCTGATGGTTATTCTTGTTTCCCGCACGAGAGGTCCACGCCCGCATGGTCGCATGCAATTGAAAGTTAGGTTTGAAAATATCTTTTTAAAATAAAAGACTAAAGAAAATCCTTATATGTTTTTGTGATCAATTATTTTGATCAATTATATTTTAAAATTTTGAAGTTTTACTTTTTTTATTTTTCGTGATGGAAGTAATGGGATTTTAAGATTTTTCCTATATCTTCTATAAATTATTCTACATCACTAAATATAGAAAATAAGTAAAAAAAAATAGTTTTCAATATAAATTGATTGTCATTGCTTTAAGAAATCGATCATTATCAAACTGTCTTGATTTCATCTTACTCATTCCCTGGGCCCTCTGGACCCCCTTTACTCTAATTCTTTGCTTTGCCCCTGCCTGAACCCAACCCGAATTAAATAAATCAACCCGACCCAACCCGACCCAATCCGATTTTTAAACATGATGTGCAAATTAAATAAACCAGTATGACCCAACTTGTATGATTAACTAGTTTACCTAAAATTTGAACGGCCCAGATTAAAAGCTATAGAATAAACGACCATGATCTTTTTTTAATTATTAATTTACGGGTTCGGGTTTGGTCAGGTTGTGAGTGAGGTCAATCTGAACCCAACCCGATTTATGAGTCAACCTGAATTGGCCAATTCGAACCCGATTTGGCCAATCCAATCCGTATTAAAATCGAGTTCAACCCGACCCAAATTGCAGCCCTAATTTGGATCCTCATTTAATTTTTTTTATTACAAAATTCATCCAAACACGAAATTAATTACAATCTATATAGTCTAATCAAATTACACTTGTCTTATTTGGACAAAAACTTTTGTCACAATTAATTTTGTTCCTTTTAAGATGAAAAAATCCATTTATGCCAAAATCAAATGTTCAGATTCCACAGTTTTCCAAATTTAATCAACGAAGCGTATAAGAAAAGAAAGAATAAAAGCAGAGGAGAATAAACGCGTTCCCTTCAATTAGGGGATTCTTCAAAATCACTGAAGAAATAATGGCCACTCAATGGGTGATAGTTATGATGGGGAATAATCACTTTTTGACTCATACATCTCATTTTTAAAATTCTCCTTTCACAACCAATATCACTTGATTGTTCAAACCCAAGAAATCATACAGTATAATAAAATAAAATAAAATAACTGGCACAACAAACAAGTATCATTTTCACAGCAGACCATTAGGTGAATATATATATTGAAAACGCTACCTGGAATTAATGTTCATAGAAATTCGAATGAAAAGTTGTTGTCTCAAATAGGGTCGAGATTCAGTCAGACCTTGACACCATCAGTAGCATTGATATCGAATTGTACAATCTATAAATCGAACTACACAACATATAAATCGAACTACACAGTCAATTCTCTGTGCAATTTGATTCATAGGTTGTATAATTCGATTTATAGGTTGTGCAGTTCAATACTGATAATACTGATGGTATTAGATTTGAAAGGATCCAGACTTCTCAAACGACCCCAACATCCACGTCAGCATTGTTGAGTGTAACATCGACGCCTATAAAATTCATCTTCAAACTTTAAAAGCAGTGTCTTAAAATTAGATCTTACCCAAACTATGGAACTGATTCGATATACTCTCACAATCAGATGGTAAAAAAATTGATAAATATCAATCGACCCACCGATTGGATAGGCGGTTTTTGAGAACCGGCTACGGATTTATTAAAATTGACTGGTCTTTATTCAGAGACATTTTAACTAATTGATTACAAAAATATTTTATATTTTATATAATGAAAGCTTAAAATCTAATGTCAAGTAAAAGCTTAAAAGCTATAAAAAAAAAAGGGCACGTCTACACCCACCAACCATTTACCTATTCACACCAACCAAAACATAAAAAAATCTATATTTAAATTAAATTTGAACATCACTATTCTCACCAATCATTCGACGGTCGATCTGTTAACTTTTCTTTACAATCTTCGACAGTCTCTCTGTTAACATTCCTTTACAACATTCGACAGAATCTCTGTGAACCTTCCTTTACGACATTCGACAGAATCTCTGTCAACCTTCCTTTATGACTTTCGACCTTAGCAGTGTCGAATGGTTTAAAAAATGTGAGTTGAGATAGATATAGTTTTTAAAAAATGTTTATTTAATGTGAGATTTTGGTTTTAGATTAGAGCATGCAGATTGAATTAATTGGTTTTGATTTTCTTCAATAGCTTTGTATGCAAATGCAATGAGGTTAAAAGAATTAACTATTGTTTCTAGTTCAAGTGTTTTTATTGGAATGTGGTGATTGTAATGTGAGTATTGAATGTAACGCGAATGTGTTGACATTTTGATGTACGTTGAATGTTAAATGTGATTGAATGTGTCTAAAGTCTTCATTTGAAAAAATATTCAGTTCGACACTACTACGGTTGAGCACACCCTCCCAGGTCGACAGACCAACTGTCGAATGTTGTAAATGAAAGTTAACAGAGATATTGTCGAAGTTTGTAAAGGAAGGTTGACAGAGAGACTGTCGAATGTTGTAAAGAAGGTTGACAAATCAACCGTCGAATGATTTGTGAGAATAGTCATGTTCAAATTTAATTTAAATAATTTTTTTATTGTTTTGGTTAGTGATAATAGGGGAACGGTGTGTGGGGATAGACGTGCCCTAAAAAAATGGATAATTATGTAAAAATTTCTACAATAATATTTCATATTTTTAAATAAATTTGTTATTCAATAATAGTAATTAATATTGTTATATTTATGATAATTTTATTGTTTAAATCCAGTTATATCAACTGAAGAACTAATCTTCCCTTACCTGTTCATTTTTGGGTTCTCAATACAGTTTTTTGAAACATCTTTTAAAAGAAAGGTGTCGGTGAAGTGTACATAGGTCATATCATCTACACTGCGCATGAGACAAAGCTGGGAAGTGGAAAGCCAAAATGAGTTTTGAAAAATTCAGGTGTCTTTTGTTTTGGGGAAACTTGTCAAAAGGTCCTTGATATGACTTTAATTAGATCCAACTTTACTCACCGACAAAATTATCTCCACCATGCATGCCTTTTCTTGGGGGGGTTTAAAGCCATACATGATGCATGTCTTTTCTTTTCTTTTCTTTTCTTTTCTTTTGGGTAGAAGAAATGCATGTCACTGAATTCGCGGCTTGATTGTTCTACATTTAAGAAGTCATCTTATAAAATGTTATTTTAATGGATTTTTTTTCTTGCATACTATTTAAAAATATGCTATTTATTTTTATCTTGAAGATGTAAATTACCCTCCAATCAGTATAAGCGGGTGAAGTCTCATAATCAGATATATTCCCACTGAATGTGAAACCTGCACTCACATAATGAGTGGTGTTGATCAAAGGGAATCTAATGCTTAAGCTAATATAAAAATTCGAAATACGTTTTTTTCTTTTCAATTCTACTTGTCACACATACCTTAATTCACTGTTTTTCTCCCTTTTTATAGGGTTAGTTAGCTTTGAGCTTTTGTTGTTGTCCCTTTTAATGGCTGTAATAGGCGAGTTTCATGGAAACTGCCATGTTTTATTACTGTATATCATGCCCTTGATTATCCGTGTTAAACTGATAGTATGCTTAATGATAGCCTGACCGTTACCGACTGAGTGGACGCGTGACCGTTTTAGAGATCTTGCTCGTGTTCCTAGTTTGGTCAGGTCTCGGGGTTTCGCTTGGGATGCGATGTGGCATTCGCCCTCGAGGTATAAGCCTTTCTAATCAGATCTGAGTCACTTCGCTGTGTGACTGATCTTGGTCGGGCTTCACATGCTCAGGAGTGCCTGATCGCTACTTCGTCTTTTCAGATTTTGTCGGGTTATCAGTCATCGGGCATAGTGATTCATATTTGTTTACCCTCTTACACGTGTCACCTTTTAAGAGGCCGGAATCAAAATTTTCCCTCTACGGATACCACTCCAAATAACTTATTCATTTTTATACAATTAAAATATTTAGAAATTATATATATTTATCATTATCGTTAATTTATATCCAAATTTATATTAAAACCGTTAAAGTCTAGGAAAAATGACCAAGGTATCTTTTTTTTCTTTTTCTTTTTGCATATTTGACTTTACCAAATATTATATTTATAAAAATATAAAATATTAATTTAAAATAGTAATGATAAATTTTATCTAAATCTAAACACATAAAACTATAGATTAGCAATGACATAATAATTATTAGGGTTATTTAGTTTACACCCCTCCTAAAACATGCAAATTATTAAAATCCCCCCCAAAACACAATATTATTATAAACCCCCTTAAAATATTACTAGGCTTTGCAAAAAACACAACAGCCAACAAACTAAGAATGTTAGGGGAATATTCCATCTCAATATTTTACCCTCCCCATTGATAAAAAAAGGTCTTTAATACCCTTCTTCAATCTTTTGAAAGAGTGTTGTAGATCCTTTTTTTTGGCATAAACAGAGCTTCAAGAAAAATGTTTCATTTGGTAGAAAAAAAAACCATTAGTCCTAATATACAACATTCCACCACATTGCCCCCAAATGACCTATTTAGTAAGGAGGAGAGTAAAATAGTCAATTTACATATGTTGAGATATAATATTCCCTTAACATTTTATTTTGTTGACTGTTGGTTTTTTATAAAGCGAGATAAAATTTTAAGGGGGTTTATAATAATATTATATTTTGGAGGGGTATTTTTAATAATTTGCCTATTTTAGGAGGGGTGGAAACTAAATAACTCTAATTATTAATACTTACATTAATAATTATGAAATAAAATGATTTTATGAACAACTAATCGTGTGTTTATATATATATGATATTACAAAATGACAAAAAAATAGTTTAAAAAATCTAAATTGATTGGAAGAAAAGTAATGGCTCGTGGTTGAAGGTTGACTTGGAAAGAACAAGATATTAATTAAGTTATTATATTTAATTATTTACATTTTAACAAATATTATGTTAAGGTTATTATTTTCATTTGTAATTTTTGGTTAAGAAATAATTATAGTTAAGTTTGATTTTGGTTTAAAAAAAGATAACTAAGGTACACATTTTTTCATTAAGAAAAATTCTAATGATATAAAAATAAATATGTTATTTGTGGTGGTATAATAATAAATAACATATTTTTTATGCTATATATGCAAAAAATCTAATTTTATTATATATTTTTTTAAAATGATATGCACACGCAATCCTCCCCGACTATCTCTCTCTCTCCCTCTAACCTACCCATCTTTGATTTCTTCCAGCCGCCACCTCTGCCCCTCGCCCCTTTTGTTGCCACCCTCTATCTCCCTTTCTTCTCTCTCTCTCTCTCTCTCCCTTCCCCTCAGTTCTCTTAGGTTTCCAACCTCATCACCCGAATTTGTTTTTTGGTGGTGGGTTTGAAAAAAGGTGGGGGAGAATAACCCCTTCATAAATGTTTTCATACGTTTATGTGGAGTGAAACTCTTATTTGATTTAGCAAATCGTTAAGAAGAAACATAAAAAATTAATAAAATTCTTTGTTTTATGAGAATAAACATTAATATTTGTGTTGGGATAAACCAATTTAAACACTGAAAGACCTCAATTTACAAGTTTTGTATACATTTAAAGTTAGGAAGAATCTCCAGTAATCTGTGTTTGACTTTTGATATTTAGAGATAACACACAATTAAGTTATAAGGTTGTATAATAAATAAATAATAAGAGAGAATGATGGGTCAGGCTAAAGATACAAGCCAAAAAGGGATGGGGGAGGGGGAGAGAGATGGGTCAGACTTGACTTTAGAGGGATGAAGGGAGTTAGGCAAACTACCTAGAGAGAAAAAGAGACTGAGAGAGGAGAAGAGGGGAGATAGAGAAGGAGAGAGAGAGAGATGGAAAGAGGGGGAGATTAGAGTGGGAGAGCCAAAGGGGGTGGGGTTTAGGGATGGAGAGGGAGATCAGAGTGACACAAAGAGGGGGCAAGTCAAAAAGGATAGAAGGGCATGCAAACTTAGGTTATGATGAGTTAAAATTGCTGGGAAAAATCAATTCCGACTGTCAAGGATCTGTTAGTCGACGTATAGATTGGATAACAATTTTTTTTTATTAAATCTATTTCATGCAAATCCTACAAAACGGAATTAGGGTTTACTTTCAGAACTCATATTAGAATTTTGTCGAAGAAGAAGAACGGATCTGATACACGACGATGGATCGCTCGATCAGAACCTTCAGTTCTTCTGCCGTGTGTCTTTCCTATGCTGTAGATCCACGGCAGAGTGTGGCCTCCTTCTTTCTTCAAAGAGTAATTGCGAATCTCTTCGCTCTCTTTCTCTCCTTATCTCTTCTGGATCTGGAGATCCTTCTAGTTTAGGGTTTGATTTTTGACGAAAATCAATTCTTTATAAAAATGGAGAGGAGCCACATATTTATATGCTAAGGTAGAGACCTAAAGGAGAAATCAATAATTAACTCATATATACCTGGTCACTATAACTCAACACATGGTTAAACTCAATGAGCCCATAAGTCATAATTCACTAAAGAAACATGATTGCACTCCAATACATTAATATAAAAATTATATTTTGAGCTCCCTTTTATTATATGTTTAATATCTGCCCACGTCAAGATTCTAATACTCGTTATGAAATAAATATTACTGACAATATTATTTCATGACATCTTATTTTTCTTGAGATCTTCCACTTAACTTATTTGACATGTTGGATAATTAAATCCACCGGTCAGTTTGACAAGACCAAAATTTATAAGCATACTCAAAAGAGTGTCATCAATCTCCTATGTGAGACGTGGATTCCAACAATAACAAATATCTATCATACAAGTGTCACTATCACCCTACTCACCAAGCCTATTGACCCATGAAAGAATATCACTCTTTAATTAATTAAAATGACAAATAACAAATGCAAATGTCTAAGAATTCTTTTAGGATTAAGAGCATATACAATCATAATAAACATGGGGTGTAAATCATTTTATCTAGTCAATACAAAAATGATTACCTCAACTTGATCCGTCAATACACACCAAGTGCACTAGTATGATCACCTGAAACCTATGAATCGGTCCCTCATAGTCAAGATAAAAAAATATTTGTTCTCATGGATCCTTCAATCAAGTTTGTAGGACTACAAATAGTATTAGAATTAGAATGAGATAATGTTAAAATTTTAAAAAAATATATTTTATTTTGGAGGATTGTGTGAATTCTACTATATGCCCATATAAATGTGGTCACCATCCATCTAATGATTGGTTATTTCGTATCGAATATTCGTAACCTTATTTGTAGGAATATAGAAAAAAGAAATAAGATAAGTCTAAAAACATGAGAATGCATGTCATATAACATAGAAAATTACAAAAACATAAGTACATAAAAAACTTAATTGATGTGGACATTTCTATCACCATCATCATTAGATGATCGATGTTGCCATCAGGATTCTAAAAAAAATCAGATAAACCATCATGGTTAATGTTCAATTAGACAACAAAATTCTTTCGACATTCACTCTATGGAGGGAAAATCCTGCATAAACACTGGGCACAACATGTGTCACCTGTAAACGGGTTAACGGGTACCCTGATTTGCCTGAGTAAATTGGGGAAGACCAGATCAACTCCAGAGTAAAAGTGCCCATACAACCTTCCGAGGAGAGGACACATACCAAACTAGTCAACATCTGAGACGTCCAACGGGAAGTTAGAAGTCTACCCCCAAGAACATAGCAACAAGGGTCTGCCTCCCAGTAGACTGGTCTAACTAATGGTCGGGTTCGGTCATGACTGATCAGGATCCACTTTGTCCAATATAGCTGCTAAGACATGTGCTCGACCCGACATATCGACTGACAAGATCCTAAATGGCCTGCCTGAAATGGCGCCACATGCCCCCATGAGAAATTCTATAACAGTTTGTCAGTGTACATCTGGAAGAATCTTCTCTGACGCGAAATATTCCTTCAAATCAGCATAATCGATTATGCTTAATTTGTCTTCTTCCTCCACAAAAAGAGAGATAAACAAACAATACAAGGCATATCATTTATTTTCTGTTATACACATTCTTTCACAAAACATAGAATCCTTACTTAGCATTGGAGCCCCCTTGATTGACACCATATCGGTTTCAACATGTTTTTGAGTATAGGTTCGGCTTCTAAGTAGTCAGGTCACCACTCATAGGGGGAGCTCCACCTCATATATTGGTTGAGAGACACACCCGTTCACACTCTTTTCACTTATTTGATACATATACACTACCTATACCCTTTATCATCAACCATATTGATAGCAAATGCTTTCATTATATTTTGGAGGTTTGTTCAATAAATCTTTCACTTCATTGTGCTTTCATTCTATAGCATTCAATAGTTTGAGATGTTTTTGCTATCTTATATTGTTCTAGTTTTGGTTGTTATTTCAATCATGATCTTTCCCTTGACCACTACCATGGCTATGGTTAGAAATTGAAAACACATTTGCTTCATGCAATGATGTAGAGCTAATGAGTAGGCATGTATAATTTTTCATCAAAATCTTATTATCTTCTATTCTGCAACGAGAAGACATGAAATCAACGTTGATATTTTTCAAATTGTTGCTCTTTATATTATTCAATTATGAGTGCACATTTGAAGTACAAAAGTAGGATATTTTTTTTCAACATATCTTCTTGAGCTATATTTTCTCCATAGAACTTCAATCGTGAGTTGAATTAAATAAAGCCTAGTTATAATTTATGATATATTTGAAATCCTCTAATGACAAGGACATCCAGTCATAGCAAGCTTAGGAAAGATCAGGGTCTTTTGATGATTATTCAATCCGTCAAATTTTTCTAAAGAGTCATTGAGTCTTTTATTATCATGAATATGGTACCAGAGAATATGATCTTCCAAATATAGGCATCCAATTTTCTGGTCTTCATGAATATGGTACCAGAGAAAAAACATCACTTTTGTATGATCCTATAGGGATACTTGATTTTTTATTCAGTATATTGTCTTCAAGGTTCATGACATCAAGATGGATCTCAATATCAAGTATTTGAGAAAGATAGTATTTGTCTAAAATATTAAATGCGGAGAATTCAAATTTTGTGAGATTTAATATTAGCACATATATATTTAAGTAATATAAAAAGCAATAAAAAAATTTAATTATTTAAGCAAACATGAATTATGTATAACATATAATAAGTGTCTTACAATGAATCCTCCAAAAATACATCCATTTGATGTGAAAATTTTGACTATAACATAAAGTTGTCTACATATTTGAACTTGTTGTAAACAAAAGATATAAATATAAGAATCATCAAATCAAGTATCAAGAAATCAGTAAAGAAAATCATAAATCTACAAAAAACAAAATCTTACGAGTGTTTGAAGAAGATGGGAGTTTCTTCATGGTGATGTCTATAATTTCTTATTTAGTGAAACATGGCTCCTAATGCGTGTCAACCTAATAGTCTCAAGATCATTTCCTTTGCTTTAGTTCTAAACATGATTTGTAGAGATTTAATTTTCAATATTGATATAACGATTAGGATGAAAGAGAGATCGAACTTTATTATCTCTTACATAAATTAGACATGGCCATGAGATTACCACCTTCCCCTTTAAAATGTAATGAAAAACGTTGTTAGTAGTTGTTGGCTATCAAAGTGATGATATCTTGACCACCACACATTTCCATCATCCTCGCATTTTTATGTGTATGTGCTCTGATTTTAAAAGTTATTTATTATGTACATGATTAATCTTTATTGTTCAACTTTATCTCCAGAGTATCATATCAATGTTTTTTTAAGTAATTCAAATTTACATGTCGATAACTTGTGATTTTCTAAGACCCCGTTTGGGTAACAGGTTAAGCATGGATAAGAGTGGTATAAGGGTGGTATAAAGAATGGATAGAGAGGATTGTTTGTTTGTAGAATATAACTTGGTATTATTAAGCCAGTTTAAACGAGTATAAGAGAGTATAACAATTCTAAGTAACCCCTAGGATAAGCTATACTCACTTTATATATTCTCATGGGCCCACATGTCAAATCAATTTTTTCACACTTTATTTATATTTTATTCTTTATCAACAAAAAAACTAAACTTTATTCTTACGTTTTCCAATGAGAATAAAAAAAGCAACCAAACAGAAAATCTCTTATTCATGTAGATTTGTTATCTATACTTGCATATTTATCTATCCAGAATAATTCAATTCCGCTATCCAAACGGGGACTAAATTTGCACATCACAACATCGTGATAATTTTGTTACCCACTGCCAATTTTAAAACTCAAATGAATGAAATAGAAATACGATCATTATATATATATATATATATATATATATATATATATATATACGGGGCGATTAGATGCGGCGAGCGGCAGGTGCGGCCGCGACGTGGGCCGTTCGATCGCGGGTCCATCGAATCCAACGGTCGACGTGAATCGCACCCGACCGTCCGATGCGATGGACCCGTGATCGACGACCCACGATCGACGCCGCACCTGCCGTTCGCCGCACCTAATCGGCCCTATATATATATATATATATATATATATATATATATATATATATATATATATATATATATATGAGCGCGATGAGGTGCGGCGGCCGCACGGTGCGGCAGCCGTCCGATCGCGAGTCCATCGCATCCAACAGTCGACGTGAATCGCACCCGACCGTCCGATGCGATGGACCCGTGATCGATGGCCCGTGGTCGACGCCACACCGTGCGGCTGCCGCACCGCATCGACTCCCATATATATATATATATATAGTCGAGTAATTGCGTGCGGCGGAACGACGGTGCGGTAGCGACGTGAGCCGTTCGATCGCGGGTCCATCGCATCCGACGGTCGATGTGAATCGCACCCGACCGTCCGATGCGATGGACCCGTGATCGCGGCCGCACCGTCGTTCCGCTACACGTAATATATATATATATATATATATATATATATATATATATATATATATATATATATATATATATATATATAGGGACGTGATTGCGTGCGGCGAACGGCGGGTGCGGCAGCGATCACGAGCCGTCGATCACGGGTCCATCGCATCGGACGGTCGGGGGCGATTCATCGCACCCGACCGTTGGATGCGATGGACCCGCGTGATCGAACGGCCCACGTAATCGCGGCCGCACCTGCCATTCGCCGCACGCAATCATGTCTATATATATATATATATATATATATATATATATATAGACATGATTAGGTGCGGCTATGCGGCATGTGCGAACCGCGTATATACTTCTTTTATCATGGTATATGCATCGATAAAGATAGTATATATTTTCTTTACCAGCATATACCTCATTAAAACTTATTAAGGTATATACTTTCTTTATCCGCGTATATACCACGATAAGTGATGTATATACGCGGTTCGTACCTGCCGCATGGCCGCACCTAATCATTATATATATATATATATATATATATATATATATATATATATATATATATTCACAGTAAGCTTCTTTACTTTGATTCAAATTTCCTTTGTCTCACATTCTTCACCAAAAATGACGATACAATTGTGGACATGGACTTATCCTATTTCAAATGTTTGTGTATCGTGTTTGATTAAGCACCCAATTTGGCCTTAGGAGAAAATAACCTTTCGCTTAATATCATATTTTTATCAATTTTGTTTCTAAATATTCATTCTTTTTAATGGGCACAATGGTGCACACATTGTTGTGTTTTAGTTCCTTCCTTTTATTGTGTTTTAGATTTAATTTATTTTACTGTTAAATTATCTAATATTATGTGATTTGTAATATCTATTGCACAAGTTTTTATTTTACATATTTTTATTGTTTAAATTAATTCTAATTTATTAGTTGACTTTGTTGACTTATTCAAATGTGTCTCATATGTTTTATTATAATCATTTTTTTGTTTTTTTTTTCTTATTTTTAGTTTCAGCCATTTCATGTTTTCATTTTAGGGAAAAATGCATACAACCCCCATAAACATATGAAAATCCAAATAACCCTCTATCTTTTCCCAAAATCCAAATAAACCCCCCCTCCCCCAAACATAACTAAAAGCCGAATCATCCCCTATGTTAATTAACCATTGATAGAATTGGAATATTGTGTTATCATAACCTAGGCAAAATACAATAATTCAAATAACCCCCTAAAAACTAGGAAAACACAAATAACCCCTCAAAATTATATTTTTACCCCTCTAAACAACCCAAATTTAAAACTTTAAACTTTAAGAAGAAGAAGAAGATGAAGAAGAAGAAGAGGAAGAAGGAGGTGTTAGGTTTAGGTTTGTTTAGTTGAAGAAGAAGAAGAAGGGAGAGTTAGGTTTAAGTTCATTTTGGTGAAGAAGAAGAAGAAGAAGAAGAAGGGGATGTTAAGTTTAAGTTTGTTTAGGTGAAGAAGAAAAAGAAGATTATGTAAGAATGTGACCCATTAAGAAATGAATATGGATATGTAATGATCAATGCTATTTTTCATTATTTGTTTCATGGAAGGATACATTGGAGAGTGGACTAATTAAGTGTAAAATTAATTAATTTTTTATGTGGTTCTACTCCTATGACTATCCATTAAATAATGAATCTACAAATACACAATATATAGAGAGTAATTGTGTGTATCTCATTAAGTGGTACATAACGCATGCACATTTTCACTAAGTGATACATAACGTATATACATCCCTTTTTAAAGTGGTACACAATGCATGTAATAATTGTGCATATGTATAGCTTTGGAGTATGAGAGAATATTCAATGTCATTTGCATTCCCAACACCCATTATTGGATATGTTCCTAAAAATATTTAGTAGGTTCATTGAATTTTTTAATGAGTTTTAAGAATCCAATTTATGATTGAGTGTGAGACAGTTCCCCTTCTCCATCTATAAAAGAGAGTTTTATGTCATCTTGTGTTTGCACAAGCAAGAGTAAGTTCACTCCATAGAGAGATAAGAGAGTGAAGAATCCTTCTATTATTTTTTTAAGTTCTTGTATCAAAAGAATGCTACTTACCATGAAGAAATGTTTGTGTGTGTGTGTGTAATGATTCCATGTGTGATTGAAAAAATATGATAATAGTATTCATAAATATGTTAATCAAGATCCTAAGTGCTATATAATTTTATTTTACAGAAAGAAGAAGTGGAGGAGGAAGATGCAGAGAAAGAATGAGATATTAGGTTTATGTTTATTTAGGTGAAGAAGAAGAGGAGGAAGAAGGGTATTTTAGGTTTATGTTTAATTAGATGAGGGTATAAATGTAAGTTTATATAGTTGGGTAAAATTTAATTAGATAACTCATAGTTAGCATAAGTAACAGAAGAGGTGATTTGGATTTTAGTTATGTTTGTGGGGGTTATTTGGATATTGAGAAAAACTAGGGGATTATATGAATTGCTATACATTTGTGGAGGTTTATATGCATTTTTTTATTTAATAAAAATGAAAAGGATACTCTTAGTATTTGTTTTCTTTTCCCCACCACTTTATTGATCCTACCACCTATATCTTATAAGATTTCTAATTCCACCAATATGTGTAACAATTTTTTTAACTTTTAACCCCACCACCCCATTTGGATGCCTAGTTTGATAAAAGAATAAATATTTAAGATAAATTAACCTAATTTAAAATGATAATTATCCATATTTATATTTGATAATGCTTTTTATTATCCTTATTTTTTTGTGTTCTTATCCTAAATCTTGTACTTGGATCATATTATTTAAAAATATCAAATTTACCCTTACTATTAGTTGAGCATTAATATTATTGGTTTCAATGAGTTTTTTCTTGTTTTTTTTTCTATGGGGAAAGGCAGTTTTACAAAATATGATTAAAAAATAGGGATAAAGTTTGTTCTATCTTTTGCCCAGAACCAAATATACTCATTTTTTTTTTCTCAAAATATGGACAATTGTCCATATTTTATCCTTTTTTATATCATATAAGATAACATGTAATTTAATCCAATTAGTTCTCTATTCCAACCCCTTATCCCCATGTCAAACTAGTGTTTTAGCAACTGCATAAATAACGGTTAAATATTAATTCATATAAGTTATTATAAACTGAAATCTTCTGATTGCATTAGTACTTTTAAGAGCGAATAATGTTACAACCCGTCTTAAATTTTAATGCATTTTCCATATTTTAACTCATTTCTCATTCTAAACCATAAATCCATACAATGGATATGCATCCAAGACAGAAAAAAAAAATTAAAAGAAAAATATTACACTGTATTTTTTATAGTCCTAAACGGCCAAACCAGCACGCCTATATTTTCATTTTTTGAAAAATCAGATACCTTATCTATTGAATTATGAGCTTGAGCTTTTATAAAAAATGAATTATATACTCCGATCAATTGAATGATATCATTTATAAACAAAATATAAAATTTCTAGTAAAATATATACTTTATTACTATGAATGAAGGAAGCTAACAAGATATAAATATATATTTGTATCCGATATATATTCAAAAGAAATATTTGTAACTGATCCAAAATCCATATTTGAATAATTATCTGTATTATCCAAAAAAATTAAATAGATACGATGATTCAGATATCCAAAAGTAAATCATATATCTAATATCTAAAATATAAAAAAAACACAAAATATTACATATTTTAATGTAAAATAACCAAAAAAACTCATACTAACACAAAATATTAATATATTAACTTAATAATTAATAGTATGATATTATTTTGGATACATATATTTTTTAGATTAAATGCCATCTTATGTGAATCGGATCTAAAATATTTCAAATATGAATATTTTATTTCAAATATGAGTAATAATTTTTAAATATTAGATAAATTTTAAAAATTTTGAATATAAATCCATTCACGACCGATTTAATATTATGAGACTATATTTTAAACAGTAATAATGTTTTGTAGGCCCCAACTTCACAGGCCCCATCATAGGCCCCATGAGGTGGCAATGGGACATTACCTATTATACCCTTTACTTGATAATAACATCAAGATTTATTCCGAGAATCATGAAGTATCATTAATTCTTTATGCATATCTCAACCGAATTATTATTATTTTCTTGAATGAGATCTAAACAAATAAATAAATAACGGAAGATAATTAAGGTGATCTCCGAAGACCCATCTCTTATTCTTGTTGTCTTCTCTGCATTTCCCCCTCCTCAATAGTCCACTTGTGGCCATTGTTGCTGCTCACCTCGTAGCTCTCTCGGATTTTTTAATCTTGTGAAGTTCAAAAACATTGTTTTGTTCTTTATGGAGTTGGATCTTCCATCAACGCCTACCGGATCAGGTTTTATTTATGTTTTGAATGTCATTTTTCATAGTTGGATTTGTTTTTTTATAATGTTACATTTTATATATATAACATTCTTCGTTTTTTAAAATCTGTGTCGTTTTTATTACATTCGTAAATGTAACAGTCAACTGCATATATGTATTGATTTATATTTGTTACATTCATAAATGTAACAATGAACTACGGGTAAATTGAATGGAATGTAAAACATTTAGAAATACATATATATAAATATATATAAATGTAACAGTTTTTATTAAAATGAAACCAATAGTTCATGTAATATTTGTTAAGTGTAACTCACAGCAAAACAAGTGTTTGATATTTTCCATGAAATATAAAGATTCGTTTTAAAATTGCTTAAACATTGCATGAAATGTAAAACATTTATGTAATGTAAATGTAACAGTGTTAATGTAAATGTAATAAATGATGTAAACATGTAGGAATGTTTTTAATGCTGTTTGAAGGATTTTAACGAAAAATAATTTAGGTAGTTTTAGTGTAATTTAGGTAAGTTTTGATATAACTGAAATAGAAAATTCATAAAGAATTCAAAATTTAAATTTTGAAACAGGGTGGAACTGAAATTAATATGAAAGATTTGTAACTGAATAGAGAAAAAAAAAGGGATTTGGGTTAATGAAATATATTTTTAATGAATGGCATATCCGTATTTTGCCATCTTACATTTTTTCAAAAGTCAACAAAACATTCAAAATCAACCAGTAAAATAATAACATCTTATGGGACTTATGAATGAAGTTTGTGATTTGGGACCTATGTATCACTACTCTTTAAACAGTAAAAAAATCGATTGCTTTCAAAACTGTGTATAAGCAAACCCACGCACGCATATTGGGTCAGCCAAAATTGAAAGCCCGAAAAAGTCAGCATCCGCGCGACACACGTGTCATCCAAATCCAAGCTCAACTACGTGTGCTGCTCGGAACCCGCGAACACAACTGCATGAATTTCTCTCACGTGCCAGAAATGGAACGCCACCGTCTTCAATAGGCTGACTATGAATGACCACCGTCCATTACATACTCTCCATCAGAGAACACCCATCCAACGCTCAATTATTTCCATCACCGATTTATCGTCGTGGGCCCCAAATTGGTGAAAGGAATGTCAAACAGCTGCCCAAGTTTTAACATTCCTTGGGACAAGAGAGAGACCGCTACTCACCTTTAAAAGCTCTTTTGAAAATGCAATTAATCTCTATAAAATATTAAAAATATGGTTTTGAAAACCAATAAATAAATAAATAAAACAACAACAACAACAATCAAATCAAGCACTTATCACGCTCAGGCCGTCCACCTCACCTAATGGGTAACAAATCCTCCTTAAAAAATATAATCATAGTCTCTTTTAATTATCCATTTTTGTTTGGGTAATTACGTAAGGTATTTTGAGTAAAATATGTATAACAAATTTTAGTTATTTTTATTAGAAAAATGTAATGATAAATTTTTATTTTTAATTGAGTAAAATATGCATAAAAAATTATAAAAAATAAGAAAATAATTTTAACGATCTCCTAACGAAAAAGAGCTCATAAAAGAAGATTTGATATGTAGTTCAATTTATGCTAGTAGAATAAATGAAGTGAAATAACATAATTTCAAATGATTTAGAACATCAACGCAAGGATTTTTTACATTTATTCTGACATAGTCATAACCGTTTATTCTTCAAAATAAGAAAAATATTAGACTCAATCGTTACTCATACCATAGATATTTTCTTTTTTTTTTTTAATAGTAAACGTCATTTAAAGATGAATATGCTTTGATAAAAAAATGTATATTGTTCAATTTTAAATTGAATGAACTTATTTTTAATAAATATAATTTTTTTTAATAAGATACATATGCATAACTGATTTTTAATAAGATATATATAACTGTATTTTAGATAGTAAAACAAGTACCCATAAAACAAACATGGTTTAGACCTAGGGAGTATCATTAAACCATATTTCTCACCTATTCCGCTACCCAAACAAGCCAATTCGGCGGGTGAAACAAAGCGGGTGAAACGTAAAAGAAAAGGACGAGAAGGCGATTAAATTAAAAATGGGGGGTGGTGCCAGCTGCCGAGCCGAGGAGTCCATGATTGGGTGGACCATGTGGGGTCCATCGATCAAACACTCGTGTCCTCAGTAAATGAACGGTTGTCACTTCTTCCTTTCAATACAAACGTCGAGCGAGAGAGAGAGAGAGAGGGCCATTGAAGGAGCCCATGAGAGTAGGATCGAATTCATGAGAGATGGCGAAACCGACGAAGTCGGAACCACCATCGACGACGTCGACGACGGTGGCGGAGCTGAAGAAGGAGCTCATGAGGTTGGCGAAGAGGATCGCCGACGAGAACGACGAGACGACGGAGGCTCTCGACAGGCTGTCGACGGTGGCGGAGGCTCTCAAGGAGATCAACGTCAGGGGGAGGCTCCATCTCACGCCGCCGCCGTCGCCGTCGCCTGACTCGCCGGCGGCGCCGTCGCAACAGCGGGAGATCGATACGGCGGCGGCGGCGGAGGGCCCGCCAGCGTGGTTTGTTTGTCCGTTGTCGTCGGAGATCATGAAGGATCCCGTCGTCGTCTCCTCCGGCCAGGTTAGGGTTTCTTGTCTTGTTTTTTTTCAACATTGATGACGCTTGTTCTGGAAGTTCTTTTTTTGACTTTGGAGGTTTTGGATTACTTTCCATTCAAGTTTTCAAATTTTTAATGGGAAATTTTTTTTCTTTCAAGGCCAATATTTATGATTTTCAATGAATTCTTGAAGATTATAATTCAAGGAAATGAATGTAATGTCAGATATTTGGTGCAATTTAGAAAAATTCGCACATTTGGATTTCTTACATTGAAAATCGATTATTGAATTTCTAGAATGTTTGGTGCAATTTGAAATTGATCGTGGATTTTGTAACATCAGTTTCTTGTCTTTTTTTTTCCAACATCGATGAAGATTGTTCTGTAAGTTCTTTTTGACTTTGGAGATTTTGAATTACTTTCCATTCAAGTTTTCAAATTTTTAATGGGTAAAAAACTCTTCTTTGTCAAGGTCAATATTTATGATTTTCAATGAATTCTTGAAGATTCTGATTCAAGGAAATGAATGTGATGTCAGATATTGTGGTGCAATTTAAAATTTGGATTTCTTACATTGAAAATTTATTCCACTAATCGATTGTACATGATTGAAATTCCAGAATTTTTGGTGCAATTTGAAATTGAAATTTTGATCTTGTGAAATTATCTCTCTTTTAATTTGATCTGCAAAGGTCCTCTGTGTTGGGTTTTCTTGAATTGGCCTGAATGTTGTGTTTGCGTGGTCAGACCTATGATAGGCCGTTCATACAGTCATGGCTGAACAGGGGGAACCGGACATGCCCACGGACCGACGAGGTACTCTCGCACGTCCTCCTCACCCCAAACAAGCTTGTCGCCAACATGATCAAGGACTGGTGCGAGTCCCGGGGGGTCCAGTTCCCTTCCACGCCCTCCTCTGAGTTCGAGCGCCTCTACAATGAGGGAATTCCCCAAAAGGAGCGCGCGGAATTTCGATCCCTCTTCGACAAGCTCTCCTCCCCCTCCACCCCTCCCTCTGATCTCGTTGAGGCCGCCAGCAAACTACGCCTCCTCATGAAACGGTCCGCCTCCTTTCGCTCACTCCTAGCGGAGTTCCCTGGGTCGATCGCCCGGTTGCTTTTCCCTCTGCAGAGGAAGGACAGCCACCGCCACCACCCAAAGGTCTGCGAGGATATTGTGACCTCAATCTTCAATGCCTCTCTTTATGATGCCAATAAGAAGATTCTTAGCGACAATCAGAGACAATCCCCTTATTGATTGAAGCGTTGAGGGCTGGGACCACCGAGGCACGGAGGAACTCGGCCGCGGCCCTCTCAAGCCTTGCATCACTCGAGTCCAACAAGGCCAAGATCGTCAAGGCGGGTGCTTTGAGGCCTCTTCTTGATCTTTTGGGACAAGGGGATTCAATGGGGAAGAAGGACGCTGCCTCGGCAGTGTTTGTTTTGTGTGTCAACTATGAGAACAAAGCGAGGGCGGTGAAGGATGGGGCGATCCCAGTGATCGTGGATGCATTATCGGATTCAGTGTTTGTTGATGAGGCGATGGCGATGCTTGCTCTCTTCTCATCCAACCCACAAGCCGTGGAAGAGATGGGCAGCCTTGGGTTGGTGCCTGCCTTGTTGGGAATCCTGCGGAAGGAGGAGTTGTGTGGGCGGATCAAAGAGAATGCCGTCGCAGTGCTTTATGCGATATGTGCCAAAGACCCGTACAATCTGGATGGGATAATGGAAGAGGAAGAGGAACACCGTGCTCTGGGTAATCTATCCAAGAATGGTACGCCAAGGGCGCAGCGGAAGGCCTTGGGCATCCTTGAGAAGCTGACTCGGTTGAGGCATCGCATGGCTTGATTCATTTTTCCCCGTTGCACTGATGATGATGATCGATTGAGAGGACGTCTGCCACAACTACATTGCTGTATATAGAAGCACACACTGCATATTCATGCACATTCAATCATGTAAAGAACCCTGCTCAGCGCTTGCATTCACTTGCCTTGCCAGGTAAGAATTTTGAGTCTCGATCACAGAATGCTATTTTCTTTTCCGTTGTATCTGTCATTTTTTTTCTTTTCCAGATAAATTTAGCTTAGTACTTGTACATGGGGGGAGGCAATTGAGGCTCCATAAAAAAAGAAAAGAAAAGAAAAGAAAAGAGAAGATGACGTTTGAATGTATAGATGGATGAACCTTTTGCTGTGTCGGATGGATACTTTGATTGGGATATGGACATATGGTATACCAATTCAGGTCAGTGCGGTAGCAATTCTGCCTTTTCAAAGTTCAGCCGAAGCCTTTAGTCATTGATTCTAGATAGGATTACTTGCGTGGATGGGATATCTGAAGCTTGATGTTTGTGAAATTTTAGAAGTAAAGGTGTGGCTTTGCATTCTATGATTCACAATATACTGAAACCGACGACAGAGTGGGGCCTGCAGATGTAGTGATGCAGGTGATAATTTACCCAATGAAGGGTCTGGTGATGGTGGTGGAGGTGATGCTTTTTGGTCTTTTACATTGACTCATCCATTGATTTCATATTCTTTACTTGGTAGAACTCAGCAGCACTGCCACTTCCCCTTCATTTGGGGTTAGCTTCTATTCTTCAGATACTGTGGAAACTTAGCTTTGGGGGGGGGGGGGGGGGGGGGGGGACCTGGTCATGGGATGGTGGTAGGGACAAATTAGGATTGACCTAAATAGTTGTTCATTCTCTATCAAACAGTTGGCGACCTGTGTCTGCATATGTTATATCATCTGATCAGATAAGCAGGTGCCATTTGGTTATACTATGTTTCTTCTTCTTTTTAAAAAAAATTGGTTAACACCCCCCCTGTTTAAGTAGTGGAATAGGTGGGGAATAAGGTGAAATAGGGGTGAATAAGCCTAAAAACATGTTTGTTTGCTGAGAATAAGTGGGTATAACTATGTCAGAATATGTGAAAATAAACTGGTATTGATAGTCTCCCCTGGAATTGTGTTGTACCACCCAATTTATTTCATTGGTACAAGAGATGTTCACATGTCAAAGCATTTTTTTTTTACCTTTATAACTCGTTATCCACATCTTATTCACCTTATATCCCCAACTTATCTATGGTCAGTCAAACAACAAAAACTTTTTTATTACGTATTCCAACAAGAATAATAAAAGAATATACAACTAAACAGAAAATGATTTATTTTTTATCAATACTGAAATAGTTACCTATCCAAGAATAATTTATGTTGCTACCCAAATGAGGCCACATAGTATTATGAATCACATTCCATCTTAC
The DNA here is from genome assembly GCA_030737845.1 of Acorus calamus. Lineage (NCBI taxonomy): Eukaryota > Viridiplantae > Streptophyta > Magnoliopsida > Acorales > Acoraceae > Acorus > Acorus calamus. Next base: position 20,671,264 of record CM060861.1, read on the forward strand.
CCAGTGCAGCTACGGAGCTGCAACAGGAGGAGCTTTGTATTTGATGCAGAGATGCTAATGGAAGTCTGCCTAAGCATGATAAATCTTTCATTATGTACAACTTGCAAAAATGGGTGTACTTGTTTGGTGGATGTATGTGTTTGAAAGGGAAGTATTATTCCAAACAAGTACGTATACACTGTTCTGTTCAAGGATAAGATCATATAAAACAATAATAACAATAAAAGAAGTGGAGTCTGTTTTTTTATTATTCTTATATGGCTTGCTAAAGACACCACCTCTTATCCATGAAGTACAAAGACAGCCAGCCATGTCTTCTATTTAGGATGATCTGGTTTTAACAGTGTGTTTATATAATGGAATATGTATTCCAAAAATTTGTAGGTTATCTATAACATGATTCTGACAAGGAGGGGGTGATCTTTTTTAATATTAATTAATATGACATCCACATTTAAATCGAATCTTTCTTATAAATTTAATATATAATTGCAAATCTGATTTGTGATTGCAATGTAATTAAGGGTGTGTTTGGTTGCGCGATTGCAAAATTGATTCTGCAGGAATCTGCGATTGCAAACCTGATTCTGCAAGAAGCTCACTTTCTCAGCTTTTTGAAATCGCAGCTTTTGAGCACTATTTGCCTGCAATCGCTGGGTTTAAAACTGCGATTATAAAACTGTTTGGTTGCACGATTGCAAACGCAGCTTCCTGTAATCGCAATCACAGTGCAATCGCGCAACCAAACGCACCCTAAATCTTCATACCAGATTTTTTTTTTTCGCGATTCCTTTCTTCAAAAATACAATAAATAATGTATAATTTTACAGTCCCAATTCGATTTCTTTTGAAGTGTATATTTCAGTTACAAAAGCATGAACCTTTACTGAATAAAAAAAGGCATATAAATCAATGAGTTGTATATAGCCCACTTATAAAAAATTTAAAATTTTATTTGTTTCATCTAATGAAGCATAGAGACATAAGATTGTCGCTTGAAAATAATTACTTCGTGCCTTTAAATAAATGTTTATGTATCTTAGTTATTCTTATTGATATACAACGAGATGACTAGAATATACTAGATTAAAATATTTTAAAAAAAAGTTATGTGGTCAATTCATTCGAGCATATATAAATGATATACTTTATTAGATAAATATACACTTTCAAAAAATTAAAACAATTTGGATTGTAAAAATTATGTTTGTCAATGGGCTAGATCCGAGCATTGCTCTTCAGGTTCACAATCAGGCCTCCATCTTATGTTCAATTCATTTTATTCTCCTCCCAAAAGTAAGTAAAATTTTGATTAAGGGTCCATTTAGAAACACGTTTAAAAAAATAAGATTTTGAATAAAGTTATTTAAACAGACTTGATTAATGGAAAGAGCATTTTCTGTGATTTTTAAAAAGTAACATTTTTATACTAAAAATTGTAATAATCTTTTTAATTAAGTCTGCTTTATAGAATGTGTTTGACAACACTTTTCAGCTTTCAGCTTAATTAAAAATATAATCACTTTATTTAAGTTTTACCAAACGGATCCTAAGATATATTTAAATTTATGTGGGTCATTATCATTGTATGCATAAGATATTCTAGGAAGCCCTACAAATATCTTATACTATACATACCAGAGTTAAGAAATTTTTCTATTTCTTGTAGTACTTGTTTATAAATCCGACCACTTGTATCAGTGTATAACTGTTGGCCTTGTTTTTATGTGTTTGATCATTCATGGACCTACAATCATGCAAGGTAGGTGCCCTGCTTTGTGTTGGAATCCCGAATAATTTATCTGTGTGAAATAAATAATACCATCGCAAATTTCATTTCCCAGCTCTTCGATCTTGCATTCACTTGCTTGCCAATTGAAAAGTTTTGAGGTTCTAGCCTCTATTGCTTTGCGTTTTTATTTATTAAGCTATTGGTTACAAAAGGATAATGGGGCATGATTATCATGGTTATAAAGTTTCATATAGTAAATATTCAGTAAAATTGTTCTATTTGACACGGTAAATGTACATTCGTAAAAAAAATTACACGATGCAAAGATAATGTAATTGTTTTCTAGGTGTATAATTATACATAAAAACTTATATACTAGGTGTGAAGGTTGGCGATGATGCCTCTTGGTTACATTATAAATAATCCAAACTGAATAAATATCCAGATTTCAAAGATACTAAATGTTCATACAGAGTTATAGAACAGCCTAACTATTTTGGATGAGTACTTTTGTGATCATGATCATCACTGGAAGACTGAACATGCAGATATGGTTGGGATTGCTAACCTAGCTGTTTGTTCCTTCGGTTGGTCTGCAAAGGTGTTGCTTCCCTTTCCATGTATTCAATCAAGTGTCAGGTGATGGTGGGGTTGGGTGGTGGACATTTGGTGATGGTGGTCCTGTTCATGATGTTTCCTTAACATTTTGAGCGGCGCTGATACACTCAGTCTGTTTTGTAGTCCCACCCATAGTTTAGGTCCCGTTTAGATCTGCATCTGGACGGATTCTGTGACAGAAATGCCATACACAGATTCAAACATGACAATAATAAATGCAGTGTTTCCTGTGTTGTATTCATTAAAAGTGCCGCTTCTAAACTCACATAAACATTGCAATGTAAAAATGGGGTCTTTTTTCAAAAGCGAGTGTTTGGAACTCATTTTCAAACGAACCTTAGAAGCAGTCTACTAGTCATCTATACTGCACTATTACAGTGTATGAATTTTTTTTTAAATAATAGTATATCTCAGTGTACTTTTATAACAGTATATATTTCAATTGAAGAGTGTATATTTTTCAAAAAATAGTAAACCAATAAAGAAAGGCCGCAGACGGAGCTTAAAAAATGGCTGGCTATGTCATTTTCCTTGACATTTACTCAAGTCCTTGATTTCTTGGTTGGTTCAAAATTTTGCAGTACACTAAACTTCCCATTCATTTCGGAGAAGAGAATATATATATATATATATATATATATAACAAGTACTAGTACTAATGCCAACAGAAAAAAGCTTATTATGTAGAGATCTTGTGAAACATAACAGAGGCTTTGCATGTGAGAATTCTTCGATTCAAATCCAATACAGGGGAGACCTGGCCATGGCCCCATGGGTTGGTGGGGGCACATGCCTCCTGGCCTGAATTAGTTTTTGGAGGCAAAATTATAATTCCAAATCGGTTGTTCATTCTCCATCATATACAGTTGGATGGACTGATTGTGGGGGCATCTATCTTTTGATCATAGAAGCATGTGTAGTGGTCTGCTTTCTCTGTGGTTCACAAGGTTTATATGTTTCATCTATGCTGTACAGAGACAGGAGCTGCAACAGTAGGAGCTTTGGAGCTTTCTATTTGAATGGCAGAGGAAAAAATGGTGGGGGTGTGGATGGAGACTGGTGATCTTAGTTGGGGGTCAGCCTTTTCAATGGCTTTAGTTGTGAATGCCTGGGTTGAAGTTTTTTTCTTTTCTTGCATCTACATCTTTGTAATGAAGTCACTATTTGGCTCACATAATAGGTGAAGCAAATGGTGGGATATATCGAACCTCCTCTTGATAGGATGAGAGAGATACCTTCTCTTTAGTGAGGGGACTTAAGTTGAGTCTTGTCGCCTTTTGATAGGGGAAGATTTAATCAAGAAAAAAAAATTATCCACCAAAAAATAAAAAAAAAATGGTGGAATATGAATGAATAAACCTAAAAATATGTTTGTTTGCAAAGAAGAAACGGGTATAGATACGCCAAAAAATGTGAGAATAAGAAATTTTTATAGATGATGTCATTTTAAAAAATAAATTCCATTAAAAAATTAAAAAAATCTACTCTAACTATATATTTATCAAAAGCATAAATTTTTTTTTGAAAATAAAACAACAATTTATATTAATAAAAAAAAAAAGAAAAATGCTATTTCCACTCCATTGCAACCCCAATTGCAGTGCACATCGATTTTTTTTAATCATACACTCTCTCATTAAAGTACATACTTGCAGTTATATGAAATAAAATATATACTGAGATACATTAATATATTTTTTTGCGTTAAAAAATAACAATTTTTTTACATTAAACACTTTGATAGAACCCCATACACTAAGATAGCGTAGTATATATTATATTATTATAGTGTATAGGGTTGCAAAATAGCTCTGCAAAGTGGACCAAGTATACCAGCGCTAAAAAAATAAACCATCAAAGAATTAAGAAATGATGGTCGGGTGATGGGGTCAGTGGTGGAGCCAAGAATTTACGTCAACATGGGCGCCATTTGGTTACTACAACTTTTTTTTTTCTTAATTAACAATCAAGTGCCTCTTTTTTTAATTAAGATAAAATTCATTTTATTAATTTAAACACAGAGGATGATCAAAACCTAATATTACAATGTGCATACATATAAGAAAACAATACAAAAAATTAATTACACTATTACAATGTGCATATTACAATGTGCATTCCAAGTTAAAAAAAACCTATAGGGCCATGGCCCGGACTGGGCCCGGGCCTATGACTGGCCTTGAGCCCGTATCTGGGTAAGGCTTGGGGTTTTTTTCCTAAGGCCTCTTACAATGGGGGTCCGCCGGGCCGGGCTTGCAGGCCATTTGACCACCCTTGGATTAAACAAATGAGATTGGACACCCCTCTAAGTTCTAAAAAAGCTAACAAAATACACATTAACAACCATATAAAATGACTTGTTTGAACAAACATTTATTTCCAGGGTTTGCTTGCACGATGTGCTCTTACAATATCAAAATATGTTATAGTTGTACTAATATTAATTAATTGTGCATCTCCCTTACAAGAACAAACTTTCATGAAAGATTCTATTAATAAACTCAAGTATTCTACAAAAATGAATAATTTGTTCAGTCTACATATACTATTAAATGCATTACGTACACTATTAATGTCACATACATTATATCTTCTACACGTGAAACAACAAACATCGGTATACTATGTATATGTCTTGATTCTAGGTGCTATATATATTATAATCATTAGACAACACTGTTAACTGATCTGAGTACAGTGTTAAATGACTTGGGTACAAAACAATCATAAATGTATAATGTAAAATTTTCAGATATAATCAATCATAAATATATACATAATAACCTTCTACAGATAACACAAAACAACAGAGAGATCATAGTTGACAGAGTGGTAGATTAAGAGAGAAGCTCTCACTGCGGTCGACACCTAAGGGTGGTTGATCTAGAAGGGACGTGAGAGAGGGAGGGTTGATGCCGCAATGGGGAGGCTTAGAGAGAGGGCGCCTCCAAATGCCAATCACTTCCAAATGTCAAGAGAGAGGACACCGTCAAATGTTGTTTGCTACTAGGGGAGGGAGGCGGGAGAGACCGCGGGGAGATGGAGGGGGAGGGGAAGACAAATAAGTGGAAAATGGAGCGCTTTTAGAAGAGATTTAAATCCATTGTTTTAGGAGGTTGAAGTCAGTCTTTGAGAGAAAAAAAAGAGTGGAAGAGTATTTTCAATACGACTAACTCTCCATCTAACATATGTTAATCCTAGGAGCCTAAAAATAATATAAATAAAAAATAAAGATCTAGAAGTATCTCTAAACAAACCACGGATCTAAAAATAAATAATAAGAGAGTACTACGAGGATCAAGGGCGGATGCACTGTTCTAAAATGCGGGATGCGGTTTGCGTGCGGCTGGGGTACCGCACAGGGTATATGCGGTGTGCGGGAGTATATGCGGGAGTATATGCGGTTCTATAATTTTTTATAAATAAAAATATATATTATGATTATGATTTATAAATATAACAAGATAAATATTAGAAGGCTAGAAACATCTAATATTCTATGCCCATCATCTAAAGAAGCATGCAAAATTAACCATAGAATATAAATATAATTATATCATGTTGGCTTCAATAACATTTGATGTGGTAATTACATAAAAACAAAAAATAATGAACAACTGTCAACAACAAAATAACATGTTTTTAGATGATAAAAACAAATTAAATTATAATCGATCAAAATATTACACAGACACTTGTCAAATTTTAAACCAAATAAAATAAAATAAAACAAGAACGTGTCACCAAAGTAGATTGTTGAGTCATCTTGTCCCACTTTAAAACCCAATAAAATAAAATAATATAAAAGAGGTGTTATCAAAGTGGTGTCATACTGTCATGTACTTCTCATGAGAGAGAGAGAGAGAGAGGAGAGGCTGAGAGAGAGAGAAACTGATAGTCTGATAGAGACAGATGGAGAGACAGTGAAATAGAGAGATATTAAAGGGAGAGAGGATGAGAGACAGAGAGGGATGGACAAAATGAGTGCGACAAAGAGGCAGAGCATACCAAGAAGAAGATGTCCTCACCTGAAGATCGAAGAAGAAGAAGACCGGAAGATAAACGAAAGTCGGCTATCTCACTATTGTCATTGAAGAAGAAAATCAGAGGAGAAGAAGACCCCCCTTTGTTCTATGTAGGGCCGTCTGAAGAAGAACATGTCGAGAAGAAGAAGAACAGGTCGATTAAAGAAGAAGGGCCCCTTAGATCTCTCATCTCTATAAAGGCTGGTTGAAGAAAGAAGACCCCCTCGTGTGTTTTTTTTTTTTTAGTTTAAACTAACAAAAACTTGTGCGCCCGCTTAAGCGGGCGCACATGCGGAATCGGGCCGCATATGCGGGTCATGCCCGCATATGGCCCGATTCCACCGAAGGCGGTTCGGTCTACTGACCGAACCGCCCGTGCGGCCGCATATGCGGCCGCACGGGCCGCCTTTCAGAACAGTGGGCGGATGCACGCTGGCCCCCACTCAATTTTTTTTATTATACCCATAAGTATTAAACACCCTCATGAATCTCTAAAACTACTAGAATATCCTCAACTTTAAGGGAGTCCACTTTCCACCGATATTTTGTTTTGGTGTTCCTTATCCACCGTCCGATAGGTGCACCCAAATCTCCGTCCCCACTCAAAATCACCTCCCCAATTAAATCCCGTTATGTTTTTCATCGGCTCGGCTGATTCAACCCTAACTTTTTGGTTGGGAACCAAAATAATGTGAAAAGTGACTTGTAATCCAAAAAATTTACTTGGAAAACCCAATTACATGTTCTCATTCTCTTCTTCATTCAATGTTGCCTTTTGTTTTAAATGTGAATATGTTGATTTTTTTTATTGGTTTATTAGGTAGAATATCTATTGATAGATTTGATATGTTTTTAGATTTAAAATGTTTTTTTGATGTGTTGAGTTTTATGGAATTAATTTGTCCAACAAAAAACACAAAAAAAATCAAGACAGGGTCAATTGTAAAAATGCCAATGAAGCTATACTTTTTTGTAATCCTGAATTAATGTAAATGGTGTAACTGTCAACTTTTTGTACACACCTTCCAATTTAATTATTGTAAAATGTGTAATTAGTCTCTTTTTTTTATACACCTTGCTTAGTCCTCACTTGTACTTCAGAATATTGATATTATATAGTTTTGTTGAAACTATAACTTAATTTTTTATCATTGAATTATTGTAAAGAGTGTGAGTAATGTTTTTTTTTTTGCACATCCCTTGTAATTTCAGGTTTTTTGGAAAAAAAAATTAAAAGACTATATGAAGGTAACAGAGGAGGCACACAAAAGCCGACTACACATGAAGAAAATTAATGTGATGACATATAGAGAACAAAAACAAAAACCAAAAAACATAGAGAGAGAATTAACTTACCATGTAAACATCAAAAGGAAACTAAAAGTTCGTATAAATCATATTTTCTCTCGCTCAGGTTTCAAAAAGAGAGAAAAAAAACCCTCAACCCACAACCTTCCCAATTAACCAATGAAGTGAAGCAGAGTTACAGTAAAAAAAAAAAAGCAAACCAAAACCTCCCCAATAAACCAATGAAGTGAAACTGAGTTACTGATATACAAATAAAAAAATCATTCCTTCTTGGCTTCCCCAAGGACAGGAAAATCGCTGGCTGAGAGACGACCATCGAACCGTCTCGAGAATTCGCCTCTGAAACCACGACCTTGACCTCGTCCTCCTCGTCCACCACGCCAGCGACCTCTATAATACCTCTCGCCATCCTTAGGTTTCAGGAACTCATTGATGCTCATCGCCTGGATAAAATAATTCAATGAGACCAAAGAAAAAAGTTCAGACCATGTTTGTAGATAAAACTAAACCCAATAAACATTAAGTTCTGAAGTTCTTAAACATTCATACAACCAAGGAAAGAGCAATCACGTAACGGAAATTATCAGCTAGAAATAACACGCCAAAAAGCAAAAATTTAGTATCTAAAGCAAGCTAGAAATAATTTGTTGTGATCACAATGCAAACAACTTACTCATTGCATTGTGGAATATGACTTTAACAAAAAGGAATCCTCAATGGTATTGATTTTATATGACAATTAAAAAGTTAACTGATTCACCCCAAATGGAAGAGATGACCACATAGTCAAGATATTCAACAATAATTCTAAAAATATATGGATAAAATACTGATGAAATATGGTGTTATGTGACTATCTCAAATTTTGATATTAACTGGTGTGCATAATTAATTGAGATAACGCAGATTCCAAGTCAGCAGAGTGCCGGTCATGAAGTTCTTTATTCACATCTCAGCATAGCTTATTAATATTAAATGTCATTCCAAAACTAGTGTGGGTCAAGGTGTTTCTTCTAGTTAAATGAGTTTCATATCACTTACCCATTTGTCACCGCTATGATGAATGGTTATCTGGTAAAATATATGTACAAAATTAAAAGATCAGATTGTTTTGTAACAAACACGTTCTGCTAATCAGAACTCTGCTTAGGAAATTACTCTCGATGCATCGACCTACATTATGATTTCTACTCTAATGATCATAAACACAAGCTTATATCATATTGCATGATTATGAAAAAGCCAGAATATAAGAGAGAAAGCTCTAAAAATATCCCATTATGTGGCATGCACATTAACATTTAAACTAACAGCAAAGTAGAATTAGTGGTATAGTAGAACATAATTGGGGGCGTGGAGGAGAATAACACAGATGCAAATCAGGAATTAGTATTCACATTACCTTGCGAACTTTCTCGTCCTTTTCAGTACTCTCCTTCTTCTTCAGCTTATCCTTTTCCGACTTTGAACATAAATGAAAAAAGAAAAAAAAATAGTTAGATAATAATGTCAGAAACTATTTATATTAAATATAGAAATGTATCCAAGCAACCTACCAGCTTGATAAAAATTTCTTCTTCTTTCTTTTTCTCCACAAGTTGCATCATCTCAAATTCCTTGTCAAGTGCAACCCTTCTTTCTTCAGTTTTTAAAGCATCCAGAGCCTTCCTCTTTTCAAGTAGCAGCTTTTCATACTCTTCCAGCGTCATTGACTACATCAAAGGGAGAATCAAGTTTATACAAAAACAAAGGTCTTCTTTATCACAAAAACTTTTAAGCTTACAGGCAGCCCAAAAAAAAATTTATACCTTGTCTTCTTCTTCTTCTTCTTCTTCTTCTTCTTTTACAACTTTGTTTTTAGAAATATTTTGAGAAACAGCTTGTTCACTGGTGGCTGGTTGAGGTTCTGTCCCCTTTGGTGATTCAGTTACCTCTGTCCCCTTTGGTGATTCAGTTACCTCTGGGTTGTCCCTGCTCCAAAAGACAGAAACATAAGAAAAGGAAATTCTGGGGAAGAAACTCAAATTATAAGAAAATTGTACATTTCATTTTAAAAGGATGAATCAAATGTAAAATGGCTTAAAAACACAATTCACAAACAATTCTAGAAAAAATCGATATTTTGTCACCTACCCCATTTGTGGTTGAACAATATGAATTTGGATAAGTTTCTAATAAATTAGTAATACAGTATAAGTCATGGATTATACATCTTAAAGATACTGTAATACTCCATGGTTTAAAATCGCGATCGATATATCGGTCGATATATCGATCGCGGCGACCAAATCGCAATTAATCGATAACTTCGCGAGTGAATATCGAAATCCCGCTGACGTCATGCTGACGTCAACGATATATCGTCGATATATCGAAAACCACCGATATATCGACGATATATCGTCCTTTTTTTTTTTAGTCAGTCAGGGTGAGAAACGATATATCAAAATATAAACTACAAAATGAAACAACATGAGGATGTAGCATAGATGGTAGAGTACTTGTTGAGCATGGGTGAGGTTGGGGGATCATCAATACCCTTCATCTCCACTTTTTATTTTTTCATTAGAATTTATATATATTTTTAAAAAAACACATAACTTATTAAATAAATTCAAAAATATGAATGAATCAATTTAAATTTTTAATAAAAAAATAAAATAACACATTGAGTATATATTTACATCTTTTACACATATCATTAAATGAAACCCTGGAAGAGGATTTTGTAACCAATGCAATGGATGATCTATTTAAATAAAATTCTCACTTTTATATTTTTATGTTATACTTAATTAGTTATGCAATTTTATTTCAAACCAAAACCATTGTAAAAATATTAATATCTTCATATCATATTATTCTTATTCATTTTCATTATTTTTCTCAATTTCCTACTTTTTTTTTGTTGTTTTTTAGTTATTTTCCATTTTTTTCCCATTAGAATATATATGTGTGTGTGTTTTGAAAAAAACACATAACTTATGAGATAAATTCATAAATATGAATGGGTCAATTTATTTGAGTATTTGTTTTAATAAAAAATAAAATATATATATATATATATATATATATTTACATATTTTACAAATGACATACCATTAGGTGGAACCCAAGAAGGAGATTTTGTAACCAATGCAATGGATTATTTATTTAAATAAAATTTCCTTAGTTTTATAGTTTTATGTTGTAGTTAATTAGTTATGCATTTTTATTTCAAATCAAAACCATTGTAAAATTATTAATATCTTCATATCAAATTATTCTTATTCATTTTCATTATTTTCTACAATTTTCTATCTTTTTTTGCTGTTTTTTTAAATTTTTTCCATTTTTTCCCAAAAAAAAAAAAAATCGGCCAATCGGATCGATCGATATATCGATTTGAGCCCTGATCGATATATCGATTATATCGATATTTATAACATTGATACTAACATAACTTTCCCCAAGTTGAGAATACTAATTATATGCTCTACGAAATGAGGACAGCATTCCAAGTGATCACACTAGATAATTAAGGATATAAGTTTAAAAACTACCATTATACGAACAAAGTACAACACATTATAGAGAAATACCTCCATTATTTTTCTTAAATATCTAACATAATGGTTCCCATAATTCATACACACAAAACGAACAATATCATCACCGTGCGCAGAAAGTCGGAAACTAATTATTTTTTAAGAAATTTTTAATTTTTATTAAAAGAGCTCACAAAACAATAAAACAATTATAATGTTAAAAATAATTATTAATAAATTTAATAACAAAACAATAACAATACCATTAAAACTGTATATTATCTAATATCTTACAACATCATGCACACAAACAAAAAAAAATGAAATAAAAACATACCCAACAACAGCACCATCACTCTTAGCACCACCATTAACAGCATGCTCTTCTCCATCGTTAACCATCACCTCCTTTTCAACAACATTCTGCACCTCACCATTCCCAAACTCCACCCTACCATTCCTCCCTTCATATCCACCCCGATACACACCCCATCTCTCACTGTTCCCAAAATATCTCCTCCTCTCATATCCATGTCTCCTTACCTCCCTCCATTGAGTATTAATAGTCCCATCTTGAACACTACTTCCATCCTCTCCACCATTATCATGATTCTTCTCAACAAAACCCTTCTTTTCAAATCCAGAATCCACAGCAAACCCTCCTCGGCCTGTGCCATATCCGCGCCCCCTCCCCCTCCCTCCACCACGATTATAACCACGCCCACCTCCCTCCGATTCCATGGGACCTCCTCGGCCACCATTAAACCTCCCACCGCCTCGGCTGCCTCTCCCTCTGCCTCCATCACTCCTTCCTACAAAACCCACAAAAATAATGGCCGTTCAACAACCACTCTGTTTACACAAAAAAAAACAACAACAATGGGAGGAGAGAGAGAGAGAGAGAGTACCGTTAAAGTGATTCTGGACCGTCTGATTCGCCAGAGACGGCGTAACAGCGGCATTGGCTGGGACTCCGTTGAGAAGGGCCTCAACATTGTTTCCCTCGTCGTCGTCGACGAGGAGGTCGAAAGGGTTCTTCCCGAGAGGGACGGCCATGGCTACGCAAAAACCCTAAATTCAAACCCTAACCCTATAAACGGCAAACCCCTTCATCGAAACCCTCTCGAAAATAAAATTATATTTTTTTTGAAAAAACATCGTAGAGAGAGAGCGAAAAATAAAAAAAAGAGTCCGCGGTATTTATAGAGGGGACTAACCGACTTGGCGAATTAAACAGACTTGGTGACCAAGGTTTGACGTTGCACATGTCAGTTACGATACAGCTGGAATTCCATATATAATCGGGGTCCTCCCACATTAATGACTCGAGAACATATTGCGTTAATTTTGGGTCGTTTTGATTTTTTTTTTGGTTACTAATTAATGCACACGTGCGATAAACATTATTTAAAACTATAATTTTAATTAAAATTAATATTATATAATATAATATATATATATATATGTAAATGTATATCTTATAAGGGAAAACTACTTGAATAAATGAAAGAATTCATTAGACATATAATATTAATAATTGTGATATAAAAAATATAATTAAATGTAACTTTCTCACAAGCAATTAAAGTAATAAAGATCATCAAGACATTTCTATTTTTATGTTCATACCAATAATAATAAATAAATATATGCAAACATAAATATAAATATTATTTGTTATCATTAATTTTTTTATTATTAGACTATGTGTTAAAATCACAATTTGTATAAAAATAAATATAAATATTATAATATCAATAACATAAATTTAAATTCATTATATCGTACATTCATTTAATAAGACAATTTATTATATTTATATGTTTAAATTTGAATTCTTAAATTTCACATATAATTTCAATTTTTCAAATATAAGATAAAATCAATAATATAATTTTAAACAAAAATAATTTTGTATTTGGAACTTAGATTAGAGATATAAGATACAAATATTTTTTTGTACAATTAGTTAAATTAATTTTAACAAATGGATGTGTATTTTAAAATATCTACATCAGAGAAATTTTAAATAATATCAATTATCATTTAACAAAATTAATTTATTTTAATTTATCCATATGAAAATATAAAAATATATTATTTATTTTGAATCTTAATTTTCTCTTTAATTTTAATTCAAACCTATTCAATACAAATAATATTAAAATTATCTATCTAAATTAAATTATCTATCTTAACATACTAATCTTGCCTATTTTAATTTAGTATATGGATATTATCTTATAATATATTATTTTATATTATTAGTTTTAAATTAATTTTTTTGATCGGTTAATCCATATCTTACTAATCATTGTTTCCATTTCTTAATATTTAAAATTTTATTTATTTAAATATTATTTATCCATATATGAATATAAACTTTACCTTAAGACCCCGTTTGGTTCGTGCCATTTTTTATGGTGGAGTTACTTTACCAGGAATTAGTTTACAAGGAATTAATATATCAGGACTCCTAATTTCATTAGACTGTTTGATTCGATAGTGGATTTCTCCAAGTAATTATTTTTCAGTGTTTAGTTCATACATGGAAAATGACAAAGAATTTGATTTAAATGTCTAAAATACCCTTACAATTATATATATACTTGTAAAATTTATTTCTTTATCTATATCACAATAATAAAAAAGAATAAATTTTTTATAAATATTTAATGAATGCAAATAAATAAAATAACCAATTATGTAATTAAACATATAATAATAGTAATTTTTCTAAATCAGTTGAATATTATAAACTCCCTTAAAAACTAAATAACCAATTTTATTAGTTAGAATTCAGAGACATTGTTTTAGGCCTAAACCCACATCACAAATCACATATTATACTAATTACAATAATATCTAAACACATCTATAAAAATAAAACTAAATTTAAAAATATAAATTAATATCTAATGCACAGTTAAGATTTTTCACATCACATATAAAAATTATAATAAACTTTTTTAGTTAAAAAACCAAAATAACTATATAAACCCATTATTTGGTTGGTGGAAAAAAGAGGCTATTTATTTTAAAAGGAATATGCATTATAATTTTATTGATTTGTAAATAATATAATAGTAATCTAATTTAGGATTCCTTTTGAAATTTGAGATTACCACCACAAACGGTGGGAATATGATTCCACCCTATTTTCCCACATGGATGGATTTTAATTCCACTGGGGCCCACAATTACCATTAAGATTACCACCAACCAAACACTGGATTTTATAAACTTTCCTCGTAATGTCACATGGAATCAAATTCCATCACAGATTACCACGAACCAAACGGGGCCTAAAATATTATTTTACAAATCCAAATCTAAATTTTTTAATTTAAATCAATCTTATAACATACTATTCATCCATGACATACCAATTTTAAATATGTAGTTACATTAATTTTAACTTACACATTTGATAAAATATCTTGTAATATTAGTTTTACTTAATTATCTTATAATATGTTATTTATCCAACCTTATCATTTTTTATATCAAATTTTAGATTCGTATTTTATTGATTTTGAGTTACATTTTTTAAATAACTTTTGAAAAAAACTATTTACTCTTTTTGTGTGCTGAATTCATGTATGCACTAATTAATTCTCCTAATATTTAAAAATATTCAATCAAATAAATGATTAAAATATTTTATTATTAAGAAATCCCTACTAAAAATATTCAAAAATATTAAAAGGAAATGAAATGAATAGGTGTGATTTGTATTTTTTTATAAAAGTGATTATAAATTATATGATTAACGTATTTTTGGGTATTTATTAGATTAAGGTGAAAATGAAAAGATTAATTGAAAGGCGACTCTTTCTCTGGAATTTCAAATGTCTCAAGCAAAACAAAATTATGAACAATTTCACCGATGATCACCTTTTATCAAAACCTTGAAATTCTAAAGAAAGATCCCTATTAGGAATTCAATGTTTTCATGTTGTATACCTCTTAGCAGGTGAACCACTACATTGGAACAAGTCTTGACTACATGCTAGTGATCATTAACATAATATTTAGATGGCACAAAAGAGAAATTACTCAATATATACCAAATGAATCAAAGACAATAAAAATAAAATTTAAAAATTGAAAACAACTACTTATTTTTTATATTTTTTAAACTCGTGTATGCATTAATTAAAACTCATGAGATATAAAAAATTTAATCAAAGAATTAGAATTTTTTATTGTTAAGAAATTCTTAGTAAAAATATTTTAAAATAGTAAAAAGTAAACACATTCATCATCCCTAAAAATAATCATCTAAAAAAATTGTTACAACTATTTCTTTAATCCAATTAACATTGAAACATAAACAATAAATTATAAAAATAAAATGTTTTTCTAAGGAGAGGAAGAAGTAAAAAAAATATAGTGATTAGGTAGACGTGGCATTTATATAATAACTTTTAAAAGGATTTTATCATAAAATCATGGAACAATGGGTTCGAATATTTATACTAAAATCATTCTCAATTTAGCATTTCTTTTTTAAAAAGTTATTTTAAATTAGATAATTAGTCTATTTTCGTGGTATTTATTAGGTTAGATGATTTTTTTATAGGGAACGATTAGTTAAGGAGTTTTATCCAAATCTTAAATTAATAAAAAAAAATTTCTTTCAAATTGACATCTTTTAAAGAAAATGTAGGAAACTTGTGTAGAGATTATAAAATATAAATCTCATATATTTTTTTATTTTGAAATTGATACCTTGTCAGAGAAAATCAAGGATAGGTGAATAAAGTTTATGGATGAATATAGTTGTATTTTTAAATAATTTTTTTTAAAAATAGATAAATTATAAGATATGTGAATAAGATTTATTGATTGATACAATTGTACTTTTATTTAATTTTATGGGATAAAATCCGATAAAATGTTTCACCTCTAAATCATAATGTTTATTGTAGTGTGTGTATATATATATTATATTATAATATCAGTTTAATTAATTATCTTATAATATCTTATTTAAGAAAATTTATCAGTTTTTATATATCAAAATATTTGTGAAATTGCTATGTACTTCTAACAAGTATGAAGAATATTATACATAATTTTTTTATAAATACAATATTACAAAGAATAAATACATGAGAAAATCAATACTTAGATATTAAAAATAAAATATAATAAAAATATTTAAAAAGAATATCTTACTCTTTCGATCAACCTCTAGAAGAAAACTATTGTATGTATAATTCAATTCTCTTGAAATAAAAAAAGTTCTTAAATAAAATGATTAGAATATCCAAATAAAATGTTCAAAAATATTAAAAATATAAAACATTCATCATCCTTACAAATAATAATTAGAAAACAAACAAAAACTCTAAATATTGGAATATAAATATTATTGAAACATAATCAAATATAAAAAAAACATATAAAGTCATCTTTCAAACACATAAAGACCCAAAAAACTAAAATATTGAATTGAATATGAGAGGTTGGGATTTTTTTCTTCTTCTGGAAATGGTTCTTCTGATTTATATATATATATCATGATTATTTTATTTCTTATGATTCATTTTTATCTATATTTTGTATTGAAATATAAAAAACCAGATTACCCCTAATAAAATAATTTTGAATTGAGAAAATTATTTATTTTACAATGAAAAATAACTAAAAACTATTCTTTTTGTTTTTCAAGATCTACTTTTATCTATATTTATTTTGAATTTTTAAAAATAAAAAAATTGGTTGTCATATCTATTATATATATACAGTTGAAAATAATTAAAACCAATTTCTTTGTTCTTCAAGATCTAATTTTCTCTATATGTATTTTGAATTTCTAAAATAAAAAATTTGTTATTATATTTATTATACATAAATTCAAAATAATTAAAACTAATTTTTTTATTTTAGGGCATGTTTGGATACTGTGCAAATGAGGATGAGTTTTCAGTTGCACATAATCAAACATAATATTTTATTTGATTATGATATTGAAAGTGTAACAAATAAAATCCGATGGTTTTCATTTGCCTCATTAAATGGGGCAAACAAAATCCCAACTAACCCATGTGTTTTCATTTGTAATAGATTTTATTTTCATAGCTCTCAAATGTATGCAAAGCAATTTTATATTTTTACCCCCTAACAAATTTATTAAAGTCCATATTATTCAAAATAAATATTTCATCTCCTAATCTTATCTTAAGTAATAAAATAGATAATCATATTTTATAAATTTATATTACTTATAATAATATAATGGTGTGGATAATAAATATTAATGTAGCATGAAAAACTAAAATATATCAAGAAATCTTAACTATCATATATATTATCCAACAAAATTGTTATTTATAAAATATAAAAAAACCTTGTAGGATTATTTGTTAGTTGAAATCAGATTATTTTTTGTTTATATTCTATTATATTATAACTTTATTTTAACCACATTGGCTTATGCAAAAATAAAAAAACTAATATATGAAATATTTAAATTTAAAATTTTCTTATATAGTATATTTTTCATAAAAATTTTGGGTTTTAAGAAAATAATATATTTGATAATCATTTTAAAAAATATTTTATCTATTTATAAAATTATTATATTTTAACATAAAAAATTGACACATATAAAAGCAGTTTCACATATGTGAGAAAAACAACTACTATTAAGAACATATGTGTAAATGATAGCACAATATAAAAACAGACAAACATGTGCAAACAATGTATAAAGTTTCTTTACACGTGCAATGTAAAATTTGTCTGTGCAAAAAAATACGTACAAATAATTACTGCATCCAAACGTGCCCTTAAAGATATAATTTTATCTATATGCATTTTAAATTTCTAAAAATAGAAATTGGTTATTATATATATTATATATATAAATTCAAAAATAATTAAAACTAATTTTTTGATTTTTAATATCTACTTTTATCTATATGTATTTTGAATTTGTAAAAATAAATAATTGATTATTTTTTTATTGGTTATTATATCTATTATATGTATCTGTTATAAATTAAATGATTATTATATTTTTATAGAAATAAAACAAATTCTCGTAATATTTTTTTTCAAATTTTAAATTTAAATATAAGAAAGTATTATAATTATCTATGTTTTTATAGTATTAAAAATCGAGTATTTTAAATTTGTCTATCATTAAAATGAAAATTTTAGTTTCTTATGATCCTACTTTTATCTATATGTATTTTACTGATTTAATATTATTGTGATATTTATATTTAATAAAATCTAGTAAAATCTGATAAGATTTGTTAATTGATTAGCTAAAAAATATTCTTTTTTTTTGGAAAAGCATATTTTTTGAGATAAAATCTAATTTGTGAGATAAAATCTATCATGTTACAAATATATATAAGAATTTTTTATGGATATAGTTGTATTTTTAATTAATTTTTAGGTGTAAAATCGGCTAAAATGTTTCCCCTTTATCTCGTACTTTTTATAGTATATATATATATATATATATATATATATATATATATATATTATGTTTAATTAGATTTTTTTTGGTTATGTGATCTTTGTATATTTTTATTTATTTTATTCATGGTAAGAGTTACATGTTATATTAGGTTTAGTTAATATGTAAATTTATTGAGATTAGTTAGATATTTTGATTTTATATATTGTCAAATCTCAACAAGTTTAGAATTTAAAACCCAATAAATGTGTCTCAATTTTTTAACTTTAAAACATCTATCTTATATAACAAATATAGTAAAAACCTTTAGAAAGTCATAATTTAAATAATATTAGATTAAATATCATGTGGTATAATATTGGTGTTATATGTAAATAAAGTAACAAAAATATGTAAATAATTATGTAAATATATGTATATAATGTGTAACAAAAATGTGTAAAAAAATAATAATTATTCAACAAAGTAATTGACGTATGTTTCTATGTAATTACGATATGAATAACATCATAAAATAGACAATAGATGAAATGTTTATAAAATATCGAGCCATCAAAAAACATTCAATTTAATATATAGGGTAATAAATTTGTATATCATATAATTTATTACTTACTTTTTAGTAACTCAGCTTTTTTATTTTCGTTTTTACCCTCCCATGAATTTAACAATTACATATATATTATTTATTTAAAATTTAAGATTTTGAATGAGATATAGATAAATCATAATATATTTTAAGATTTCAAAATGAGATTTAAGTAAATGATATCAATATTTTAAATTTTCATAATTTAAAATTAAAGATATTCATTAAATTCATATCAATTGAATTCTATTAAAAAAAACTATTATGTTATTTTTATTATGATATTAAAAATAATTACATTATATGCAAATTTGTCACCCTATATATTAAATGGAATGAACTTTTGAAAGGTTCAATATTTTAATAACATTTCATCTATAATGTATTATTCATATCAATATTATAGTTACAAATAATCTATATCTATATTTATATCTATAATACCTATAAAAGTATCAATTTATATCTATTCTATACTACCTATAAATATAAATATAAATACTACCTAAAAAAGTATCAATCCATGAAAAACATTCTTTGACTAGTTTACCCTTTCCAATTTTTAAAACATCCATTCCTACCCCAAATGATTTTTTGTTTGATATATTTATCTTTTCAAATTTTTGAAAATATATGACACTATATTAAAATTATATAATGTGTTAAAATTTATGCATTTATAAATATATATACATTTTGAAATTGTATATCAATATATGCATATTTTAAAATATCCTAAATAAATCTTAATATATGTTATATATGATACACATGTTACTGGATTAGCCTATATATAATGCATTATATATATTAAACTAAATTATATATATTATAAATGTATCTACATTTCTTGAATGATTAATTTATATTTATATGTGTTTATTATGCTTTTATACAAATCTATATAACAACCATTCATTTTGACCAAAAGATGTGTGGTTTAATGGAATTTATTTATCCCATCCAAGAAACGTTTCTATCTCGTAACATCATAAATTCAAAAGATGTATCGTTCTACCTTCTAAACACACAAACGAACCGAGAAATCCATTCGTTTTCCCAGTTTTGAGATTTTTAGGTGTCTCAGTCTGTTTGCAATTCCGCACGAAAAGGAGGAGGAGCAAGGGATCTGGTGAAGAAGCATGGGTGATGAACGTGTTCAGCTCTGTCAGCATCACGTGGTCAGTAAGTAGGTCATGTCCTCAGCCAGCTACGACTTTGGTAAGCGAAAGCATCAATGTCACTCTCTCCAACGCTGATCTTTAAAAAAAATTCTAATCGATTCATTCATCCATATGTAACTATTCTTCTTCAGTGACTAACAGGTTTCCAGTTCACAATGATGGCGTTCATCGGGTGAGTCTAGAGCACGAGCGAGTACTCGTCTTCAAAGCACGTGTTGCTCTGGGAGCTCCTGTGGTTCTCCATCGTGGCCAACTGTCCATCACCGGCATGAACTTCAGCCTCATCAGCGGGTTCTATCAGGTTTTTGAATTCTGTGATCATCTCGTGTCTAATTTTTTTTCTTTTCCTTTCTCATGTTAGCTAAATTTGGGGTTGTTTTTGTTTTTATATAATTTGGGGGGTTTAGATCTCGAAGTTATGCTTCATACCTTAGATGTGTGTGATGGAGTCGATGCTCAACAAGAAGAGGTACACACAAGAGGGTGGCGACGTCGGCATCTTCACGGTCACCAATGTGTGTGTCAATACCAAGGGGCTCCTGTGCGCATCTGTCACCGTGTTCTATACCTCATTCCAGTAGATCATTTGTGCCCTTTCATTTTATTTTTTTATGATGTATTGATGTTTGTTACATTTGTTCATGTTTTATATTTATTTGAAACATCTCGGATGTTATATGTGGTCTCATCGATCTCACATGGTTCATTGGTTTTTAGTCTTCTATACTTAGGTGGTGATTTGGGGTGTTTGTTAAATATGTTTAGGAGTAAAATTGTTGTGCTTCAGATGAGTCTTGCGGTGGTTCAGCGTGGGATCCTGATATCTTGATCAAACTCGGCACAGGAAGCTCACATCTCTTGATTTTTTTTCTAGCTTTTAATCTTTATTTGTGATGATCAAATTCAGTTATCGTCTTATGTGGATTTGGTTAGATGATGCTTGATATTGGTGAGGGAAGTATACGTAGTGGTGAGTGTGTGTTCACTTTGGAATTTTAAGTTGAATTTGAATTAATTTATATTTTTATACCTCTGTGATTATAAAATTATGAGGCTTTATATAGTTACTCTTTCATTTGAGAGTTGAATGGAGAAGAACCTTCAAATGTTGCATCTTGTAATTCTATCATTTTTAAACACTTTTAAGTTATGATGATTTAGCCAAATTTGGTCATTTTTTTGGGTTTTCTAATATAAATCCAATATTTAAAGTTGAAAAATCTTCTTTAAAATCTAGACTTGATTCCATATCAGTAATTTTGATCAATACACTGGTTACAATCGGAGAAAATATATCACATGTTTGTTTGCTTATGACATCTGTATGTAACCTCTATATTACTTTGTTTTGTGTTTAGTAACCCTAGAAGAAATAGATGGAATAATATTGTATCATGTAATGGCGACCAAAATGATCCCTTTTATAGTTACAAGATGTACAAGCCCTAGAATAGAAAAATGACCAAAAAGCACATGACAAAAATTCGAGTCAGGCCGGGGCCTCTGGGAATAGGCCCAACAACAGGCCTATACAATGACTCCAATACTCCCCCTCTGTTAAGATTGTGTCACTTTTTAAAGGTCAAATATCGTGTTTTATTTATTTTAATAGTTCGGACATTCAGTTTCAAAATCAAACTACATATTTGTGGTTCTGGTGTTCACTTGGGCTTAAATGAAAGTTTTTGTAGCATTTTGAGGTCTTTTAGAAATTATGCAGTTTCAATTGGTATTTGGATTTAATTTTGTTAATGTCCAAGATGAAGTAGTAAAAATCTGGTTTTATCATGAGATGTTCAGTGTTAAGTTAGCTTTCATACAAAAGTGGAATTAGATCAACTGGATTCACGTATCAAAAGTTATGTGTATTTTTCCAAGTATACCCCGAGGATGAGAAAATCCTGACAGCAGCCCTGTTCGACGTTTAACTCACATTTTAAAATAGCTGGAGGGGTTATTTGATCTGAGCATAAACATGAAAGTTGTAGATAATCTTCTTGGCTTTCCAATGGCTTTTGAATTGAACAATTCAGAGCTATATTGAAGAAGTTATGGCTGTTCTAGTCAAGGCCGCACAGTTTTTTTTAAGGGAGGGCAGTTTGGTAATTTCAGCGGATTTATTAATTCCATTTGATAGATGAAGTCGGTGGTGCTTATATGTTATGTGAGAGTGAGAGGTCGGCCGAGAGTCATTTTCGGCGAGGGAACAAAAGGGAAAAATTAGGAAAAACTTTGTGGAGTGTTTTTCGTGCTATATTGGGTAAGGATTTTTGTTCTTTTCATTATTATTCTTCATGTAGGGTTGTTTTATTTCAAGTTTGAATTGAATTTGTGATTGGGGGTTCATGTGATGATCTTACATAGATCTTTGGATGGTTGAGGAGGTTTTGATGTAGTGTATGTTTTATTGAAACTCTATTAATTTACAACCCATATATTCCATGTCTACTATTTGATAAGGAAACAGATGATATCAGGTTTGAGGATATGTGAATGTTAATTTTCATTCTTCATGTTCAATTTTGTTTCGACTGGGCTGTATAAGGGTTATGATGATTTATTCATGTCAGATGGAGACTAGTTATTCTTACTGATCTTTTGTACTAATCGATTACATAATGTATGGATAGAGGAGGAGACTGTGATTTGTTTCTGGATTAAAAATTGGACAGTGTGATTTCTCCATCTGCTTGGATCTATTTGAATAGTTAATTTTTGGGGGTATCTGAAGCTTTAATCGCATGGCAGATCGTTGTCACCTTTTAACCCTTGTGAAATTAGTATCTAGAGACATATTTTGTGGCCTATGTCCTCATGTAATATGATTATCTATGTGTCAAGATGCTTTTTATTTAATTGAGCATCATTGATTGTTCTTGCAGATCTCGTAGACCGGACGCGCGGCGATTCAAGTACCAGTGAGTGGTTCGATCCACCCCTTTTGGGAAGCGCTCGATGCATGTAGTCATGCATCGCGTATCCCTGGGGCTTTATAGCTAGCTATATTCAATCTTTATTTCTAAAAGAGTATTGCTATACTAAATCGATATTGTGCTAGATAACCTGTATATTTAATTTATATGTGATATTATCTCGATGCGTAGTCATACTTAGCACTATTGATCATTAATTGATTCGTATGTTTCATTTATTACTGTCTTGTGGAATGCAGGCTAGTATATGACTTGTGTTGTTTGACTTCCATTCTATTCACTAGTTCTATGTGAGAGGTTTGGAAGCCTAGAGTGAACTGTATTTTGCTTGTATATTCAATTAATTGAACTCGTATATGTGTATATATATATGGTTTAATCACAGGTTATTTGGACATGTGGTCCATATATCTCTTTTATGACATAATTCCTCTTGTTGGATTGTATAAAGTGTGCATATATGTGTATATATATGGTTTAATAACATGTTATTTGGACATGTGGTCCATATATCTCTTTTATGATAGAGTTTCTCTTGTAATAATCGTGTGTGTGTTTAATTAGTCAGGTATAACTGTGATAGACATATGTGCGATCCATGGTTAGGATCATATTTCATTTTACTATGCAAATATAGCAGTTTATCTATCCTGCATCCATGCGATGCTCTCATATGAGAATTAAGAAGAATTCATTTATTGTATCGGTATTCGTTAATCTATAGCTATGATAATATGCTTGGTCTATCTGTAATAGGGTGTGGATGACTCACTTTTAGGTTCATGCCTTCGTATTGTTAAGTGCGAGAACTTAACTATTTTTTCTGCGCCCGAGTGATACATTTGCATGGAAATTTAGGAGAACTCATTAGCATTGTTATTTGCTAGATGATTATAGTTGATCCTTGAGGATCGTATTGTGAGCGTGGAATGCTTCTCCCTTACCTCGTGTCCGCGTTGAAGCTACCCGGCGTTGGAGCTATCCTGGATTCTGCCGCTACATCATAGGATGCCCAATGTATATTTAAATACCCTTGTGGCTTCGTACCTATCTTGGAAGGCTGTCAGGAAGAGGGCTACCCGGGAGAGGGCTACCGGAAGGTTAAGGGAGTTAGCGAGTTGATTTCCTTCCTAATAGTCTCATGTCACCGTAGGGGTGAAGGTGAGGATGACATTGGAGTGCTTCCTCCCGTATCGTTGTACATCGAAGCTACCCTGGATAGTGCCACCACATCATAGGAGGCTCAATGTGTATTTCAATACCTTGTGGCTTCGTACCTATCTTGGAAGGCCGCCATGGAGAGGGCTACTGGATGATGCAAGGCATCGTAACGTATTATACATCGAGGCAGATAATATTTGAAGTGTTGTACTAGTTTGAGATAATACACATTACTATTAATGAATTAATTGCTTTTCAAGAGTCCTAGGAGTTCCCCTCCGGGTCAAGGGTGAGGTGAGGTGAGGTCACATCTCTACGTGACATGTATCGGTTGGGGTTCTTCCGCATATATTTTTCCTTACAAGAGCAATGTGCTTAATATTATACTATATTTGTAGAGCTTGGATTCCTGTCACTCACTGAGCTTGTAGCTCACCCCTCGTGTGTTATTTTTCACCAGGGACTGTGTTGGCGTGGAGCTAGAGCATCTATCTGGCGTGGTTCGTGCGTAGAGTGTCCCACCTTTCGGTTAGCGAGTGCGAGGCTGTCAGCAATCCCATTTTCCTTGTGTATATACTGGTAATCGTGCGTGTTGCACATATGATTTTATTTAGACTAGACTTGGACTCTCATATGACAGTTATCGTGTATTCGGGTTTGTAATAATGTTTTTGATTTACAGACTAATTTGTATATTACACTTCCGCATCATTTCTTTTTATTGGCTACTAATTTCCTGTAGCCTTGTTATCTTATTTGATCCATGTTGATTATTGTATGATTGGTAATGCCTCGGGGCGTCAAACCCTCAAATTGGATCGAAGATATCAATTAAGCCCAACTTGGTCAAGCTAGAACGAAGAATAGAGACCAACAGACATTGTGAACATATCAGCAAGTTGCTCATTGAAAGAGACAAAAATTGTGGCAATGGCACCCGACTGTACTGTCGGTGTCAAAAAAAAAATCCGCGTGTGTGGGGGTTTTGTCGTATTGCACGGGGACGGGTGCTGATCGAGGGGTAAAATGTTGATTCGCTTGCCGAGGTGGTGCATATTCGGATGAACCGGGCGTGTACTGTCTCGGAGCTGTTCCTCGGTCAGGAACTCGTGCTCCGTTCGGGTAGAGTGCCGATACTTGGTTAATGATCCCCTCTACCGTGGGGTTTGTGCCTTACGAGGCGGTTGTCCAACCCTATGGCTGATAGGTGGGGACTGGGTTTGGACTGCTGGGGCTGCACAACGGGAAATCCTATTGTGGTGGTCAATCAGAAGTTGATACGTAATGCAGTCTCCGTACGAAAGGCTTGCACGGAGCTCTGGACTCAGGCTCTGCAACATCATGTCAATTTCTTGACATTCTGTGAGTTGCAGGCCGGTTCGGTGGACAAGGGTGCGCCACCGAGACACGTATTGTTCGAATTCCTCCCTAGGCCTCATTCTCTCTACGGTTAAATCTGAAATAGAGGGGGTCCTAATCCTCTGGTAACCGTAGCGGCCCAGGAATTTCTCGCTTACAGCTGAGAAATTCGACAAGTGATCTACAGGAAGGGTGGAGAACCATTGTAGTGCTTCTCCTTCTAATGATTTCTGGAAGAGGAAGACTAGTAGAGGTTGATTATCTAGAAACGGGCGTGCGTCTAGATAAAAGGCAGTTAAATGAATGTCTGGGTCTCCACGACCGTTGTACCGGCGGAATTTGGGGATTTTGAATCCCTCCGGTAGGTGGACTGACGGGATTTGTCTCAGGTTATGTAGAGACATGTGTTTGGGGGCCGAGGGACCAGTCTCGGAGAGAATTCTCCGGATGGTATCGTCCAGTGTTTCTCCCTGGGGAGGGCTGCCTAGCAGTCCCGGGTTTGGGGTGGTCTGGTAGGGGCCTGGGGTGGAAGCGGCTGGGAACATTGGATTCGCGGGGGAAAGGGGGGTGAATGAAAAGACGCTCGGGTTGATCGAGTGACTGGGTGTGAATGGGGTTTTGGGAATGGGTTTAGGGGTTTCGACAGGGGTTTCCTGTTTTAAGGTCTTGGTATGACGGTAGTCAGCGAGGTCATGAAACATGTCATCTACCGTCTGGCACTGTTCTGAAAGGCGGCCCGTGCGGCCGCATATGCGGCCGCACGGGCGGTTCGGTCAGTAGACCGAACCGCCTTCGGTGGAATCGGGCCATATGCGGGCATGACCCGCATATGCGGCCCGATTCCGCATGTGCGCCCGCTTAAGCGGGCGCACAAGTTTTTGTTAGTTTAAACTAAAAAAAAAAAAACACACGAGGGGGTCTTCTTTCTTCAACCAGCCTTTATAGAGATGAGAGATCTAAGGGGCCCTTCTTCTTTAATCGACCTGTTCTTCTTCTTCTCGACATGTTCTTCTTCAGACGGCCCTACATAGAACAAAGGGGGGTCTTCTTCTCCTCTGATTTTCTTCTTCAATGACAATAGTGAGATAGCCGACTTTCGTTTATCTTCCGGTCTTCTTCTTCTTCGATCTTCAGGTGAGGACATCTTCTTCTTGGTATGCTCTGCCTCTTTGTCGCACTCATTTTGTCCATCCCTCTCTGTCTCTCATCCTCTCTCCCTTTAATATCTCTCTATTTCACTGTCTCTCCATCTGTCTCTATCAGACTATCAGTTTCTCTCTCTCTCAGCCTCTCCTCTCTCTCTCTCTCTCTCATGAGAAGTACATGACAGTATGACACCACTTTGATAACACCTCTTTTATATTATTTTATTTTATTGGGTTTTAAAGTGGGACAAGATGACTCAACAATCTACTTTGGTGACACGTTCTTGTTTTATTTTATTTTATTTGGTTTAAAATTTGACAAGTGTCTGTGTAATATTTTGATCGATTATAATTTAATTTGTTTTTATCATCTAAAAACATGTTATTTTGTTGTTGACAGTTGTTCATTATTTTTTGTTTTTATGTAATTACCACATCAAATGTTATTGAAGCCAACATGATATAATTATATTTATATTCTATGGTTAATTTTGCATGCTTCTTTAGATGATGGGCATAGAATATTAGATGTTTCTAGCCTTCTAATATTTATCTTGTTATATTTATAAATCATAATCATAATATATATTTTTATTTATAAAAAATTATAGAACCGCATATACTCCCGCATATACTCCCGCACACCGCATATACCCTGTGCGGTACCCCAGCCGCACGCAAACCGCATCCCGCATTTTAGAACAGTGCCGTCTGGTACCCTAGACTAGCCATCCTTTCCTCTAGATGGGCCAGGAACTGTGTGGCCTGACCCTCTTGGTGATTCCTTTCCTCTAATATCTCCTATTCTATGTGGGATTCCATGACGTAGAGTGGGGGGATGAATGTAGATTGAAAGCAGTAAATAAAGCAGTAAAGGATTGCGCAGCTGTGTGCGACTTACGAAAGTAGTAAAGGATTGCGCAGCTGTGTGCGACTTACGAAAGCAGTAAAGGATTGCGCAGCTGTGTGCGGCTTACAAAAGCAGTAAATGATGTTATAATGCACAGTAGAAGAGGATTTAATTCAAGGATTTCTTAGAGGGTTGATAGCATTTTAGTCAAGCTTGTAAAAGGGGGCAGAAGAGGATTACCTTTTGTTGTTTTTCACGAGGGAGGTCCCACCGTGATCGCCAGATTTTGTCGGTGTCGAAAAATAATCCGCGTGTGTGGGGGTTTTTCGGGGATTCGGATCGGATGCGTGCCCTGGCGGGCTCGATCGGATCGTCTTCTCGGAAGGGGTGAGGGTGTCGTTCCTGGTTGAGGCGCCCGACAACGGCTTAAGAGGATTCAAGGGGGTTTGTGATCGCCACCTGCTTTTTCTAAAAACAGGAAAGGGTTTGGGTCGGATTTGATCGCCTACGTGGGGAGTTTGTGGGGTCTCCGCTCTGAGACACGGATATACCGTACACAGAGGTGAAAAATTGGTAATCCTATTCTGCTTCCGGGGCTTGACTAAAGGAGTCTTGGGACAAAGGGAGTGTGGGTGGTGTGTAAGTGTGGGGCGGCTAGTGGGTTTGAGCCGTCTGGATTGGGGCGGCTAGGTAGGGTTAGCCGTCCAGGGTCTGGGGGATTTTGGCAGGGGTTTGGTAGGAAAAGGGTGGGGTCTTGGGCAGAAGCTAAGCTAGGTTTAGCCTGGGTTTATGGAGGGTGGGATGAGAGGGTATTTTATGTAGGGAATGGGTGTTTCTCTCACAAAAGGGGGCTCTCTCTCTCTCTCTCTCTTGGGATTTCAAGTGGGGGAAGGTTGGACAAGTGGGTTTGTGGGTTGTTGATGTTGTGGATTACTTGGTGTTTTTGTATTTGGGCTTGGGACCCCTCTATTTATAGTAAAAGAGAGGCAGGGAAATATCCCGGGGGTAATGGAGTGGGTGGCTTCGATTGGACCTCTCATTAATTCTCTGGTTCTTCTGTCAGAGACCAGGTGAAGGGCAGCTAATGCTAACTAGCCGCCCGGGATGGGGCGGCTACTTCCTGGTAGCCGCCCCCATCATGACCTACCAAACGTCTTATCTCTGACAAGCGGTGGCTTGGGTCGGTTACTTGGATTGATCCGACCAAGAGAGGGCGGCTAATGGTCATGACCCGCCGCAATGATCAGCATTTATTGCTGCTTTATGTCCCATCCAGGGGACTGGTCCAAAGTCGGCCAGGGGGCGGTTGGGGGGGGGGGGGTTGGTGCAAACTAGCCGCCCAGTAAGGGGCGGCTAGTTAGGGTTAGCCGCCCCTTTCCAGGGACTTGAGTTTTTTAGGGTTTCGATTTTAGGGTAGGTTTAGGTTTAGGTCCGGGCTAGGGTTTGGGGTTTTGGCTTAGGGTTAGGGTTTAGGTTTTGGTTTAGTTTTATGGTTTAGGTCAAGGCTAGGGTTAGGGTTTCCGGTTTACCGAATCCTTGGTTCTCTATTGGTGTCCACTTGTGGGATATTTCCGTGTGTTACTTGAAGTATTTCTGTCTCTCTGGACGGTTAAAATTGGGGTATCTACATGTACTTTCTCTCAAAGAAAGTGAACATCAACCTCAATGTGTTTGGTCCGCTCATGAAGAACTGAGTCCGAGGCAAGCATAATGGCAGATCGATTATCACAAAATAAAGTAGATGAACCAGCTATAGGGAATTCCAACTCTGTCAGAAGAGAGCGCAACCAAATGATCTCACATGTGTCTTAGGCCATGGCACGATATTCTGCCTCAGCAGAAGAACGAGAGACAACACTCTGTTTGTTACTTTTATAAGAAATGAGGTTGCCCCCATGAAAAGTACAGAAACCAGAAGTGGATCGACGATCAGTGAGTGAACCAGCATAATCTGCATCAGTGTGGCAAGAAATGGTAGGCTGAACACTAGTAGCATAGAATAAGCCAAGGCCTGGGCATGACTTCAAGTATCGAAGAATCCTGTAAATAGCATCTAGGTGAGAAGTCCGTGGGACATGCATGAATTGACTCACTACGCTGATAGCGAAAGTCAAATCAGGTCTAGTGTTTATCAAGTAGATCAAACGACCCACCAAACGCTAATACAAAGAAGGATCTGACAGAAGGTCGCCTGATTCAACATGAAGGCGATGGTTCTGGTCCATGAGAGAAGTGGTAGGGCGACATCCAAGCATACCAGCGTCCTTAAGTAGGTCAAGAGTGTATTTTCGCTGAGAGAGCGAAATACCATGGCGTGAGCGATCAATCTCAATTCCCAAAAAATACCAAAGAGGACTTAGATCCTTCACATCAAATGCATGTCCAAGCTTAGTCTTCACTCTGACAATGTAATCAGCATCATCTCCTGTGATAATAATATCATCCACGTAAACTAGAACAATGGTGCACCGTCCATTACTTTGACGAATGAAGCAAATATGATCAGCTGACAACGAGTAAATCCAAGAGAGAGAATGATTACGCTGAATCTTTGAAATCATGCTCTCGGTGACTGCTTCAGTCCATATAGAGATTTGATAAGAAGACACACCTTTCCGGAATACTCCCCCTGAAGACGAAAACCAGGTGGCGGATCCATATAAATTTTCTCTATCAAGTCACCGTGAAGAAAATCATTCTTCACATCCATCTGATGAAGAGACCAGTTGTGGCAAGCAGCAAGAGAGACAAGAAGCTGAACAGTAGTCAGCTTGGCAACATGAACAAATGTAACATGAAAATCCTTCCCTGGAGTCTGAGTAAAGCCTTTTGCAACAAAGCACGCCTTATATCGCTTAACAACCCTATCAACCTTGTATTTTACTGTGAAGACCCATCGACAACCAACGGTCCTCTCCCATTTTCCTGCAGGGAATCCATCTCGGCGGTCATAGCGGTGGTCCATAGAGAATCCTGTAATGCCTCGGTAACAGTACGAGGAATACGAATAGATGATGTAGCAGCCAGGTAAGCAATATAGGAATCGAAAAGTCCCTGATAAGAAACAAATTGGGCAAGAAGATGAGCAGTGACACAACTCCGATGACCTTTGCGAATAGCAATAGGCACATCAGAGTCAGATGGAGACAAATCAGGAACATAATGTGGAGTGATCAAGGAAGAAGGTATACCTGAGTCCGAGGAGGATGTCGACAAGTGAGCATGAGAGAGAGGTGGCTGAGGTCTACGAGTGTATACAATGAGAGGAGATTGTGGTGGAGACGACTGCGTTGGTGACGACGGTGGTGCTGACGACAGTGGCTGCAGCGACTGTGCTTGTGGCTATGGTAAAGGCAATAATGGGAAAAATGAAGTCGGTCGAACCGGTGAAGACGAATGTTACAAAACCGTGTCAGAAAAATATGGTACATCTTCAAAAAATATGACATCAAGGGAATGAAACAATCTCTAAGAAATAGGATCATAGCATCTATATCCTTTAGACATGGTAGAATAGCCAAGGAAAATACAACGTATGGATTTATCATCAAGCTTGGTGCGTGAGGGTCCCCTATCTGAACAAAACAAGTACACTCGAAGACTCGAGGAGTGATGGGGAAAAGAGTACGATCAGGATACAAAATATGGAAAGGAACTTGACCTCCTAAAGTACGACTGAGAGTCCGATTAATAAAAAGGCAGCAATGAGGACTGTCATACTCCAATAGGACTTTGGAACATTCATTCCTCTAAGGAGACAACGAATCACATTCATGAGATGGCGATTATTTCGTTCCGCTACCCCATTCTGCTCAGGTGTATATGGACAAGTCAACTGTTGAAGAATCCCTAACTCATTCAGATGAGACCGAAAGGAAATCAAGACATACTCCCCCCATTATCAGACCTGATACTCTTTACAGTAATGTTAAACTGTGTTTTAATCATGCGCAAAAAATTAACACACTGAGAGGATACCTCAGACCGAGATTTAAGAAGATAAACCCAAGTATATCTAGAAAAATCATCAATGAATGTCAAGTATTATCTATGACCACCAAAAGCAGTAACAGGAGAGGGACCCCACATATCAGAATGAATCAAATCAAACAATCCATAAGCTTTATTCATACGAGAAATATAAGTAGTTGCATGTTTAGAAAGCTCACACACAGCACATTGAAACTTATGAGTCTTACATGAAGAATGAAAAGTAGAAAATAAATAACATAGATGCTGAAAATTGGTATGTCCTAAACGAGCATGCCATAAATCTAAAGATTGTAGAGAAAAACTATGCGAATGATCAGTGGGCAAAATGGAAGCATGGGCCGTGGTGGGTGGTTCTTCGAAGACGTAAAGACCATCTCTCTCATACCTTTTGCCAAAAATCCTCCGTGTACTGAGGTCCTGAAAAACACAATGATCAGAGTAAAAAATATCACTGAATAGTTCAAAACCTTTGTCAATTGGCAAACAGAAAGAAGGTTAAGAGCAAGGTTGAGAACATGTAACACAAAGTGCAATGATAATGAGGAAGATAAAGGAATAGTACCCTTACCGATGACAGGGGTAATCAAGCCATTAGCAAGACGTACCTCTCTGTGCATAGAAGGTGATGTCAAGGGGGCAAACAATCGAGACTCACCAGACATATGTTCAGTAGCGCCTGAATCAATGACCCAAGTAGGAGACCCTGATTGGTTAACATGGTAGACGGAGGGGATACCTGAGGTAGCAGCAGAGGATGTTGGATTAGCATGAGAGAGACCAACATGAGAGGCAAGGCTCTCCCGAACCATGACATCAATATGGTTCTGAATGGTACGCATATCAAAGGACCTAGATGGAGCAGTGGGGGCATCACCCGAGGCATCAGCAACAGCAGCATGAGGGGCAAACGAAGGAGCTCCAACATTGCGAGATCGCATCAATTGTGTGTACAGAAGAAAGCATCTGACTTTCTCATTCCCTGTTTTTCCACAGTGGCCACAAATCACAATATTGCCGCGTTCACGTCCACGACCACGACCGCGATTACTATCCCCATGGCCACGAGAGTCATATCCAGAGGTGGGCTGCCAATGCCATCTGATTGCCGAGGGTTCAAGTGGGTGCTGAGGTAGAGATCTGACAGCGATGCTCATCACCCTCAATAATAGCAAATGCTTCAAATAGAGAAAATAGTGGTGTGGTATTCAAGATCTGAACACGAAGAGATTCGAACTCCGGTCAAAGGCCCATAAGAAACGCATACGTCTGTTGGCGTTGTAGTCGGCCAACCACAAACGTGGCAGCCTCCTTAGACAACTCTGAGAGAGGCTCATAATGGGCAAGTTCCTCCCAACGAGCCTGAAGAAATCCAAAATAATTTGTAACAGATTGGGTACCTTGGGTGACCTGAGCAATATCCTTGTACAACTCATAGATCCGTGAGTCATTCCTAGCATGACAATAGGTCTTCTTCAACGCAGCCCATAGAGAGTCGACTGTATCATGATACATGAACATATTATAGATCCGGGTCTCCATGGAATTGTAAAGCAACCTGAGAACCGTGCAGTTGTTGATCTCCCACTGATTGAAGGTTACATCGGTTTCAGCCGGCTTTTTAATGGTGCCAAGAAGAAGGCCTGACATGCATCGACTACCCAAATACAATCGAACGGAACGCGACCAAGATGGATAATTTCGTCCATCAAGAAGCACGTTGGTAATCTGTTGAGCATGAGAGTTATGCCCTAACGGAATAGCGGTGATACTGACCGAGGTGTCCTGGATCTGCCCTAACGAGGCGTCGTCGTTGATCTCCCCACCCGACAGTGGCGTGGGATCCTTCGGCGTTGGATCCATTGCAAAAAGAAAAACTTAAATCTCGATCCGAGAGAGGAAACGATAATTATCACCATGATCCGTGATGAAAAAAAAAAGTGAAACCTTAGGGTTTCTTTGCGGCTCTGATACCAAGAAGAAATAGATTGAATGATATTGTATTATATAATGGTGATCGAAAGGGTCTCTTTTATAGTTACAAGATGTACAAGCCCTAAAATAGAAAAATGACCAAAAAGCCCGTGACAAAAATTCGAGGGGGGGCCTGCGGCCCATGGGGGGCGTTTCCCCCCAACCCCCGGGCCTCCGGGAATAGGCCCAACAACAGGCCTATACAATGACTCCAATAACCCTCTGCCCTCATTTAGCTTTATTTTTCAAAAAATAACATTCTTGTGTTTCTTTATTTCAATTTTTTTATTAATATCATTTTTAAGATTGCAATTTTGTCCATCTTCTGTATACCTTCATATAAATAAGTTGGATGTTATACCTTTTTTTTGGATAAGTGTAATTCAATTTGAGGTTAAAGGATTCATCGATATATTGTAAAGGTGAGATTACAATATGTTGTTAAATTCGAGGAAGTGGCTGTGAAGTTTTTAGTAGAGGACTTTTTGGGGATGCATTGTATGAGTTGAGAAGCGAGGTGTGACAAGACAACTACTCACTATTTTCTCTTTTGAGAATTCTTAATTACTGTTTACACTTTACTTGTTTCCCAATGAGAAATTCATGTCAATTATATTTTTCTCCCTACTGAATCACACCACTTTTTATGTACAATGTGGAAAGTATTTTTGCATATTTTTTATATGAAAAAAGGATTTCTGTGTGTATTCTTTTTTAAAAGATCTACTTATACTCCTTCCAATAATGTTAACATAGCTACGTTGGTTTTGATATGAAGTGTGCATAATACATAGGCTGCCTCATCCTAATGTTGTTCTTTTCATGGGTGTTGTTACTCACCTTCCAATCCTCACAATTGTCATAGAATTTCTTTCAAGGTAGAGGTCTCCATGTGCTCTGAGACAAAGAGCATGTCATGGACTTTGTATATATTAATTTCCTTTTCCTCCTTACGTATTCCCTTCCAGCAAAGTCTTCTTTGAGTTTATTCTTTCATTTATATCTCTTATGCTGAATGCTGTTAGAGTACTTGATACTCAAGTAGCTTTGGTTATTTCATCATCTTGATTACCATAGTGTGGAAGCATGTGGGTTTGTATGTCTTTATATTTCTCTTACTCTTTTATTTGTTCAATTGAGGTGGTTTCATTTCAGTATTGCAAACTTATTTCCATTTTTTGGGAGGAGAATTTAATACAAGGATGTCTGCAACCACAATATTTCAGATTGTCCAAGGGGAGTAGATCCTCAACCAACTGTTATTTATAATTTCATTTCCCACCACGTGTGAGTAGACACTAATAATAATTATCTGCTTGTTACATATATAATTTGTTATCCAACACGTGTATATGTGAATATAGATTTAGATCATTGAACATTCATGAATTTATGTGTCTTGGTTGTTGTCCTTGGTTAATGAAAAATAATCGTTGCAATTAATTTGTAGAGGATGCTAATGGGTGGAATTTAATCTTCCATACAAGGCTCTCACACATACAGAATGTCAGGAATATCGTGACAAACACAAATTTTTAGTCCAACATATTTCAAAATAGCAGTCCATATGAAATATGAATAAGGGCATGAGAGAAATATATTATTCACTGCCTCAGAACCAATAATGCATGTAGCACATAATGTTTTTTAAATGGAGTCTCTCCAAATTAGATTGCTTTTAAGGATGATTTGCCAAAACAACAAAAATTTGCTTAGGAGGTTGAGTGTTCTGCCAAATCCATGAGTTCTTTGAAATGCCTCAGCCTATAGGAACAAGATTATTTACATGGAAACATGTGCATGAATGTCTATAATGCTCTGATTGAACATATGTTTTTCCTGACAGTTATTCCCTTGTGTTGCGGCATACAGCTGAGGACGTCCTTGCTGCATGCATAGAGGCAATTGAACCAGTTAGGACTGCATTGTCTTCACACCTGCGCAACCAAGTAATGTGAGATCTCATGAGTGGTTTGAAGAGACATGAATAGTTTACTGATTTTGACATATTGGATGACCAACCTGTGAACTGTAGGACTGGATAAAAAATGCAAAGGAGGTTCAAGCCATAGTGTTCATCAATATGATTTTTTTTATCACTTTATATGAATCTGTGAGAGAAATTAAACTTGTAAAAAATTCTATAAACTTGTGGAAAAATTTACATTATAAAATTTAGAAGTGACAAGGAGACATGATTCATGTGTGTATGTACATTTTTGGGCTAACTTTATGTTAATATTTTGGAAGTTTTTAATTTTCTTTGGAAATGGTCAACTGTTGGTGAATTCGGCCTCTCAAACAAATGTATTTTCTCTATCAAGCCGCCAAGGGACAGTTTGGTAGAGTGAAAAAAATAATTTGGCTTACAATTGTACTCTTATCACAGGAGGAGTAACATGACAAGCTCATAACATTTTCATGTCCAGAAATGTCAAAAGTTTTGTCGGTTCCATACTATATATTAAACATCCACTGTTACTTATAAATGTAGGGAAACCCAGTAAAGTGATATATGTATGTTGGCTGTGGTGATCAATACGGGTCATGATTACAATAATACGTCCTATCAGAGCAAGTTGAAGCTGAAACAAAAACTTTAGTACCTAGGATCTTTCATGCTTGCTTACTTATTGAATCAATTATTTTAGGACTGTATCATATTCTTGACATTTTGATGCTATATTCTATCACTCTCTGGACTGTTATAAGAATGATTTTGATATCATGAATCATTTTTTTATGGTATAGTCATGAGTTAAGATGGCCAGAAAATATGCATTAGTATAATTTGTATGATAATTTTTACTTGGATTCCTTTAATTTGTTATCTTTAGTCTCTATTGTGAAAACTTTTAATTCCACTTTCTAGTATATGTGATTTTGTATGTAAAGGAAAATATGAATGACTTAAATGTCTGTTTAAAAAAATAGCAATCCCCCCTTAGCCCTCTTATTGATATGATATCTTTTTTGAAATAGTCACATCATGCATTTTAAATGACTCATACAAACTAAAATTTATATTAGTAGTATTTTATTTTATTTTCTCATTAACGGTTGATTTACAATTGTACTCTTTTGCAGGAAATGAAACAAGATATGACAGGAGTAATGCTTCACAACTTTCTGTAATTTAGATTTTCCAATATATTCTTATACATGTTAGTTAGTTGAGTTCCCCCCACAATTTTTAGTAATCTATTTTGATCCCACCAAAGCCACCATAGATATTCGTGGGCTTTTAGTACACGCCCTAGTTTTTTTTTAATCCAACCAAATTGAATAATCTTTCCTCCATTAATCATAGCAATTTTTTTAACTACGAACATCCTAGCCTTCTTATTATGATTGGTTTTATCTAAGAGTCAATGAACTTTGTTTTCATAGGCAGTGTTTGGGTTTAGAGAACATGTCATCTAAAGATTCAAATCCCTTCAGAAAAAGCCATAAGAGTTAAATCTACTTTTTAATTCCTTGCAGTGGTTTGTCATTCAAATTCTATTTTTTAGGTTCTTTCTTAAAATGCTATAATGTATTAGGTATTGTAAATTAAAAAAAGGTAGATTCAACATAACACACATTTTCAAACCTTCTCTTGAAATGACGTGTCATTGTCAACTTTGGAGAAAAACTTATTGTTAAATATGGTTTGAAAATTTGTAGGGTGATGGTATTCCAATTGCTCATAGACATTTATGATAATCTAATCTATTTTTTATATTCAATTTTATATTACTATTGGACATAGATAGCAAGAGACATTACATTTCATTCATCTAGACTATCTTATTTTTTTATTAAATTTAAGTGTAACACTTTTCAATTCATATCATAAAATTAAAACTCTATAACTACACCATTTTTTTTAGTCCTTAATCTAATAGTAAAAAA
The DNA here is from genome assembly GCA_030737845.1 of Acorus calamus. Classification (NCBI taxonomy): domain Eukaryota; kingdom Viridiplantae; phylum Streptophyta; class Magnoliopsida; order Acorales; family Acoraceae; genus Acorus; species Acorus calamus. The sequence continues at coordinate 20,708,994 of CM060861.1, forward strand.
TATTAATAATCCAGACTAATGTTCAAGCATATATTTCAATAAACTAATTAAGTAAACTAATTTATGTGTAACACACATGTACATTAATTAACTAGTATAATATAGAAAGTATACAGGAATAAATTTAATGATTATCATTAAAATTTTAAAAAGAAAGAAAAATGAAAGAAAATCTTAAAAAGAAGTAATCTAAATTCAAAATGACAAAATGCTCAATAGCTGATATGAAACTATTTATTACATGATCAGAAACCATGGATACATTCTCATCGACACAAACAAATTGCTCAATAACTGTTATGAAACTATTTATTACATGGATCAGAAACCATGGATACATTCTCATCGACATAAACAAACACTAATTTGAACTGAAAATCACTAAATAGGGGGGAGTGTACTAGCGACCGTAGCTTGCAATCGTGACCATCCATAGATGGAACAGAAGGCTTGCAAACTTGTCAACAACAACGAGAGATTTGCGCCCAAAAAGGTGAGGAACGACCATGATGAAAACACGTACCTACTCATGAATCTGCCTGTTTGAACCCGCCAACTCTTCTCATAGTACCCATTCACGCCTTCGATCACTTGATCGATGCGAGCCGCCCTCGTGAGCTTCACTGTCTTGCTCATCCCTTTCCACAAGTCCACAACCTCTCTATCACTCTTAAGTTGGTTGTGTACGATGCGTCTCTCCCCCAGCAGTTTCACATCTTCTTCGCTATTTATGATTCCATTCATCAATTCTATGTAACGGGTCAACATGAAAGCTTCAGAGGTAGTTGTAGCCTCGAAGGCTACTAAATTCCTTAGAATGACCTCTAAATTCTCGTTGAGTGTGATTCTTGGGAGATAGAGTGTAGCGGAGTTATGATCAAGTGCAATAGAACTAAGGTCACCCACTGTTGCAAACAATGTTACACCAGCCTTAGAGAGCTTTGTTACACTAGGTATAAGGAACTCTTCTATAAGGGGAGGTTCGGTTGTGCTTAAGGCCAGCTGTTTCTTCCATTGTGACACTTAATTTCTCAGTGGAACCTATTGTTTTGTTCATATTTTTTTAATGATGATGATATATTTTGAACCCCGCGGATTAGTCTAATAGGAGCCTTTGTTAAGGAGATGAGCTTCTTTGGGGCTCGACGAATACAGAGCACTGGGGGTGAGTTGAGAAAAGATGTGAATGAGTGAGAGATTTTGTTCAATGAGGTTTTAGGTTTGGCTTGAGAGCTAGATTGTTCTCCAGTGACATTGGTTTCAAATGGTTTAGGCACACTTACATTGTAGAGGAGCTCCAACAAATGCTCTCTTCCCAACAACTCTTCTCCGAGTGTGAGGTCACCAGCATTGTGAAAATGGGACAACTTCCTACAAAAACCTGATAATATGGATGCAAAAACTTCATTAGATTTCTCATTGTACACCAATTCAATAAGCTCTTTGAGAATAAAAAGTGGGATTTGATTCTCCAACATGATGATGTCCCTAAGGACAACATTGTGTGTTGATTTCTTCCCTGTTTGATCTATGACATGCGATATTTTACCGGTGGGAACATGGGTGAGATCCTTTAAAACATTTGTCGCGAATGCTTGGAGATACTCCAACAAGTACGAGCCATCTAGGAACATCAGCCAAGCTAAGGCTTCGTCGCTCGAATCCAAGTAGCGATGATAGGATGCGCGGAACATGCGATTGAGCTTGACGAACCTCTCGATGAATCCTTCAAAAGACAGATTGGGCACCTGTTTTTGAACCCTTCGAGTAGCGTAGAGCTTGTATCGCTCCATCTCGTATAGTTCAAGCTGGTGTTGGTGATAAGGTCCAATGGAGACTTGTTGGGGGATGTAGGCTTCAGGTTTTGTGGCCATCAAAGGTTTGGGGACTGCGTAAATAGAGACGCGTATGGCTATGTTATCATCATCGCCGCCACCATCGTCGTCCTCAAGTTCTTGAGTTAGGGTCTTCCGGATGCTAATGATCCATTGTGCTTCATCTATGGTTTGGTGTGAATCCATGTGAAAGATGAAATGATATTGTTGCTATACCTTGCATCACAGTGTGTGCCACGTTTATATATAGGTCATGGTAGATAAGGAAGCTGTGGTTAATAGTGAGTGAGCTTGTTGGATTGTCTTACTCTCTCTGTTAAGAGTTTTTATTGGTTTGTATGGATAGGGAAGCAATGGTGGCTGTTAACAGTATGGGAGGTGATTATGACCTTGTTTTGACTAGCTTCTCCTAATGCCAAAGCATTGTTTTAACAATAATGATTCCTAGGCCCCAATTTTAGAGGCCCCAAATAGGCCCCATGAGGTGGCATCAATACATTACCCATTGTACTCTTTTTATTTTTTTTCCTTATAAAGTGGTTTTCGGTTATGATTACCGATTTTTTTGTGATCACACAATTCTTCTTCATTAATTATTAAGATTAGCTTCAACTCCATTATTCTTCATCTTCCCATTTTGTTTTCTTCATCATTCTGCTAAAATCATTGGCCACTATCGACATATTGCATATAAAATAAAAAACCAAAATTATGACCCACTTCAAAGTCAAAGCCCTAAGAAGACATTGGAGGATGGACGCCCCGAATAAAAAGCCTGAGAGGTCTAGTTCCAATTGAGACAATGGAAATAGAGTTTTGTTGAGGCTTTCCTGTCTGTTGAGAATGAAGAGTCAAAGACAGATGCTTTTGAGGAGGGTCGGCCGACGTTGGTCCCTCCCGTAACCTCTTCGATCTTCTCAACGACGATGACGACCAGGTTCATATCTTCCGCTCCATGATTCGTTTCTATTGAATCAGTTTCTTGTTATGAGCTGTTGAAAAAATCAGAAAAGAAAATCAGGGTTTTGATTCAATGTTACTAGAAATAATGGGTTTGAATAAAAAAATGGATTTTTGAGATTGACAGATGAAAACGAGGTTGGTCTCTTAACGATTTGTTTCCATTGAATTAGTTTGTTGTTATGAACGGTTGAAAAATCCGAGAAGAAAATCAGGGTTTCATACAACTTTACTTGAGAAATATTGGTTTTGAATAAAAATTGGATTTTTCATATTGACCAACATTTGAATCATTGTGGCATGAACTTTGTCAACATTTCCAAACGGGACTCTCTATTGATCTTGATCAGCCCTAGTTTTGTTTTTAGTTCTCTTTCCCGGGCCCGTTTTGAGACCATCTCTTGAAAGACCTGCCGTCACCTAGACGATTGATTCGAAACCAACAAAATTCACACCTTTGTATTTTGGGTGTGATTGAAGAACAACATTGGATAAGTGATTTTTGTGTTATTTAGGTAATTTTGGTTAATACTGTTACATTTACATTTATAAATGTAACAGTTAATGAATATTGCATTGTGGAAACTGTATATTGATTAATACTGTTACATTTACATTTATAAATGTAACATTTAATGAATATTGCGGTTTGATTCGAAAGAGACACATTTAAACAATACACATTTTTTGTTATTTTGTTACATTTGAAATGTAACAGTCTTTGTAAATGTGTGTATTGTGTTTGTATTTACATTTGAAATGTAACAGTCTTGGAATGACATAATGTTACTTATGCAACACTATTACATTCTGTTACATTCGTAAATGTTTATTATTGTTGCATTCGTAAATGTAACATTCAATCGCATACACATAATGATTTGTATTTGTTACATTTATGCAATACTATTACATTCTGTACCAGTTATAATCATAAAAAAATCACTGTTTTTTTGTGTTATTTAGGTAATTTTGGTGTAATTCAGATAAATTTTGGTGTAATTTTGATGAAAAACAATTTAGGTAATTTTTGTGTAAGTTAAGTAAGTTTTGGTGTAAAATTCATAAGAATTTTAAAAATTCAAAATTTGAAATAAGCAAATTTTAGAGAGATTTATTTTTTAAAATAGGCAAATTTTAAATTAGAAAAATTCAAATTAATGTGAAATATTAATAAGAGAAAAAATGGGGATTTGGGTTAATTGGATCTATTTTTAATAAAGGGCATATCTGTATTTTGCCATTTTACCTATTTTCAAAAGTCAACAAACCAACCAATAAAGTGATAACACCTCATGGGGCTTGTGAATGGAGTCTATGAATTGAGGCCTGGGTATCACCACTCTTGTTTTAAATGTGTTCGAATAGGTCCTCATAAAAAATGTGCCTTTCTACTCCTCGATGGTGAGATTGTGTTACAGTTGTCGGTCACGCTTTGGTTATCTTTTTTAAGTTTTAATTTATTATTTTTTTGGTAAGAAGTAAGGGTATCTCTAATCCTATAACCTATTAAAAATCCAAATATATACCTTCATGTAAACAGCCTGAAATCCATATAACCCCCTGACTATTCCTGAAATTCATATAACTCTTGAAAACACCTATTTAAATCTAAATAACATTCTGAATTAAATTTTCGTTGACAGCTAAATAATATTATGTGTAAAAATATCCCGTTTAATTAATCATGACGAAAAACACAATTTATAAAAAAAAGTGATAAATCTTTTGTAAATGACGATTTCACTCATCTGAATAAATTATAAAATCATATCCGGATGAGTAAAATAATCATTTATTGAGATTTTTTTGCACTTTTTAACCTATTGTAAGAGTTTTTTGGTATACAATGTTATCAATCAGGTTTGACAGGTAGTATATATTCGTAGAATAATCTTAATTGGTCAATGAAAATTTAACTCAGGGGGTTGTTTGGATTTACATAGATGTTTTGCAAGGGGTTATATGAACTTTAGAAAAAATTAGGGATTATATGGATTTTGGGCAGTTTATAGGGGGTTATATGAATTTTTCTCTTATCCAAATGTATATTCAAATTAAACTTTGAGTAAAAGTCACCCAATAATCTCTCCAACTCATACTCATATAAATCAAATTTATACTTAAATTTTTATCCAAATCAAGTAAGAAAACAATTTCCTAAATTTCCAATAGCTAATTTTTTTTCTCTTCAACTTCACATTTTATAAAATATTTGAGCAAAACACAAAGTGGTAGTTAGATACACATTATATTAAAATAAATTTTTACTTAAATTTTTTGTAAAATTCGAATATATTTTTTAGTAAGGGCTGAAAATGCCCTAAATTTGTTCAATTTTACTAATTTTTAATTTTTTATGAAAGCAGATATGCACAGTTTATTGGACTGTGTATTTCATTATTTATGTGAATGTGCATATTTTGGTATGGATAGTGTTGGGAGTATTGCCACGTGCAGCTTGACATATAATTTTCACATTCACATGCTTTATTTATTTTTTTATATAATGTACATTTTATGTAGTGAAGTATATACCTTCACAAAAAATATGAGCATATGGTTTCACTTAAAAAAATAAAATTACATGCTCCAAGAAACATAAAATTGGAGCATGTGAGACTATCAATCACAACTATATATAAAAGCATCCATTTAGTACACAAAAAAAAAATTACAAAAAAGAAGGAATGCAAATATGATTGTACATGTGATTGTCACCAACATTTTTAGGGAAAAGATGATGTTGGGGGTAATCCCATAATGCCTCATGTGCAACTCCGGTTGTGTGATTTTTTTTAAAGTGTATATTTCATGAAACGAATGATTATAGTTGGTAGAGACATAGTACTTTTTAGCTTTTATAAAAATTAGAGGTTGATTATTATTGGAAATCCAAACCATTGTAAATTGAAAATGAGGTTGAAAAGGGATTGGATGTAACATTTTCTTGGAAATAGTGATTGTCAAACTGAACATTATTACATTCAACCTATTTTACAACCCCTTATACTTATTTGTCACGTGCACTTATTGTAACAAGATATATATATCTATCCTTAGAAATTTTTTTTTTTGGTTTGGGTAATTGAACAACAATTCATTGGTATATCTTAATATCTACTTCACAAATAAACATAATTCTTTGATATATATATACTTTATAAAAGAATGAGATTGTTTGTGGCTAACTACATAATAACCCTGTAATTGCTAATGAACATATATCACGTAAGTCAAATGCATTGTAAACCCTTCAACAAAAAGACTTTTACCGATCAAAGTCTGTTCAAATATATTCTTTCATGCTGCATTTGATTTATGTGACACATTTTCATCTGCTGTTAAAAATAAAGGTGCAAACTCCCGGTATAATGGGTAAAGGGTGCAAACTGCATTTTGGAGCTAGCACAGTAACATTTTGATCGACAAATTCACAAGAAGTGCAAGCCCATTAATAATCACGAGCCCAAAATCCGAATAAAAAAAAGCCGCACCACTGATAAATGACGATATTACCCTCTTCTATAAAAGGCTGGGCATCCATTTCAGCTGATCCGCCTCTCATTTTAGGGTTAGGGTTTATTGAAAGAGAGGGTGAGAGAGAGAGAGGCTCTGCCGCCGCTGTCACTGACCTGCCAGGATGGGTAAGCGAAGGCCCCAGAAAACCCTAAAATTCTCCATCACTTCTTCATCGAATCCCTAAATCTTCTATTGATTCTAACCTCGGATTCGTGTCCATGGGTTCCTCCTTTTGTGTGTCGTCGTCGCAGGTATCTCTCGGGACTCCATGCACAAGAGGCGCGCCACTGGTGGCAAGAAGAAGGCTTGGAGGAAGAAGCGCAAGTAATCACTTTTTTCTCTTTGATACGTTCATTTTGGATGGATTTCTTTGATCTGTTTTTATGTTGGTTTCACGGATCGGTTTGTTTGTTTGGATCTGTAGCGAAAGATCCAGATTTTAAGTTTTTTCGGTGATTGCTTTCCAATGAAGCGTGTTTTTGATGTACTTTTTTTCCTTTCTTTCTTTGTATATCCGATCCATGGCTAATTTTTTTAGTATTTGAGAAGTATGTTTTTTTTGTTGAAAGGAAGTGTTTTTTTGGTTTCGGACCTGGTTGGATGGATAATGCGCGGTGTTGATATTTTTGGGTATATTTGCACAGAGCGTACTGGATGACATGAAAATGTGGAACTTGATTGGAAAATCTGGCCAACTGACTGGAATAATTGCCAAATTTATGTTTTGTATCCCTGATAAATGCTTTTAGTTTGCGATGTTTTATTTTTCTCCTGGTCACCTTGTATCTCTTGAAAATTATGCACAAGTCAGTTAATCGTATGATGAGATCATTCAGTTTTGTTCATGGTAGTCTTTTCGATGTTATTGATGAGACTTTTATATGTTATTCATTGTCTTTTTAATCTTGAACTTGCAAAAAATTTCTATGACCATGATGACAGTGGTAGTCTAACTGATTAGCCTTCCTCTGCTAGGTTTCTTTTCTGATTATTTCCTACTCATTCCTGTCATTGGTTTATGCCTTCCTTGCTGGGTGATGAATTTTTATTTACCTGAAAATAATGTTGCATTCTTTTATGCAAGAAAATGTGAATGGTTTAGAACTACATTTTAAAGATCATGTACGTATTTGAAAACTAAAATTTCAAGGCTTGAAGAAGAATATACAGATTGTAATATTTGGCAAAGAATCTAAGTAATATCATTTATTGCCTTTAGTGGTTTCACTTTATGAATTATGATATTCATATTTAAAAGGCCTTATTTTGTCGCAATGTGTGATGCTTTATCTGGTTTATGCCCCCTCTTTATGTGGGCTTTTTTTAAAAAGAAAATATTGTGCTACGCTCTTTGATGAATGTCTGCATCTTGTTTCAACATTGTCTAAATGTTTTTGTTCTTTTCCTTTTCTTTTAAAGATATGAGCTCGGTCGTCAGCCTGCAAACACAAAGCTCTCTAGCAACAAGACAGTGAGGAGAGTTCGTGTAAGAGGAGGGAATGTGAAGTGGAGAGCTCTTCGTCTGGATACTGGAAACTACTCATGGGGGAGTGAGGCTGTCACCCGCAAGACCCGTATCCTTGATGTGGTGTACAATGCCTCAAACAATGAGCTTGTCCGGACCCAAACTCTTGTAAAGAGTGCTATTGTCCAGGTTGATGTTGCTCCTTTCAAGCAGTGGTATCTCCAGCATTATGGTGTTGATATTGGCAGGAAGAAGAAGGCTCCTGCTGCTAAGAAGGAAAAGGAATCCGCTGAGGTAAAATAATTGGTCAGCATTGTTAAAGATTTAGTATCTGTCTCCTGAATTGCTCTTTCTTAGGTTTTGCCGCTGTTACGTTTGTTTGCTGGATCTTGCTTTCGACATCATTAACAGTATCTGTTCGCTTAATATAGTTACTTTGTTTATGTGGAACATCATCTCAGATGAACATATTTGATTGTTTATTATCATGGCAGAAACCCAGCCATTTTTTTTAAAATACTATTAAATAATGAAAAATATTCCTTTTCTACGAAGGAGATGAGGGACTTCTGAAGCTAATAAACAAAAAGTAAAAAACTTACACAAGCAACCAAACCGGTCACTCTACATTCCCCTATAATTATTTTTTTATCACTCTCCATCCACTCACCGATCAGTTGTTTAGTCAGGAGCTTCAATGTGCTGGCAGCCTGGCAACATCCCATCTTTTAGTTCATCTTTTTTTCCTTTTTAGTTGATTTAAGCTTCTCCTGTGCATATGGAGGGTGCCCCTTGAATTTAAATCAGCATATATAAATAATTTTTTTCCTGTTTGTAAGTCAGGTTTTGGCTTTTATTGGAACATTTGTAATGCATTCATTTTCACCTCAAGATCACCACCTGTGCAAAAAGGATTTTCTTTCTATTTTATACTTCTGCTCATAGTCTCCTAATCTGTGGGTGCTCTTAATTTATTTTGTTACTTGATTGTTCTGTATCCGCCCAGCTCGAGTGTTGCTTCCATAAATCATTGACATTGTCCGTTTACGTTGATAAACTTGAGGAATTCTACATAGTTTCTCTCATAGTGGAGATCATGGCTAGTGCAGAAAATCATGTGCTTAATTTTATTCTTTGGAATTATTTGTGAGGAACATGTCATGAACATGGTATCTTTTTGGACCTTGGGCATCAAATGTCCAGAACCCGCTTGAATTAAAGTGTTTTGTTCACAAGGCCAAGCATTTTCTGGGGAAATTCAGATGTCTGAGTTATTGAACTGGAGGGTATGAGTTCTGCTTCTCTAAGACTACAAAGAATGCTAATTGAGTTGCATGGTTGATCCTGCTGTATAGGGATTCTAAAATCAATGAGATACTAAGAGCAATGTTTATGTCTTATCTATTTAATAATAATAATGTTTTGTAGGTTCAATAGTGATTTGGTCTTTTCATTAATGCAAAAGATTAACGTCTATTATATTTCCTCATTAACCATTTGTTTTTTTCTGGATTTTTTTTCTGAGAATTTCTGAATTATTACTGCCTGCTTAGCATCTCTGTTTTTCATATTATGATCAACATTTGCTTTAATATACCACTTTGGGCTACAGGGGCCAGAGGGAGAAGGGGCCACTGAAGAAGCAAAGAAGAGCAACCATGTGACGAGGAAGCTGGAGAAGCGCCAAGAGGGCCGCACACTTGACCCTCACATCGAGGAGCAGTTTGGCAGCGGGAGGCTGTTGGCAGCGATCTCATCTCGTCCCGGTCAGTGTGGCAGAGCTGATGGGTAAGTTGATTATAACAAGTTGAATCAGATGCAAATCTTGCTCATCAATCCATCTTAGATTACGGGCACAAATGTCTGGGCTTGATCCAATACTTTGTTTCCTTTCCTGCAACCTGCAGATACATTCTTGAGGGGAAAGAACTGGAATTCTACATGAAGAAGCTCCAGAAGAAGAAGGGCAAGGGTGCTGCTGCCTGAGCGTAATCTTTGTGTTATTTTCTGGTTTTCCAGTCCTTGGAGTATGTCCTTTTAAGAGTTTTTAAGAATGTTTTATTTATATGGATTGCTAGAGAATTTTGCTATGTTAAGACTTTATTGTACCTCTAGGATTTCTGTTTTTGATGTTTGAATGGAATTATGAAAGCCAAACCTAGAAATTCAGTGGAACTTGCATGAAATCTTTCCAGTCAGGATTCTAATAATGCTTGTCCATTTTCCCCCCTAACCAATGTATCTGATGTTCACTGACTTGGTTGAATTATGTAGATTTTGTTTTTTTAGGATGCTAAGCTTTAGAAAATCACTCTCTTGTACAGTGACCCAATTGTGATTTATTAGTGTGACATACTGACATGTAGGAGCCCATTGATGCACAAAATAATTGATATTTCTTTTGGACACCATCAATGTACATCATGTTCACAAGGCAATTTGTTTGTTAGACCATGATCTACAAAAGTTCATGTTTTGTCACTTGTATTTCCTGAGGGAATCCATGGAAATGAGGCCCAATCAACCCTGCGTGGAAACCATATATGTTTGAAATAATTCAGTTATAAGCTCAATTTTTGCTTTATCCTATATAGTCATTTGGTGGGGTTGGTGAATTCAAATAAAAAACATTTGACGAATATTGCATCACATTTTAACGATGTGGATTAGTTGAATCATTTATTATGCCTGTCAAAATGATTGCACGACCCATGCTCTTGAGAATAAATACATGGGTCATGCTATATTGCATGCAACAACTGTGGTTCATCTAAAATCAAATTCTTATCATCAATATTTTCATTTGCAACCTTTATTATCATTGCTGATCTTAACATTCAAGAAACTGGTGTATGATATTGAGATAGGCATTGTTTGCGTTCAGTCTTCTTGATGAGTATTGTACCTTGGTCTAGGTTTTGTGTATTGTACCTTGGTCTAGGATTTATCCCATTAGATTTTTTTGACTAAATTTTAATGAGAGGGTAAAGAGTACCTATCAATATAAAATTAAACTATGTAGTCTTTTTCTTTAGCTTTCATCTTTTTTTTTTTTCACTTTTTTTTAAAGAAAGATTTAATGAAAAAATTATTTTAGGATTATGTTATGTACAATTTTAATTTCAATCTACATGTGTTTTAATTTTTTTTATAATATTATATGCCTTTATAAAAAATGAAGTATATACTTCAAAGAATTACATGAAAGCATTATAGAAAATGTAAAAAAATTCATTTGAAACATATATTTTGTTAACATGAGAGTACATTCCATTAATTTTTTATTGACGCATATAGGATTGGAATTGTGGTAGAAAATGGATTTAGGTGTAACAACACATTATTTTAATGTGGTGACCGATCAATGAGAGTGTTGTGAGACACCCCGTTTACATGCGTTATCCCTTTCCCTTTTGAAGGGATGATAGTGGTCTGGTAGACACCCCCGTTTACATGCGTCCACTGGTACTCGGATTTTTGTTTATTTTATGTGTATGTCAATCAGTCTTACTCACCTTCAATTTAAAATTATAACAATCTTTTTAGTAATATAATAAAAGATATAATAGTAATTTTTATTGTTTTTAAAAAAAAGTGTTGCGATTGCGTTCACCATTTTTTCAATTCATAACCTCTACTATTTCAATTCATAATCCCTCACTTTTTGACACTTTCGCTCTTCAACACTCCACTCGGACCACTCCGGACCCTCAAATCTTCCAAGAAAATTTTATAAATACATAGAAGAACTTTGGAATGTAATGTACATAAAAAAAAAAAAAATTGGGTCAATTGTCTAAATACCCCTACAGCAAAGGTTTGATTTTTTCTGTGCCCCCACCTTTTTGAAATTTTTTTTTACCCCTCGTTGTTCACACATGATTTTTTTCTACCCCCACCTACCACATCACTTTTTTTGTTCCACTTATCCCTTCTCTCCACTTATTCCTACCAGTCCCACAAAATCTATTTTGTCCCCCTGTTTTTGAAATCCTCATCGATCACCTCCACCCGACCACCCGACATGACCGCATCGACCCTTCTCTCCTCCTGCACCGACTTCTTCTCCACCCGGCGAAGACCTCAGTCGCCGAAACCCATTGTCAAAACCCTCGCTGAAACCCATCGTCGATACCCTTGTCAAAACTCATCCGATGTCTTCATTACCTATTCATTGTAAATACAGAAATGATTCATACATTGCAGATGTTGGAGAAGATACTGGGTTTCAAAGTTTTATTAGGGAGTTGTGTTCAAGATGGAACTTGGATCCATCTAAAATGACGATGAAGTACTCCATTCCTGGCTGCGATAAAGAATTTGTGACTTTAATAGATGATCGTGATATAAAGAAGATGGTTCGGCTATACATTCGCTTTGATGCCCGACTAATACACTTCTTTGTTCAAAATTTCAATGGGTATGCATAATCATCTTCAACATCATATCCTGTAAACAACCTATACATTTTTTGTAAGTTTATCTGAATATCTTGTAACCAGCATATATTTTTTTTGTAAGTTCATCAATATATCCTGTGACCGCATATGTTTTTTTGTAAGTTCATAAAAATGACTTCCTGTAGGATATTTTACTGTAAAAATGACTTACATAAATAAATATAGAAAATATTATTTTATTTTCTGCAACTTTCACAAACAAAACATTTAAATATTTTTTGTAAGTGCTAGCATATTTTGTGTAACTTGGATAACAGAAACTGTTACCCATGACAAAACATCTGTAAGTTACTGAACAGAAAGTGAAATTCCTGTTTTGAAAATAGAATAACACATGAAAACATGAATATTTATGCAAACACATGAAAGTACTTGAAATAACACATGAAAAAATTTCTTCCAAAACAGACACAAATGCACTTGAATGATTCAATTGTTTGCATTCCTACTTTTTTTTCCTAGCCTAATGAATTGGGCTGCTGTCTCCCCTCGGATTCCCTTCATGTCCCTTTGGCTGAAGTCAAATCCACTGTGATCCTTCGAGTCAAGTAATCCGCGTACTTCATTACGAAGAAAGTACAGTCCAAGCTACATTAAATATGTAAGAATTAGATAAATACACAAAGAACTCAAATACTAACAAGTGTGTTAGAAGATGGTTTAAAGTACATTAGATTCTACCAGATGTCCCTCACAATGGATTTCTGGCATTTCAAGTAAATGATAAAAATGAGTCTTTCTGAGAAGGAACAGATGGTGTGAATTTGGCTTGACCTAGGCTATTACATCTCTGAAAACTTAATATAACACCGATTGTTTACCTCATCTGTATAAGACATGTCCATTAAAAAATGAATTACACAAACAACTAATCACAGAATATAAACAATTAATTACAGAAGAGAAATAAGCCATTTACAGCAAAGAAACAGTCCATATACAATGACAACAAAGAATCTATGCATTTCTAAGAGACTTGACAATCACAATCACATAATACAATTACGAAAATGAACTAGTACAAATACATAAATAACTAGTACATTTCCAATGAACACCAAGAACATGACCTGCCAATTCAATAGGCGACTCAATTTACATATCCAATGTAATAGCCACAACCTACCTATAATCCAAAAAAAGTAATAAACAGAACACGAACAGTTACAGACTGTGAACTATAAGTAATAAACAGAACATACGAAATGGGCGAGTCCAGACGGTTGCCGGAGGAGTGATGGTTGGCGAGATGGTTTCGGCAAGAAAGGTTCTTCGCTGGGAGGAGAAGCATGTTGCTGAAATCGGGTTCGTCGGTGGGCGAGGGAGAGTCGTTGAGAGAGAAAGGGTTTCGAGGGTTTTGATTTTGAATTAAAAGAAAGGGTTTTGAGAGTTTTTGGTGGGTAATTAATGGGAGCATTTGTGTTGAAGGGTGTAAGTGGAAGAGAAGGGTATAAGTGGAACAAAAAAGTGATGTGGTAGGTGGGGGGTAAAAAAAAATCTGTGTGTACAATCAGGGGTAAATTTTTTTTTTCAAAAAGGTAGGGGTACAGAAAAAATCAAATCTTTGCTGCAGGGGTATTTACGCAATTGACCCAAAAAAATTTAGAATACGATGCAGATCATACTTTGCCTATGTTTTTTTGCTTTATTACTGTTTATCTAATTTCTGGAATTTTACTTTGTTTCACAATAGAAAATAAATTATTTTTGGTATAATCGTAGCATTTATTATTTTATCTGTTAATAGGAATTCAGCGATTAAGATGAGTACGGAGATTTAATGTTGAGTAGTGATGTTCCAGTAAATAAATTTGTGATCAAATTTTTCTATCAAACATATTTGATGTTATCTTCCCATTCGTTTGGGTTAATTTTTTTTTTTTTTGGAAAAATTCAAATAACCTTGTAAACTGTCTGAAATTCATATGACCCCTTGACTTTTCTAAAAATTCATATAACTCTCTAAAAACACATGTGTAAATTCAAATAACCCTTTGAATTAAATTTTCGTTGACAGATTATGATTATTCTGCTAATATTCTGTCTAGTTAATAGTTGCTGAAAATATAATATTTTAAAAATATCCTACAATATGTTAAAATTGTAAAAAATCATCTGTAATGATGATTTTATCCGTTCGAATAAGATTTAAAAGTCTATCCAAATGGATAAAATTGTTATTTTCAAAGGGTTTTACGCATTTTTAACAAATCGTAGGGATTTGGGTATAATATGCCTTCAGTCAAAGTTAACCAAACAGAATATTCTTTGAATGTTACTTATCTATTAATAAAAGTTTAACTCAAGAGATTATTTGAATTTATATAGGTATTTTTAGGGAGTTGCATGGACTTGAGGAAAACTCAAGGGGTTATATGGATTCTAGGCACTTCACGGGGTTATTTGGATTTCCCCCCCTTTTTTAAAGATCAAATAAAGGGTTATTGAATCCTTAGCTAAATTCAATTGCAGCTTTGCAGCCTGTCGAGCAATATATTCTAGCGCTTTGACCGCCTCCCGAGACACCTTGTAGAAATGGATATGATCTAAACTAGACTGCATGGAGCTCATGAAAGATAAACTCTCTTGAATCTGGGGGGGTCCTATTCCCTCCCCCTCCAATGCCTTCACAAGAGCCTGCGCATCACTGCAAACATGAAGGTTATTAAGACCCATTCTTCATGCATGTGTGACTCCCAGACAAATACCTTCCATCTTCATTTCCAAAGGGGTAAACCATATTCTACTTGAACAGCCGGCCCCAACTATTTGCCAAGGTGAGTCAACAATCACATAAGTGGCATCTGCCTTGCGGGAGTGTAGATTCACACTTTCATCAGAGATGATATATATCCTTCCCATGTCAATCTGACATTGTCTTTCATTGATAGTGAAGCCCTTCAATTGTGGCTGTGTTGTCCAAAAACCATACAACTCGATATCTTCATCTTTTGATAACATTTGAAGACACTCCTTTGCGCTCGAGTGTCAGTCACAAAGGGGAACACCTGGTGACGTCTAAAAATGAATGAATTCCGTGATTTCCACACCTGCCAGCACAAGCAAGAAAAAACAGCCACTCTTTGTAATGTCTCCCAAACTGCTTGAAGAGGATGAAAATGTTGGAGGCTTAATGTTTAAGCGCAAGCCTCCAACATTCTTTTGTGTATGCACACTCCCAGAATAAATGGTTAGCCGTCTCATTGCTTTGTCTGCAGAAAAAACAACTCAAGTCCATATGAATTCCTCTTGAATCAAGAAAAACGTTTGTATGAAGGCTGTTCCAACAAAGTTTCCATAGAAAGGACTTAATTTTAGGAATTAGGGGTAAACTCCAATGGGAATCCTTTCCTTTCAATGTAAGAAAATAGATTGACAAGACACAGTTTAAGCACCACCCAAACTTTTGAAAAGAATATGACATAAACAGACATTACAAAGAAGGCATTCAAATACCTCTTTTTTCAAATTTTTTCCGTGATCACTTATTTTATTCAGTTTTTCTTCTTCAAGAAGCCAAACCCCAGGAAAACTCTGGAACTCACTCCCCACCAGAACTTTCCCATACTCTGTTTGTCTTTTTTTTTTTTTTTGATAGAAAGGCCCACGAGGGGTAGATACAACAACGGGGCTCAAGGCCTACAATCAAGGCGGCCTAGGAGGACTAGTATACCCACAAGGGGGTTATTCGGGTTTGAACCTGCGACCTCTAACACGGAAAGGGTGCATCTCAACCACCTCGCCAAGCGAGGGGTGGTGCCCCATACTCTGTTTGTCTTGACTCCATTGTTTTTCCCTAAAATACAGTACAAGACAAGTGACTGAATGTGGGTTATAATTCTTATACCTTCATCTAGCCCTTGATTGGGGTGCGGATTATAACTTTGACGGGGAATGGAATAATAGACTATTCATGGATAAATAGCTATCCCACTAGTTATCTATCCCTAAATATCAATATGCATTTTCTTGATAATGTTTTAATGAGACAGTGTTAAGTGCATATATATTACTGGAAGAATAAATGACATTGTACTTTTTTTCTTTAGCTTTAAAATTTTTCACATCTTTTTTTCTTTCTAGAATGGTTTTTGTGAGACAATTATTTTTAAGGTAGCATTTGGAAACACGTTTGAAAAATAAGATTTTGAATAAAGTGATTTAAATAGACTTTGATTTTTAGAAAACGCGTTTTATGAGTTTTTTAAAAATCAACATTTTTGTACTAAAAAGTTGTTAAAAATTCAATGATTAAAAAAATCTACTTTTTAAAATGCGTTTGGTAACATGTTTAAACTTTTACTTAATTAAAAAGTAGAATCACTCACATACCCTTCAGTGTAGTCATCCAAGGAAAGTTGTAACTATGATGGATGTCCACCATCTCTTCAATCCATATCTTCAATCCATAAACACTATTATTGCATTCCAAATCCCTTACTCTCCTGTACTATACCCTCACACACTCCACGTTGTACCCCCCTCAACTTTCAAGAAAAGCATATAACTAGATGAGATTTTTAATGTAAATTGAGAATAAGAGGAATCTTCATATACTTTTCCTATGCTCTTATTGCGTTTGTTATTGTTTATATTGTTTATGGAATTTTACTTTTTTTCACTATAGAAAATATATTTTTGGGATAAATATAGCATTTATTATTTTTTCTGCGTATTAGGAATTCAATAATTAATGTAAAATGTGGACTAGAACTGGGGATTGGTTTTGGGATGTAATGTTGAGTGACGATCCGCTACGTGATTAAAATTTTAAATGAATAAGAAGATGACACGTCATTCTACATTTTAGGTTAAATTTTGGGCATGTCTACTCCCATCAACCAATTCACTGAGCCCACCAACCAAAAAAAACAAAAAAAACCATATATAGATTTAATTTGAATGTCACTAATTCTACTAACCATTCGAGAGTCGTTCTATCAACATTATTTTGGAATAATTGATAGTCAGTCAACTTTTATTTAACACATTTGACAATCGCTCTGTTAAACATTATTTAACACATTCGACATTATTCTTGTCAACCATTGTTTAAAATATTCGACAACTGCTCTGTCAATCATCCTTTACACATTCGACCACATTTAACATTTAATGTACATTAAAATATCAATACATTCTCATTTCATTCAATACTTATAATATATTCACTTTTGATATTAAAACAAATATTGTTTAAAACATTGAACATTTAAAATATATTGTTTGTGTACTTTCGATAGCTTGAACGTGTAAATTAAAAAGATTAAAAAACACTAATAAAAATCATTCACTGGAGTAGGAAGTGGGCTTACCCTTATCTCTAGGCCTGTCAACAGGTCAGGTCCAGACTCGAGTCTGACCCAACCCGGACCCAATTACACGTTTAATTTATCCTACCTGGTGGACCCGAACATACAATAGGGTCGGGTCCAAGTCTAGGCTTACCCGATTTTATGGACCCAAGACCCGACCGTATGATATGTAGTAAACTTAATAATGCAATGTACTTGTGTAACTTTGGTTAATTTATTTTAGTGTTTTGGACAATTAACTTTTGAATTTGTATAATTTGGTTGGTATTGCATAATTCATTTTAAGTGTTGTTGTAACTTGTAAGACTTTAAAAAGTATATTTGATTTTTATGTATTTATGTTAATTTTTTTTAAAAGGCCCGACATAGGCCTGTCAATAAGTCTAGATATATACATGTTATTTCCATTTACATCCATTGACCTCTCTAAGTTTAGTATTTTTTGGTTTGACCTAGGCCTATCAATGAGTCGACCTGGACCCGATCCAGAAAGATCTGAGACCTTATATGAACCGACCCGAAGGACCAGACAATTAAAATGGATTGGATCCGGGTCCACCCCAACTCAACCTAACCCGACCCGTTGACAGGGTCTCTGAAGTTGAAAGCAGTATTGGCACTAACACTGGAGGAGAGGCCAATCCTGACAATGCAAACAAGTGGTTGGTTTCATTTTTAGATTATTAAAAACATATTTTGATTGTACAAATACATGTTTCATTTTAGATTACAAATACATGTTGAATATTCTAATTCATACTAAAAGCATAAGCAATTGCATACCTCCATATAGTTTCATGCTGCTTTTTGGTTGTAAAGTTCATTTATCATCATTATTGCTCTGTGGTTCAATACATGTTGAATATTCAAATTCATACTAAAAGCATCAGAAATTGCATACCTTCATGTGGTTTCATGCTGCTTTTTGGTTGTGAAGTTCATTTATCATCATTACTGCTCTGTGGTTGCAGGCCATCTTGCTTTCTAGAGTTTTTCCAACATTCACTATGAAGTTTTCACTGATACATTCCTGACATAAACATATTTTCTTTTTATACAACTTTTATTTAACATTATACAACTCTTATACATGTATTCAGACTTATATTGATACCACATCAAAACAATTGTCTTTGCTTATACTTGACTTATCTACCTAAGCAGGCTTTGTATATGTTTGGATGAGCAAACTAGGGAACACACTAGCAATATTCGGTTCAACACCACTATGGTCGAACAACCCATCCCTGGTCAACAAACTGACTGTCAAATGTTATAAAAGATGGTTAAAAGATCTACAGTCAAATATGTTAAACAATGGTTGATAGGACAATTGTTGAATATGTTAAATAATAGTTGACGGATTGACTATCGATTGTTCTAAAAGAATTTTGATAGGGCAACTGTCGAATAGTTGTTGAAATGAGTGATATTCAAATTAAATCTATATATAGAATTTTTTGTTATCTAGTTGGTGGGAGGAGTAGACGTGCCCTAGTGAGATAGATTGAGAGCCCTTTTGAACATGACATGTTTAAACACTACCCACACTTTTGAATAAAAAATGACAAACATAAAAAATGACAAACAATTAAACAAACAATACTAGAAGTCCAGAAAAGACATTGAAATACCTCTCATTTCATGATTTTCTGCATTGTATAAGATGTTCGAACTGGATGACTTATTTAGTTTTTCATTTTTTCAAACATCAGGCAATCTCTTGAACTGTAACTCCCCACCGAAACTTCCCCCAGTTCCAATTGACAATGACATAAACATTCTCTCTTACCATGAGTCCACTATTTCCCCCTAAATTACAGTACAAGACTTGAGTGATTGACTATGAGTTGTAATTCTTCTACCTTTATCTAGCCCCTGTTTGGGGTGTGAATTATAGTGTTGAAGGGGAATGGAACAGCCTATTGGATATATAGATGTCCCACTATTTATCCATCTCTATAAAATAATATCACGTCCTAAAAGATTGCTGAAAGAGTATGAATATCTTGGTATATATTATATAGTTCAAGAGATGATACACGTCTATTCGCAATATATGAAAATTAAAGGAGGGGATTTAAATCAACCCCACCAAGTTGTTGGGGGTGGGTTTGCAACCTGTGAGAAAAAGATAAAGTATGAGAAGGGGAAGGGGGGGGGGGGGGTAGGAGAGCAGAAGAGGACAACAATGATGGCACAGTGGTGGGCGGAAGAGGATGGCGGTGGAGGGTAGTGGGAGGAGGGGTTTGTTCGGTGAAATGTGTGGGACGGGTCGACGCGGCGACACACGGGCGAGGGAGTGTTATTACGGCGCCGAATTTATGTTGTTACGAAACACACCCACGGTGTTGTTACACGACACACCCACGTCGCTGCGGCGAGGGACTGAACAACTGTTGGGGGCGCGAGCGAGGAAAAATCGGGGCGAAAAAAAACACGAGTATGGAATACTCGGAATGAACCTCTTGCGTCGCACGATGCCGCGGGACTCGGTTTTGTGATTGGGCGAAGGATGGGACGAATCTGTGCGACAAGGAGCTGGATCTCAGTGGATCGTGGCAGCAAGGTCACTCTACCACTTACAATGCTCCGTCGCTTATTTAAGTCGTCTGCAAAGGATTCTGCACGTCGTACGGTAGGAATTGCGCTACATGGCGACCACGAGTGACTCATCCGCCACCCGGGCATCACCAACGACACGGGCCCGTGGGGGGGGGGGAAAGAGAAAGAGAGAGGGGAAGGGCAGTGAGGAGGAGGGTGGAGGCGGTTAGCGGGCGGAGGAGTTTGCCGCCTCCCCCCTCTTTCTCTCTCTCTCCCCCTCCTCCCACCGTCGCTATCCTCCTCCACCCACCACCTTTGTCACCCCCCACCGTCCCCCAATCCCCTCCCCCCACTTTCTCTCCCTCTTTTCTTTTCATGCTTCGCTTTGTTTGTTTTCTCAGGTTGCAAACCTTTCAGAATTTATTTTTTAATTAAAAAAAAAAATAATGTATTTTGATGGAGTAATTCATTTTTTTAGAAAAAAATCGATGTAACTCCCTAAAAACTTTGAAAAATCAGTTTAGGTTCCGGTAAACTCTGAAAATCGGTACACGTCCCTACCTTTTGTCCTAGTTAATTGTTTTCATCCCTGAGTAAATCAAACAACATCTACGTCGAATATTCTGTTATTATAGACGGTAGGCATCCAAAACAGCCTTCATACACGTCATGGAAAAATAGTGAAAATGTGTTTTAGTCCAAATGACCAAAATGACCCCATCTTCTCAAACGGTCCAAAAACTTCTTTGTCATTTAATACCCAAACCAACGGTCTCCTAGCTCTCCATCTTTTCCTAATCAGCACCTTTACATATCCCTCCCTCATCCACGACCAATTTGTGACCCATCTTCGACTCATCGACATCTTCCTCCATCCACGGTCACCAAGTCTGTGCAAATCCTCCTCCACGGTCACCGATGTCAGACTCTGTGAGTGTAATTTTTTTTGTGTTTTTGGTGTTTGGAATGTTGATTCATATGGTTGATAAAAAGTTAATTGGCTAATTTGGTTGTGTTTTTTGAGTATATATTTGTTGAAACAGTGGGTGTTATATGTTTGTTGAAATGCCTAAATGAAGTTTTGTGTTTGTTTTTGTGGGTTATGATAGGCCTAAAGTAGTGTGATATGCAAGCCTTCTTATGCATATATTACATCACGTGAATGTCGATGCAAGAATGGTGATTGCATGATTAAGACTTCCCGTCAAGAGCGTAGCAAAGGCTGGAAGTTTTATTCATGCCCTATGTACAGGGTTTGTGAAATTAATTCAATCCACTGATTCATCTGATTATGAAAATTTTAGTTTAATTTACATGTACTAATAATTTTGTTTGTTATTATAGACTACGGTATGTTGCAATTTCTTCGAATGGGTAGATGATCTTAATCACTCGACTATCGACATCAAGTACCAACTCATTGCTATTGAACAATCTCTGTAGAAAAGGCTCTATTTGTTGGAATGTGTGAATGAGAAGCTTAGCGTGGTCTTGATTTACATCTTTGCACTCTTTCTACTCATAGGGTTTTCCATATTTAAGAACATCTTATAACAGGTGCATCAATTTAACTTGTACAATATAACCTAATCACTGAATGCATTGAGTTGATCACCTAGAGTAGTTTAATCAGCATCAACAGTTCAACAAACCATATTAAACATCCATATGCATTGAAACAACATTACAAACAAGCAAACCATTACAAACATTGATGCCAATAGTTTTTAAATAGAACAATATCTAGTTTGTTCTCATTAGTGCAACAAACCATATTACAAACTTGCATAGCAACAATACATTTATGTAGTTTAATTAATATTACAACACTCAACAATATCAAATAAACTTTCTTTAAAACACAAGCAACAACAGTCTTGAAAGTTTCTAAACACACCTCAAGTTCAAACTAATTTAGAAGAAATCCAACACAACTATATGATCCATATTCATTTTGGCATTTCAACATACAGTTCAAGTTCAAGTTCAAGTTCAATTAGTGTATCCATCAATGACAGAACATAACATACTAAACTCATCAAAAAAAAAAAACAGTGGTGCAGCTGAAATTCAAGTTCCACACGTCTTTCTCATTCATGGAAAAAAAATGAAACAAAGCGGGAGACAGAGAAAGATAAAAACAAAGAAAGGGAAATGAAGACCCCAGGTTTTTGAAATTCAAAACCAACTTTTGAAATGGTAATATGACCGTTTCTTAATTTTTTTTAATAAAAAGCGTTTGTACAGAGCAATGTTGTCCTAATGAAACCCTTAAAAACCTATTAAACCCTAATCATTACAATCACAAGCAAGACTCCAAATAAAATGAAACAATAACAATCTTATAAAAACCCCATGATTTTAAATCATACAAGCAAACCCTAATGAAGACTTACACAATGGTATCTCCAAGGCTTTGAAGGGTTTTGAGGAGAGGCGTTGGATGTTCTTCGACAATGCAGAGGGATTCGTGTAGAGGGTGGGGATGGTCGTTAGGTGTTTTGAAGGGCTTCATCGAGGTATTTTGAAGGGTTTCGTCGAGGCTTCATGGAGACAAACTTGTGTCGTGTTGGTTCTTTTGTTTTGGCTGAAATGTTCTTGAGGATTGAGAAAGGGCTAAAGAGAGACCATATGCATTGGTTTAATCTTTGAAGGGTATTTAAGTAAATTTTTATATCTAATCAGGGTTCACTGTGTGTAGTTAATCAACATGGGTTCACTGTGTGTCTAGTTAATCAACATAACGTATGGTTAGTCAGGGTTAACGACAGAGATTAAAATAGTATTTCTCTAAAAAGGTAGGGACCTGTATCGATTTTCAGAGTTTACAGGGACCTAAACCAATTTTTCAAAGTTTTCAGAGAGTTCTATCAAATTTTTTTTTCTTTTTTAATGATACATACTTTAATTGATGAGTGTATATTAAAATAAAATGAAGAAGGCAGCAGACTGTTCATTCTTCGTAGGATTCTGTTCATAGGATTAACCTTATCCTTTTCCATGGTTCAAAGGCCAGTGATTATACGATTAAAATAAAAAAATGGTACTGTTTGGAGCGGGCGCCTTCTAATTTAACAGCCTAAATTTCTATGTTCATCTTCTAATGAAATCTGAAGAATTTTAAAATGATCAAATAAACACTTAAGTATAAATAAACAAAAAAAAAAAAAAAAAAAAAAAACACAGGAACAAATTCCAGACACAATACACCTAAAACAACCCAACCTACTCATTTATTACATTCAACACTGGAGAGAGAAACAGATACATCAGAAAACACTTCCCAAGGATAAAAAAAAAAAAACATCACATACACACAAACAGATCAGATCCGCACCAAACCCTAACCCTAATTTCATCTCTCATTCAATTCATTCACTCACTCCATGGGGTCGAACGACACGAGCTCCTTGGACTTGAGCCAAGCCTTCACAACGACGACGGCCTGGAACCTCTTCGAGACGGAACCCTCTGTGGCGACGACGGTGAGATAGTACTTGACGCCGGAGACGACCTGTCTCTGGGCGGCGACGACCTCGACGAAGGAGACGCGGAGGCCCCTCCCGGCGAGGTTGGCGTTGTATTCGGTGACGGAGAACCTCCCCAGGTCCTGGATCTCCTTGTTGTGCTTCACGTCTGTGACGTCCGACCTCCCCCCGACGCGCCCACCGCCCAATCGGACGGTGGAGGAGGAGGCGGCGATGGCGAAGAGGATCGAGAGGGTTAGGGTGCAGAGGAGGATGCGAGGGTTTGGGTTCGCCATTGTAACTGATTTTGATTTGGGATTTCGGTTATGTTTTGGGGGATGATTTTTTAAAGGAGGGGGTGGGGAAGGAGACACGGAAATCGAGGGGGGATGTGTTGGGATGGAGGGCCATCGGAAACGTCGTGCCGCGTTTTTCGAAAGCTGTGGACGGATGGATGCGTTTTGTGGGGGGGCCCGTTTTCGTCGGTAAGATAAATGGGGATTTGGATATTGAATTGGGTGTGATGGGATCCGGACCCCATGCAGCGCGAGGTTATGTTATCCAAGTATATGTAGTATTTGTTATCTATTTTATTTATACAAGATCAAATTACAAATCTTACAAATTCATCAACCACAAGAACACTTGAATTTTCAATGGGATCTTCGTCTGCCAAATCTGTTGGAACCTCATGCATGGTGACTCCAAGAATCCAGAGGCCGAACACCACCACATGTAGCCCCCTTTCACTGTGAAGTGTCCTCCTTTGTTCGATCTCCAACATATTTTGTCTGGCCCTAGGTCGAGATCTCCACGCATGCCCATAGCCCCCAAGAAGGCGGTGAATTGCCTCGTCTCCTCTTCAGTCAATCTCACTATCAGGAGGGCAATGTGCCAGGTGCCTGTGAAGAACTCTCTTATTGTTCCCTTCTTGTTGATTGCCAATTTGAAAATATCGAGCGCCAAGTCGTTGAACCTCTCCTCCCTGCACCACCGATCAAGCCAGAAGTGAATGTTTACTCCTCCGTCGATAGATCAGCCAATAGCTCTCTCCACCATGTTACAATCCGTGAAGATTCCCTTGCAGATCTATGATGTTCGGGCGTTGCAAGTCGGCCAACGATGGTCTGCTACCCCCCCTCCATATCTATCATAAGGCACTTGCAACCAAAGAGAGGAACCACCAGCGAGCCATTTCCATATCCACTTTGTTAGTAGAGCCCTGTATATGCAAGGCGCTACTATATGCAGTTCTTTTTACACTTTCAAATATTATGTATCTTCTTAGATGGAGTATATATGTCGATAATTTTATTTTATATTTGTTAAAATGAGTTTATTCAATTCAAAATTAAACGATATATACTTTTGATCAAAATATGTACCTCATTAGACAATGTTTACTATTTAAAAAAAAGTTAAAATATGTTCGGACTGTTCCTAGTATATTCCTTTTGAAAATCTAGCAATATAAAATGAAGGGCACTACTATGTATAGTCCATTTTACAATCCCGAATGTAGTCTCATATATCTCGTTAGTTATCTAGCGCAGAATATATCTTATTTTGAACATTATACACTTTTGGTTAAAACATATACCTCATTATATAAGTTTTATTATTTTAAAAAAATTAAAATATATGTGGATTGCCTGTGGTATTGCATTTGGGAATGTATACAACATTATCCTATAATGAATATGATAATTTTCAAGACAATCCCAAATACAGTCCTTACATGTTTTAATTTTTTTAAAAATAATAAACCTCGTCTAATGAGACATATGTTTTGATGAAAAATGTATTTCGCTCCATTTCAAATTAAATGAACCCTATTTTCAGTAAATATAAAAAATTTAACGAGGTATATACCTCATCTAAGAATTTATATATATTGTTGGATGACTAATGAGGTATATGAGACTACATTTGAGGTTGAAAATTGACTGTATGTAACATCTTCTTAGTAAGATAATGTTAGGGATATGACAGTTTTGCGGACAGTTTGAACATATTTTAATTTTTTTTAAATAGTAAATCTCATATGAAGAGAGATGTTTTGATGAAAAATATATATAGTTCTATTTGAAATTGAATGAATTTATTTTCAGCAAATATAATAAAATTTAATGAGGTTGTAGATATCTCAATTTTGACAATCCAAATAACAAGAAACTTATCCAAGGCAATACTTTAAATTCAAAACAAATTGAATCACATAGAAAAGTATTTTTAAAAATACATAGTAAAACAAACCCCGCATGAGGTCGGCTAATAAAAATCAACCACCTCTCCCATTCGGCTAAATTAGAGTAGCCAGAGGTAACTTTTGCTCAAAACCCTCAAATCCCCATATAGAAATTAGCAGGCTACTCTGAAGTAGCCGACCCTCCTTCAACCGTCCCTTGGGATGGGATATAAAGTTTGCAATGAGTGCATATGATGAAATATGACTAAGGCATAGTTTGACAACTTATTTAGAAGTACTTCTACAAGAAGTTCATTATGGAAGAAGTTACTTATAAAGAAGGAGCTTCTTGTATCTAGAGTATAAGCTATTTAGGAATACACATTGATGAATGTTTTTAGAAAGTATTTTTGTAATAACAATCACATGAATTATCTAAAATGTACATTTGCACCCATATTATACAATTATCTTAATAGATCAATATAAATAAAATAATATAATCAATTATATAGATATCAAATATTAACAAACTTTTTCTAACCACAATTGGTTACAAAATCAAACTGACAAATCATAACAATTAAAATACTACTTTTTTTGAATAAAAGATAGATATTATTAACAAATTTATTCTAACAATTAAAAGATACCAACAAACTTATTCAAATTTAAAATAGAAAATAAACTAAACTAACAAATCTAACATAGATCCTAGATTTGACCTACATCATCACCTAATGAGATATGTGAGAAAAAAATTTGTTTCATATAGTACCAAAAGCCCACGTTTGGTTCAAGAATAGGGCTAGAATAAATGGGAATAACTAGGAATGGTTTCAAAATGGGTGTTTGGAAGGCTAGAGTAAATGAGAATATGTATGCCACAATTAACTGGTATAAAGTAGTATATGGATTCCAGCCAATCATTGGAATTAAGTTATTCCTGCCACACAAAAAATCACTTTATTTTTATTTATACTAGAATAGTCACAAACCTCATAATAACTTAATTATACCTAAACATGGGCAAAATGTTTTCTGAGAATTTGTAAAATTTTATAAGGGTATTTTTGTCAAGACATTAACATTTTCTTAACTTCTGTAGAAGTGAAAAAAACTCATTTCACAGAAGAAATTATTTTCTCCTTCTGTAGAGATGAGTTTTTCTCCTTCTGCAGAATGAGAAGTGATAGTTATCGGGTTCTCAAACGTGATCAATTCTTCTTCTGCAAAAAGAGAAGTCGTCTATAAGTACTTATGAGTAGTTGCTAAACACACCCTAAAGAACGGTAACCGGCCCCTTCTTGTCGGCTGAATTAGAGTAGTCGACCCTCACCTAGACATATCCATAAAACATAACGCATCTTTACTTAGTTGTGAAGTTTACATAGCCTCACCCTCTTGTCCAAGTCATGCTATTATCCAATGGACTATTCAATGCTACCTTTTGCAATCATGGTTACTTAGCCATATCCTCAAGTCCAATCCATTCTATTATCCGTTGGACCCTGCAATGCACCTTTTCACCTATAAAAGGAGGGGACCATCAAAATTTTAAGGGGATTGAGAGAATTAAAAGTAGGGGAAGTTTATGAGAAAAGGTGGTTAGGATTGAGAGAGAGAAGGGAATAAGATATTTTAATTTTCATTCGTAGCTACCAAAAGCCTTGTCCCATTCATTTGAAAACCACCGCTAGAAAAGAAAAGTGAGAGAAAGCCAAAGGACAATTACTTACCTAAACCAAAAACCTAATTAAAAGTACTCAATCCTTTACTTTATTTCCTACCCCGCTTGTCCATAAGCTAAAATTCATCCACCCATAACATGCACTTAGCTCCATATATCAGTCCAAGGGGACTGGATCCAATCAGGACTGGATCCGGTCAGTTCGGTCAGTATCGAACTGGACACCCTTTTAATCGAACTGCACAACGTATAAATCGAATTGCACAACCAATTATTGGGTATATATTTCACTTTCCTATTGGATACTGATGATACTTAACAATTAATATTTTCTTTAATAATTGATTGGATCCAATGAGACAGTGAAATATATACCCAACAATTGGTTGTGTAGTTCAGTTTAGATGACCGGATAGTTCTAATGGGATCCTGTCCAGTCCCACAATAAGATAGTAACAAAGCCCAAACCAAAACACTGGTTGACCGGACTTAAAATAAATCTTTTGAGCAAAGATGTGCAAGTGATTGCCGGTTCAAAAGTTAAGCCGGTGGGCTGGACTAACTTCAATGCGGAGGTTTACTACTTTTCTATCTATCTATATATACATACAATCAACATATTAAGACAAGCTGACACATATTTACTTGCTTTATTTATATTTAGTACTTTTTAATGTTATCCCACACCCCCTATATTCTGTATGGTGGTCATCTTCTTTCTTTTTTCATCTTTATAGCTTTATTTACATTCATTTTTTTTACCGTTACCCGACGTTTCTGCTAGAGGCGGCTGACACCCCCTAAGAAAACCCTATATGGTGGTCGCATACTCACATTCTTTCTTTTTACAACTTTTTATTTATTTCCACTCAATATATCTGCTTTTCAACCATGATCCGATGTTTTAACCAGAGGTGACTAATACTCCCTGATTGAATTCTGAACAGTTGTCATATCTTTCAGACCTTTTTATATTTCAACTGTTGTACCCCCTCTATTTTCAAAAAGTAACTGTGTGGTTAGAGCACCTGCCTTTTCACCTCAAAGTGCGGCTAGTTGTAGCTTTGAGAGGAGAACTCCACAATTTTTTAAAATGAGGCGATCAAACATAACATCAATATTTTCCTGCTTATTTTTAGAAAAGTAGGTGGAGATCATGTTTTTTAATCCTAAGAGGCTGTTTGGGATGCTTAGAACGACCCTAACAGTGGTCTAGTTTTTCACAAGGCAAACTGGATCAGAGTTCAGAGAAACCCAAAATCCACACCGACAGAGGTGTATATCTCATCTAAGAAGATAGATACCTCGCTGGTTGGATATGGAGGGATAGAGACTGCCCACAGGACTGTCGACGCGGACTATATTTTACAGTGCTCAAAGAAAAATGATACACATCCCCCTAAAAACATCTTAAAGAATTTCTTAAGATAATATGAACATTAATGATTTTTATTCTAAATTTTGAGAACATATATAATATTCAAATAAGCATAGACCCAAAGATGATTTTTGAAGTGAATTTTAGGGCTGAGTGTATCAAAACTCCTAGCCAAAAAGTATGACTGCTTTTCAACACATGTTTTAATTTTTTAAAAATAATAAACCTTTGTCTAATGAGATAAATGGTTTTATAAAAAATGCATATTCCTTTATGATCTACTGAATCGACCCATTGAATGAAAAATATTATTTTTTATACGAGATATACATCTCGCTTATGGAGATATTGTCGATGTGGATTTTTGACGATTTATAGGTCGTAATCCAATTCTCTAGACTTGAACCCGGTGCGTGCATGACGTACTAGATTGCCGTTTCGAGAGATAATCCAAGCTCGCTCGACTGCTCACTGGGATTTAATTGGTGATCGCCACTTACTTTTTACTCAAAAGCAAGAAAAGATAATGATCGCCTCACTAAGGGAGATTGTGGATTCTCTTCTTAAGGATCATGGCCTACCATGCCTTAAGGTGATATGAAGTTCAGAGTTAGTCCTGTATGAGACCTAGAGAGAGAGATGAGAACAAAGGAAAATATTTAAAAGAGTACAGAGAAATTTAAGAGAGATCACAATTGAAATTTGAAGTAGAATGACAGGTGATGGCACCAATAGGAGCCGTCGGGATGAAAATAATAAAAAAAGATTTGAAAAAAGGCAATTTAAAAACTTAGAAGTAAGACAGCAGTAATATTTTAAAGCAAGGAAAATTTGATGGCACATTAAACAGAAGAAAAACAAAGTTGAGGAAAGAATGACTGAAAATTAAGAGTGCTGTAGTGAAGATAAATATTTTAAAGGAAACTGCAACGGCACTTGGAGAATCCGTCTGGTGAAAAAAAGGTTTCTTGAACAATTAAAGGTAATGTAGTGGAACTAGCAAAGGAAACAACCCGACGGCACTGAGAGGATCCGTCGGGTGGAAAACAACAAAAGTGTCACTTAGAAATTATGGGATTCAGATTTCAACATAGAATGAAACTCAAAAGGATATGAAATTACTTGATTGAAATTTGCAGAAACAAATAGAGCAGAAAATCAAATAAAACTTAATGAAAACTTCTCCAGACCGACAGCACCAGTAGAAGCCGTCGATGTGTAGAAAGAAGAAAATAACAACAACACATTGGAATGTATGGAAATGCAGAATAGAAAATTGACGGATCCTGATGGAGCCGTCGGAAGAAGACTTTAAAATTTAAGAAAAAGCAAGCAAGAAATAGACAGTAAAAGTAACTAAACAACAATATTAAGGAAATGGACCGAAACAGAAATAAGGTTTATTATTTTTAAAAAATTAAAACGTGTGTTGAAAAGCAGTCATACTTTTTGGCTAGGAGTTTTGATACACTCAGCCCTAAAATTCACTTTAAAAATCATCTTCGGGTCTATGCTTATTTGAATATTATATATGTTCTCAAAATTGATGAAGAGCCAAGGGGGAGTTCCAAACGGTCCCTAGACCAACTGACCGATGGCCTCAAGCAAGGCAGTCCATCAGGTGAATCTCGTTTCTGAATGGATGGTTTAAGAGTTCAATACAAGAGCTTCCACTCTCAGCAATTGTTTAAAACCTATGCTTATATATATGATCTTAAATTGTTTTACAAAAGAGTGATTACAATGCTTCAACAGTGAGAAAACTCAAGCTTTTCACTTGAATTTATTAGTGAAAAGTAAAGAAAGAAAAGAGAACAAAATGACTTAGGTGAAACATAGTGAGTGAAAGAGGGTTTTCTTCTACTAAAATACTCTCTTTTCTCTCTAGTTTTAGACAGTGGGGAGGCTGCCTACGATTTCTACAGGGTTGTGATTGATGGAAAATGGCTGCTAATGGATGCTAATGGAGGTTCGTGGATCATGGGTCGGTGCCTTTCTTCTTCACTATTGCCCTCTATTTATAGAGGTATATAGCCAATGGTATGTAGACAACACACAAGGGCTATCATATCACGCCTTTCTCGTCGATCAGGTTTCGACAGGAGCAAAGGACGACATCTTTAGTCGAAAGTAGGAGCGCCACTGCAAGTTCACCCACTGTTGTGATCCAGACAGGCCGACGGCTCTGACCAGTACCGTCGCGAAGTTAGGGTTGCTTGTGCCATACCGACGGCACATCGCGTGTCTGTCGCCAGCGTAAGGGACGGCTTTGATTGGATCTGCCAAGTATGCATCCGACGGGTTCTGCCTCATCCGTCTCTTGATAAAGCTCCCTCTCTTTTAATTGGTTCCCTTCAGAGTTTCTTCTTTAGCTCTTGATCTTTTAGTTCTTTGGCTCCTTTTATTCCCTCTAAGGGTTCCCAATGAAATCTTGGTCACATTCCTGCACAGAAAAATATTGTTAGTGACATGTAGTCTATTATCCTGATAGGTAAAAAATGGGGTATCTACAGATATATATACTTTGTTGGATGGCCATCGAGGTATATGAACTAGATGTGAGACTATCCCAACAGACTGCGTGTAACATCATTTTTTTATAGCATTGTTTAGATGGCTTTGTAAATGAAGGATAATAATACACCAATAGCACTTCAATATGGAGGTGGGTATCGTGGATCCTTGTTTGAATTTTCTCACTTTTTCAATGTAATTGCATCCCTCAAATTGGGGTGCACACCCTCGTAAACGGATACTGTACAAAAGATCCATTTATAATCAGATCATGCGGACAATGCTTGTGTCGCGGAGTTAAGAAAACTGAACTCATAGCATCTTGATCCTCGTGACACTATTAGTGTCGATATTTGGTATTTATGTCGACAGTGATTGTGTCGTGAGGTTCAGAAGACTAAACCCATGATATCTGGATCCTTCACGACACTATCAGTGTCGATATCTGGTATTTATGTCAATATTTTGTGTCGAAGGTGTCGATGTGGATTTTTTGACGACGGAAAAATGTAGGTGTCGTCGTTAATCCGGTTCTTTCGAACTTGGTTCCGGTCCGCACGCGACGCACCGGATCGCCGTTCAAAAGATCGTCCAAGTTCGCTCGACCACTCCAAGGACGCTGTTGTGATCGCCACTTGCTTTTCCTCAAAAGCAAGAAAAAGGGTTTCTTCTGTTAGTCGCCTTTGCCGGGAGATGGTGGATTCTCTTCACGTTGACGCAGCCGGCCACGCAACGCGGTGAAGCTCAGGTACCTCGCACAAAATGATTAAGATCCGATTAGAAAAATAGTGTAATAAATTATTCTAAAAATATAAAAATAAAATAAACTAAAATGTGAGTCTTAAACGCACTGCGTTGGTTTGTTTGGGGAGGGGACTAGTAATGATTTTACTAACCCCTCCCCAAAAGATTTACCCATTTAAAATGCAATAAAAATAGGTTGAGTTTGATGCACTAAACTAAATGATGTAGATGAGATTAATTAGTAAATAACAAAATAAATAAACAACAAAGAGAAAACCCTATTTAGAGCCCGGCCAAAACAGCTCGGACCCCCTTCTCTTCTTATTCTTCCTCTCTCTCTCTCACTGTCTCTCTCTTTGTCTCACACAAACACACACACACCTTTGATGAACCCCTCTTTTCCTCCTTAAACAACCTCCGGCCCTCTCTCTGTTTTCATTAAAACACACCAAAGAAAGAAGTAACCAAAACTCCCCCCCTTTGGTCAAGCAATCCACTGTCCCTTTTATAGCCTCAACCAATGCCCACGTTTCCATCTCTTCTCCCTGATTGAAAACCATCCAAATGATCACCCTTATCACTTCTCCTTTTGTTTATGTACTTCCAATAAACCACAACCACACAATCCTTTCTTAACCCCTAAGAAAACATTTTAAAATAGCATCCCATCCCCTCTCAAATCAAACCCATGCTTTGTTTGATTTTCACTTTATGCATGACCATTTTTTGTGTACGTGGGGAAGTGTTG
Source organism: Acorus calamus (assembly GCA_030737845.1). Taxonomy (NCBI): domain Eukaryota; kingdom Viridiplantae; phylum Streptophyta; class Magnoliopsida; order Acorales; family Acoraceae; genus Acorus; species Acorus calamus. Next base: position 20,741,824 of record CM060861.1, read on the forward strand.
CATGGGGAGAGACATGAGAAGTCATATGTATGGTGAGGTATGTATGTATATGATTTTTGATGAGTGGGTCATAAGTTTGGATGCATGGGAGATATGCATGGCTAGTGACTTGTGTGCATGAGAGGCATGAAAGAGTGTGAGTGATATATGAATGTGTGTGATGTATGTATTTATATGGATGCATGACACAAGGTTGTACACTTGTGAAGCCATAGCAAATAGAAAAATATTGTATTTGGATCAAGTATTTAACTGATTTGGATATCGCCTGGAATAAGTAAATTGGATCCTAAACCGGTCAAAATGGGGCATCTACAGAAGGGTTCAAAAATTTAAACCGTAGAATCTGGAACCTTAGCGACACCATCAGTGTCGATATTTGGTATTTATGGCAACAGTGCTTGTGTCGTGGGGTTCAAACGAATAATAACTATGGACATAGTAAAATTATCTCGACAGTTCCGATGTCATCGAGGTTGTCTGAATGTTTATTCAATTTTTTTGGGATCGTCGACAATAGAAGTGTCCACACATGTGATATGTCTTGACACTATCACTGTCATTACTAGCAGCAGGAGTTCATTTTTCAAGTTTCTGGGCGGTTCAAATATTTAAACATTCCAAAATAACTCATTCAAACATTCAAGCATTGAAACATAGAAACAGAATTACATTAAACAATATTAAACACTCAAAACATTCAAACATTCAATCATTGATCTAGTAAACTTTCAAACATCTTAAGATCGAGATGCCAAATGTTATTGCCTTCAAATTATTATACAAAAATAGAATTTCTTCCCTCTGTTCTTCTTCTTGTGACAATGTCTTTAGATTAAGGTCGAAGACATTCTTTTGGAGTCATACTGCATCATATCCAATGAATGAAGGTTTAAAACACACAAAGGAAAAAATTATGAACTTTTATATTGTATGATAACTCATAGTTGGTTAAATTACTTTAAAAGTATACAAACCCTAACCATGATTTCTAACCATGAATAAAAACAAACAAAAATTGGCACATTGTATAACTTCAAAAAAAAAATTCTACATTCGTATTGTATGAATAAATCATAATTGGTTAAATCATTCTCTAATGATTCAACCATCAACCATGAATGCTACACATGAATCAAACCCTACAAAATCACAACCAACACAATGAGATCATTTAAATAAATAGAATCTAAGCTTAAACGTGAAAGTTAAACATTAATCGTGCCTTAAACAAAATTTCAAACATGAATCTAATCCTAAACAACAAGCACTCTTCTCATCACAAGCCCCCAACAAAAACACAATGTAGACTCAAATAAAAATAATAACCTAATACAAACTATACTAATTACCATCAACCCTCATTTTTCTTTTGTTGGACATTCATACATTAAAATAGTTAAACATTGTCTCATCTAACTATTGACCTGTGTCATGTAACTTTGAATGTCTAAAAGATTAAAATGTACAAATATCAAAAAATTGAAACCAATACATAAAATTCAGGAAATATTCAAACATTTTAAACATTGAGTTTATGTTACAACTTACAATCAATCCTCAAAAACTCTAAATACAAACTCTTGAAGCAACCGACCTTACATGGTAGAGCATGCATTTGGGTTGTCATCCCTGAATATGTTTGATCAGGTCTTCATGTTTATATGTAGTGCTTGAGATGGGTCACAGACTCAATATTTCTAACATACCCAGGTGGTGCCTTCTTGTCATAAGCCTAAGCTGTGAAAGGGTGGCTAACTAGAATACCTCGACACAAGGTTGGTCGATGCATCAACCAGTACCTTCAATCATTTTTTTTCGGCGTATCGACATAATAATTGTCGACAAAATGAAATTATCTCGCCAGTTTCAGTGTCATTGCAGTTGTCTGAATATTCATTCAATTTCTGGGACATGGTCGACAACATAAGTGTTAACGAATGTGATATATTGCGATACTGAAAGTGTCATTACTAGCAATAGGAGCCCATTTTTCAATTTTCTGGACAATTTCAAACAAAATTAATCATTCTCATATGAATCTAATCCTAAATTTGAATGCTAAACATGAATTAAACCCTACACAACAATGAAAACCTAAAAAAAAAAAAGGAATCTTTAACACAAAACTCACAATATTATACAAGTTAAAACGAAAATAGAATATGTAACCTCGTCAATGAATATATGAGATCAATCCATGAAAAATAGATGAGACGCAGTGGGAGAGCACATGATGATACGATGAAGAGAGGTAATAAAAGAGATGATTGATTGAGAAGAGATGTCGACGAAGGGAGAGCATGGGACGACACGATGGTCAACGGTTAGGGAGACACTGGACGGCTCGATTGACCACGGCGATGAGAGTGCCGGATGAATGAGTGTTGATGGCAAGAGGGGAGTGGTTAGTTTCATCTGGGGTTTGATATTTTGAAATGGTTTTTGGGTGTGCACTAAAACCCAACATCTCCTTTAATTATAAGGGGTGTTTAAAGAATTGAATAATTTTTTATAGGTGTGCAAAAATAGGGGTGTGCACCTGAATATGAGGGGTGCAATTAGAGGCACCCTCCAAATAAACCGAAGTCACATTATTATATTTTTTACTTAATATATAGAATAAGTTTTAAGTTTATATTTGAATTTTACTCTACTAAAATTTAGTAATGACTTATGTCTTTATATTCATTTATTCCTCAAATATCGAGGAAAATTTATATTCTAAGATATTGTAATCGAATTTATATAGATCGTAAAATAGTACTAACCAGATTTATTTTCATTGAATTCTCAGAGGTTGTAAATTAAACAATTTAAAAATAAAAAAATAATACTAAATAATTTTGTTTAAAATAAATATATATTAATAAATAAATAATTCTCTTTAAATATATATTAGTTAAAAAGACTCAATTATATATTTATTATAAAATTATAACTTAGTCATATATAGAATATTTAAGTAGGAGTATATGATTATTGACAAAAAAATACATGTGGAGCTAAGATAATAGGTAGTAATGATGAAATTTTACAAAATATGTGACCTTTTGAGAACTATTGATAATTTAGAATGAGACGAGGCATTGAGGGCCCTAGTATTTTTTAATGTTATAAACATAAAGGTTTGTGGTAATGGAAAATAATTAAGAAGGGTCACCAGTTTACCTAACATTGACGGCAATTGAATCATTACATTATTATGACATAATAAATAAATTAGTTATTAGTAAATAAAAAATTATATAAGGGAAACATTTTAGAATTTCTTTCCATTCTAAATTCTTAAATCATAGTAATTTATAGGGCTTATGATAATATCATAAGAACATGTGATTGTATAACTTCATTATGTAACATCTTGATTTTTACTGAATTCAATATTTTAATAAATAATTGATCACAATCTATAAGAAAAAAAAACTCAAGGGTAATAAATTCAAATACATTTTCCTAATTTATTTTTTTAACTTTTGACATCGCTTTTTTCACGTAGTTGAAGAACCATAGTTCAAGCAACCTACAGTCGATTATGAAAAATTGTTGATTTAATTGATGAATTGATCAATTTTAAATTTAAACTAGATTTTATATTTGACCTGTTAATGGGTCATGTCGGGCTGGGTTAGGGTGGACCCGGACCCAACATGTGGCAGATGGACCCGGGTCCAGCACAGGACCTGGCGGGTCCTTGGAAATGTAGACCCAGACCTAGACCTTTTGGACCTAGGTTGGACCCGACCCGAGACTAGTTACTAAAATAAGAAATTTAACATAACTTTCAAAACATATAACATATTAACCTAACAATAATATATAACATTCAAAACAAAGAGTTTAGGAGAATGGATGAATCAGCGAAGATGGATGGACAAGGACTCGTTAGAGATGGGAGAATCGGCGATCATTAGAGATGGCCTTTTGGGCGAATCAACGAAGATGGAGATGATGGAGAGTGGGGGCAGAGATAAAGAATCGGAGGAGTCGGCTAGGTTTTGCAGACTGAGTAGAATGGAGAAGAGATGAAGAGTGAAGGACTGGAGGCGACCAGGTCTCGGATAGAGAGTAAAAAAAAAGGTCAATCACATTTCACTTATTCTTTGATAAAAGGGCTTGGTATTCTATGATAAATGGGCTTTATAACTTCTGGAAACAAAAATAAGGAGTTAAGAGTTAGAACTTGGTAAATAAAAAATAAAATTATGAGTCAACTAATACTAATAGCCTAACAACAAAAATGTCCCTTACAAATTTTAAAAATGATATGCTCGTAGAGAAAATCAATACATAAGAAGATGTGGGTACAACTTGAACTTTTAATCCTCTGATCGTCGGTCTCTTTGAAGAGTATCTCGAGAAACAACTTCAGAGATTTTTACAAGTTGGTGAAAATTTAAAAGAAAGAAGAGGCTTGCGGTGCGTGATCCTTCGGTGCCTTTTTGAGTTTGGGCCTTATTGTGTAATACTAGCGGTGCTTTGCTCTTCACTCTTTTAAAATTCTTGACTTAAGATTTGATTTGAAGTTGCTTTTTTTTATCTTCCCTTCTCTAGACTTTCTCCTTCGTGAACAGACTAAAGATATTCTTCAATAAGAATGGGGAATCGAGGGAGAGTTTATATTTCTCTCCCTTGATTTTCTCCATACTTTTCTTCAAGAAAAAGTTGGAATCGAGGGAGAGTATTTCTCTCCCTTGGATTTTCTCCACACTTCTTCTTCTTCTTCTTCTTCTTCTTCTTCTTTTTTTGAGAGTGAGTGAGCTTCTCTCCTCCTTTTGATGAGTTCTTCATGAAGAAGGTGGAATCGAGGGGGAGTTTGTATTTCTCTCCTTTGAATTTTCTCCACACTTCTTCTTCTTTGGCTTTCCTTCTTGTCTTCCTTGGCTCTTCTTTTTTATTATTGCTTTTTCCACCTTGGTCTCTCTCTCTCCCCCTCCCTCCTATTTATAGAGGAAGGGAGGGGTGGTTATAAGAAGTAGTGGGTAGTTTTAGGGGGAGTGGGTAGTTAGGATTTTTTGACTTTATTATTATTATTTTATTTATTTATTTATATATTATTATTTTTTATTATTTAATTTGATTTAATCTGATTTTGACTTCTTCCCCTTTTTTATTTTTATTTATTTTTTTACTTGACTTCTTCCCCTTTTGAGGAACTTTTCATTGATTGGACCTAGTTTAGTCCTTTCAGGAGTAGTCAATAGATAAGCATCGTTGGTATAGACTTCCTTGACAATATGCAGGCCATCCCATTTTGCATCAAACTTCTTCCCTGCTCTGTGGGACATGATGATAGGACGTTTAACCACCAACACAAGATCGTCCTTTTGGAAGGAGCAAGGATGCACTCTCTTATTGAATGCGCGAGAAAGACGTGTTTGGTAGCATTAGAGGCACTGTTGTGCTTCATGTCGCTTTTCATCTAAAGCTTTCAGTTCTGCTACACGAAGCCGGACATTGTCATCTTGAGTAAGCCCTTCTTGAATAGTGATTCTTAATGAAGGAATTTGAAGCTTGAGAGGAAGAATGACTTCTACTCCGTATACAAGAGCATATGGAGTCGCTTGGGTAGGAGTTTAAAATGATGTACAGTAAGCTCAAAGGACTTCACCCATAAGTTCGTGCCAATCCTTTTTCGACTTGGAAACTAACTTTTGTAGTAGTTTACACAAGGTCTTGTTGAAGGCTTCTGCTAATCCATTGACTGGAGCATTGTACATCGTCGAATACCTTTGTATGATCTTGAACTTGGCACAAAATTGGTCCATGGCAGCATTTTTAAACTATTTACCATTGTCTGTCACAGTGAAGTGAGGAATGCCCATAAAATAATATTATCTTGGATAAAGTTAATGACAAAATTCCGATTGACTTCTTTGAGAGGAACCGCTTCAGCCCATTGGAGAAGCAATCTGTTGCGGCTAGGATATAGCGAAGTTGTTTAGACGACTTCGATAGGGGTCCGACTACGTCGAGTACCCAACTATCGAATGGCCATGAAGAAATAGTAGGATGTTGGGGCTCTGGAGGTTGATGAATATAGTCCCCATGAACTGGCAAGCTTGAAACCCTTTTGAAAATTCAATGCAGTCTTTAACCATAGTAGGCAAATAATAACTCATTCTTTTGATATGAATATGAAGCTTTGGCCCAGATTGATGTGTGCCACATATACCAAAATGTGCTTCTTTGAGAGTTGTTTCTGCTTCTTCTTGCTTTAAACATCTCATCAAGATACCATCATAACTACGACGATATAACTCATCGTTAAAATGAAGGAACCTTGATGCACGATGACGAATATCAATTTTATGTTTCGTGTCATCTGGAAGCCTGCCGTGAAAATGACGAATATCATTGGTTGCCTCCAATCTTACTCTTCTGTCATAAATACTTGGACCACATATGTTTGTACTGAAATTTGATTGCTTGTATTATCTGTGACAATCACCCATTTGTGACAAAGAGGGATGACTAAGCGGTTAGTGTCCGGGAGACTGAGAGTGGTACCCAAGTTTGCCAGAGCATCTTCTTGTCAGTTGAGACCTTTTGAAACATGTTGAGTGGTAGCACCATCAATAATGTGGAATATGCCAATGCTCTTGTATGATACAGTATCAAGTCTTCTTTATTAACTTGATACTCTCCCATAATTTGAAAAATAACAAGCTTTGAATCACCATGAATTTGGAGTCCTCGAAGGCCCATATCGACGACGAGTTCAAGGTCGATAATCAATGCTTGATATTCTGTCATATTATTAGAACATAGCTCAGATAGGATGAAAGAGAATGCGAGAACTTCATCTTTAGGTGTCGCAAAGACAATTCATGCTCCTGCCACTTCATGACTTGCAACGTCGTCGACGAACATTTTCGAAGATGGAACAATGTCAATAGAGAGCACTTCTTCATCAGGCAAATTTTTAGTCAATTTCCATGCAGCAGGGATCGGATAATCTGCAGAAAGTCAGCCAATATTGTCCTTTGATAGCCTTTTGAGAAACAAAGATGATTTCAAACTCACGCAGAAGTAGATCCCATTTCGCTAGCCGTCATGAGAGAACTGGCCTAGACATAATATACTTGAGGGGATCTGCTTTATAAATAAGTCTGATCGTGTGTGCAAGCATATAATGTCAAAGTTTCTTCATGACGAAAATGAGTGCATGGCACATATTCTCAATCAATGAATAGTTTAATTTGGCACCAACAAGAGTACGACTAAAATAATAGCATGCCACTTCTTTGCCAATGTGATTATCTTGAGCAAGGAGTGCCCCAATAGAATGCTCTTGAGCACTGATATGGAGAATAAGGGGGACACCAGGAACTGGAGCAGATAGAACTGGTGGCTTCAATAAATATTGCTTGATGCTATTGAGGACGTTTTGGCCAGTAGCATCCCACTTGAAGATGGTATCCTTCTTCATAAGTCAGATAAAGGGGTGACACCTTCCAGTCAAATTTGTAATAAACCTTCTGATATAGGCCAAACGACCTTGTAGACTTCTAAGGTCATGCAATGATTTTAGTTCGGGCATGTTGAGAATAGCATCAATTTTGGTTTGATCTATCTCAATGTCACGGTGCTAACAATGAAGCCAAGAAATTTTCCCGAAGTGACTCCAAATTCGTATTTGAGCGGGTTCATTCGAAGTTGATATCTTCGTAAACGATTGAAAATATGTCGAAGATCATCGAGGTGAGAGGTCCTTTTTCTAGACTTCATGACGAGATCATCAATGTAGCATTCAGCCTTTTGGTGGAGAATATCATCGAGGATGTTCTACTTGGCGCGTTAGTAAGTGGCACCTGCATTCTTTAAATCAAATGGCATCACTTTATAGCAATAGATGCCTTTTGGAGTGTGAAAAACTGCGAGTTCTTCATCTTTGGGTGCCATTCAAATCTGATTATAGCCAGAAGATCCATCTATGGATGATAACGCTTCTTGACCAGTTGTTGCATCCACCATAAGTTCAATAATTGGCAATGGAAAATCATCTTTAGGGCACGCATTGTTAGATCTCTGAAATCTACGCATACCCTGATTTGTCCATTCTTCTTTTCTACTGCGACGATGCTCCAAGTAGAATATTTGACCTCTTGGATGAAGCCGGCTTCAATTAGCTTGTTGACTTTGTTTTTGATTTATGGGATCAACTCGGGTCGGTAGCGTCTTTGCCCTTGTTTAATAGGGTTGGCGCCATGCCGATCAACAAGTTGGTGTACAACAATTTTTGGATCCAATCTGGCATCTCCTTATAAGACCATGCGAGTACGTCTTTGTACTCTTGAAGGAGTTTAACATACGTAGCTTCTTCTTCTGGAGCTAGAAGCGCACTGAGAAAGGTTGGGCGTGGATCTTCTTCGGTGCCCAAATTGACTTCCTTTAAGTCATCTACGGTGGATTGTTCTCTTTCATCAAGGTGAGGATGTGTGTCCAGCAATTTGTCATCCGAAGGAAAAGCATTCTCAATGTTTGGCCCGTCATGAATGGAATTGTGCTTGACGTAGACAACAATGGATGTAGAAGAATCACCCATGGGGGCATCAAAAGGTGGACGAGTAGTGATGACTACTGTCCTTGGCTTGTTACAAGAAGGATCATTCGATGTAGACACTTGAATGGTGGTAAGCTTCGAGGAGAATTGATACATAGAGATATTTAAGGGCGTCATAAGTTGTCGACCATCCTTTTGATTGCCTCTAGGTCGGCGATGTTGCCGGGTGGGGCAAGTGGGCTCCATGGTTGTTTTTGAAACAAGAGAGATTGGTCCCAAATGACTGAATACTGACTGTCGAGCCGATGGAACGTGCACAACCTTGGATTTCATCTTTGACTTTTCAATCCTTTGGGATACTAAAGTAACCCTTTGCTTAGGATCTTGTTGTATAGAATGAGATTCTTGAGTGGCTTCATCATGCCCCTTGAGACAAGCTTGATGTTGTGATTGTCGGCCTTGTCTTCTTGCACGCCTGGATTTTGATTGAGTATTGTTGATGGATGCCGATGTTGGATTGACTTGAGATGATTGCGCTTGGATGTGGAAGAATTGTTCATCTTCTCCACTTGAATATGATTAGAGGAGAGATCTCCTCTGGTAGCTGACTTGACGACCACTGGAGCTTACACAAAGCCTAGACCATGTCTAACTATCGGTATCTTTTATTTAGCATGAATGAGATGAGCTTGAGTCTTGGTCATCCCGCAAGGGATTGCTTTGGAGGAAGCGTCCCTAGAGACGCCATATCGCTCATGTGGAAGCCCGTCATTTGTAGCAATTTTGACGATTTCTCACTCCAATGCCCTTCTGGGATGAAGCCTGGCAATGGAGGGATTGTCACTGATGTAGGTGACAAGGCATGCAAAGGCAAAGTTATGTTTTGCTGAAGTGCAACAATGTCAGCTTCGGTGAAGAATGACTGTAATTTTACACTTATTGATGTGAATGATGATTGTTTTGATGTATGATGCGCTTTGGAAACCATGCGCAACACATGGCTAACTTGAGTATTGGCTGGAGGATGTGGATTGGTTCCCTGCACATGCTTGATTCGCATTCTTCTGCTTGAAGTAGATGTAGTTTACCCTTCAATATTTTTCTTGATGTCACGTGGAGTTCTCATCGGCAATGCTTCGGCAACTACACCCGTTGCTTGGTAGAATTTGACATTAGCAAGATGTATTTCTGTTTTAGTCAAGGGTTTGCTTTCAGTGGTGATACATTTTTCCACACTGTCTTTATAATATTTGAAGCATTGTGCCAAGTAGAGACCACTATCCCATTTTCATGTAGCAATGAACACCCCAATAGAAGCCGATATGAAGTTCTACAATCAATGACATGGAAGAGAATCATTGTATCAAGTTCATCAATTGAGAGCTTCAGGCGTATAATGCCAATTGTAGATTGTCCAGCTTGGTTGAACCCCTTAATAACCAATTGGCTTTGAAAAAGCTCATTGGTTGTGATGCCCAATTGCTCCATGGTCTGGATAGGCATGATGTTGATAGCAGACCCACAATCTAGCAATATGCGAGTTATTCGCTTCTCTCTGATGTATCCTGGCACATATAAGGGCCTATTGTGAAGGCGGGCCCCAAGTTGCAGGTCTTCTTTAGAGAAAGATATGGTGAAGTTACAAGATGATGATGTCTCCTTTTATGGTGAAGGTCTGGAACCTTTATCCTTGATCTATGCGAGCGCAGTGGTGGAGTCTGATTCTATCCATAATTTTTGGACCCTAGATGCGCTGGTCAGCCCGACCCCTACCTCAATTGCTTTAAATTCCAGCTGATTGATGGTTAGGAGGTCCTCTCTCCCTGCTAGGCCTCGAAGAAAAATCGAATGTTCATTTTGAAGAGCGCTCCATACCCTCCCCTGTCATCAGACAAAGAGCCATTGGTGTTTAGTTTAATCCATCCTGGCTTGGGAGGAAACCACTGGACCAATGTTGATGTTTCTTGAGGGGCCGATATGGAGATGCCAAAGAAATCCACCATTTTAAGAGCTTCCATAGACAAAGGAGACTTGAGAGTAATTGTGGAAAGTCTGATCTTGATGGAATCCTTGATTCTTCGTAGAATCACTTGTTTGTGAGTTGAGATTCCATTGAAAGCTCGAGCATTACATTCTAGCCATGTGTGTCAAATGATGGTAGTCAAAGAGATTTGTAGGAGGGACTTCTGTAAAGGGGAGACCGCCACTAATCTATCCCACCTAGGGAGGGCAGCAAAGGACCTGGGGAGAGCTTGCCAGATGTGCATCCTCAAGAGAAGAGAATGCCAGAGATATCTAGAGAAAGAGCACTTGAGAAATAGGTGATCAACATCTTCGATATGCGAATAGAAAAGAAGGCAAGATGAATCACTGACAACGCCCTTCTGAAGTAGCCTAACACGAGTAGGAAGTTTGTTGTGAAAGGAAAGCCAAGCACAAACGGAGTGTTGAGGTGTTTGACTAGGAAGCCAGAGCCAAGAAGATCACATGAGCTTCTCTGTGATAAGTCGGACTGATTGCCAAGCAGAGGTGAGGTCAAGGATGCCCGTTTTGGTGGGAGACCAGACTAGGACATCATCCCCAAGACCTCCAATTTCAATTTGCTCTATATCCGCCCAAAGTGAATCCAGTGAGGATGGCCATCGTGTGGGTTTCGTCCATTTGCCATTGAGGATTAGACGTTTCAAGCTGGCAGATTGGGGGGGGGGGTCCCCAAATGCAGGAGGTACGGCCATAATAGTGTTTCAAGCCCTTTCCATTGAGCCATGGGTCAGACCAAATATTGATGGTCTTGCCTTTAAAAATAACATAGCAGACTTTAGGGGTGATCCATTCCCTAGAATTTAAGATAGAAATCCACGAGCTTGTACTTCCTGAAGGAGGGTGGACTGTCCATATATTTCTACCTTTCAAGTACCTTTTGGATATCCAGTCAGACCATAGTGACTTGCGGTTGTTTAGAATTTCCAAGAAGCGAACACCCGTTACCCCCTTGTTCCACTCTTTTATAGATTTGATACCCACACCACCTTCCAAGTGTGGCTTGCAAATAGAAGACCAGGCTATATGATGTATTTTCCTTGTAGTGGAATGCCCTTGCCAAAGAAATGTTCGGAGGACCATTTCGATATCCCTTTGCAACTTGCTAGGAAGACAAAATGACGAGGACCAAAATATATGAAAATAGGAGAGAACAACCTTGATAAGTTCAATTCTTCTCGCACGAGACAAAGATTGACCCTCCCAAGAGTTAATGCGTTTCCTAATCTTGTCAAGAAGGGTTATGCAATGAGAATATCAAATAGACCCATTTAATAGAGGGAGCCCAAGGTACCTGACAGACAAGGATTGTTGAGTGATGTTCAGAGTATTGCAGAAAGTTTGGAGTAATGTGCTATTTAAAGAGAAGATTTGACTCTTGGAGGAATTGAGTGAAAGCCACGAAGAAGCAACAAAAGAGTTGAATAAATCCCTTAAGGCTGAAGCAGTGCTCGGGTAGGTGTTTGAGAATACCAGCAAATCATCCGTGAAGCATAAATGACTGATGTTAAGTGACCCTTTAATGAAAGGACCAATCATTTCATCCTCGACAAGCTTATTAATCCTCCTCGAGAAGGTTTCCATAACAAGCATGAAGAGGAGAGGGGATAAGGATCACCTTGTCGTATTCCACAAGAGGAGGAGAAGAACCATGCGGGTGAGCCATTAACCAAAACATAAAATTTTGGGGTGGTGACACATTCCATACATAGAGAAATCCATGAGTCCCTAAAAGTACATTGCTTCATAACTTTTTCAAGATAGGACCAACTGATGTTGTCGAACGCTTTTTTAAGATCAACTTTGATGCAAGCTCTTGAGGGACCATGATTGAGATATTCGATCAATGCGTGAGCAAGAAGAATATTATGGTGGGTGTTGTGGCCTTTGATGAATGCTGATTGGTGGTGACTAATGAGCTTTGGAAGAATAGGTTGGAGCCGCAAAGCCATAATTTTGGTGATGAGCTTGTAGAAGGTGTTACACAAAGATATAGGTCTATAATTATCCAAAGAGTCTGCATAAAAGATTTTGGGATTAGTGCAATAAACGAGTGATTGACCTGTCTAAGAAGTTTCCCTTGGTGGAAGAAATGATTGATGGCATGCAAAATATCCTCCTTGATAAGCTCCCAGAAGAATTGATAGAACCTTGCCGGAAAACCATCCTGACCCGGCAAACTCAGAGCTTTCATATGAAAAAGAGCAATTCACACTTCAACTTCAATGGTGGAGGCGCAAAACAATATGTTTTCTTCATTAGAGATCTCTCTAGAGATCAGGACAAGGGGATGAGCAGTTAAAGAGTGCTGGTTGAGTAGATCCTGATAATATTTGATTGTGAGATCCCTCATTTCATCTGGGGGAAGAACATAGACTACCATCAGTCCGACGAAGACCACTGATAGAACTTCGTGTAGATCTTGACTTGATTGAATGAATGGTGGTGATTCGTGTCACATCAGCATTTTTTTTTGTTATTAATTTTTATTAGATTTAGATAATCATTGAATATAGGTGACAAATAATTAATTTTGAGTCAAAATGAGTTTTGATATTTAATCTTATGTTTTATCATGAAATAGTCATTTTTGAGAAAATTTTATTTCACAGTCATAAGTATATATCTAAAATCTCTTTCCATTGTGTTATTGATCATCCCAATCAAAGTTATACTTGAAAAGTTATGAATTTTTAAGAATTTTAAAATTAATTTAATTCTTTATGTTTTGTATATTTGTATAAATTGGATTCAATAATGTTTTCTAGGCTCCAACTTCACAAGCCCTATCATAGGCCCCATGAGGTGGCAATAGGACATTACCTATTATATCATTTACCTGATAACAACCTCAAGATTTATTTCGAGAATCATGGAGTATCATTAATTCTTTATGCATATCTCAACCGAATTATTATTATTTTCTTGAATGAGATCTAAACAAATAAAAAAAAACGAAAGATAATCAAGGTGATCTCCGAAGACCCATCTCTTCTTCTTGTTGTCTTCTCTGCATTTCCTCCTCCTCAATAGTCCACTTGTGGCCATTGTTGCTGCACACCTCGTAACTCTCTCGGATTTTTTAATCCTATAAAGTTCGAAAACATTGTTTTGTTCTTTATGGAGTTGGATCTTCCATCAACGCCTACCGGATCAGGTTTTATTTATGTTTTGAATGTCATTTTTCATAGTTGGATTTGTTTTTTTATAATGTTACATTTTATATATAGAACATTCTTCATTTTTTTAAATCTGTGTCGTTTTTGTTACATTCGTAAATGTAACAGTCAACCACATACGTGTATTGATTTATATTTGTTACATTTATAATTGTAAAAATGAATTACAGGTAAATTGAATGGAATGTAAAACATTTAGAAATACATATATATAAATGTAACAATTTTTATTAAAATGAAACTAATAGTTTATGTAATATTTGTTAAATGTAACTCACAGCAAAACAAGTGTTTGATATTTTTCATGAAATGTAAAGATTCGTTTTAAAATTGTTTAAACATTGCATAAAATATAAAACATTTATGTAATGTAAATGTAATAGTGTTACTGTAAATATAACAAAGGATGTAAACATGTAGGAAATGTTTTTACTGCTGTTTGAAGGATTTTAACGAAAAATAATTTAGGTAGTTTTGGTATTATTTAGGTAAGTTTTGGTGTAATTGAAATAGAAAATTCAATTATTATGTAAAGATTTCAAAATTTAAATTTTGAAATAGGGTGTAACTGAAATTAATATGAAAGATTTGTAACCGAATAGAAAAAAAAGGGGATTTGGGTTAATGAGATATATTTTTAATGAAGGACATATCCGTATTCTGTCATTTTTCACTTTTTTGATGGATAGCCTTTTACCCCCCTAATGTTCCAGAAGATGGAGTTCATCAAAAAAAGGTTTAATTGTAGACCGGATGACCAACATCCCAAGAAAAGGGAAGTTATCATTTAACTGAAGTAGCTTCCCCATGAGAACTCACTGAGGAAGAACTTTTGATTGACTTTTTTGAGTGAGAGTTAGAATCACTGGACTTGTGATTCTTTCCTCTTCTCTTGCTTTTGGAGGGATGTACATCCCCTGTTCCATGCTCTTCACTGTTTGATTTGGGCGCTTTAAATTTGGGGATGACAATTTTGTGTGCCAATGAAGTGGAATCAGCCGTTCCTCTGTTCGCTTGTGAATCGGAAGGTTTGCAAGGGACTGGATCATCAGAAAGATCAATGATAATTTTTGAATGAGGCTGTAGATCTACTTGGGGCGTTACTTACACCATACTAACTGAGGGAGGGATGGAAGATACTCCATCGATAAGTCCAGGGAGCAATTGCTTCACTTTGGCCGAAGATGGCTGGATTTAACCATAGATGGCTGGAGCAAGGCTTTGGTTTCCTATGTTAGAAGTTCATTAACAACAACGATCTCTATAGTCTCGTCCTCTTCGACTACTTCAGCTAGAACAATAAATGAGTTGGATTGAGAAGAAATCAACAGTTTGGCTATTGAACATGTCACAAAGAGAGAATGTACCCTTGCAACTCATTTGAAAAAAAATTATTCGACATTTAGTAACTTAGTTCGATAATAGACTTGTCGGACTGGGTTGCAACAGTCGATAGTTTAGATGTCGAATGGGTCACAAAGAGGATGTATCTCTATGACCAGCCGTCGAATTATCATATAACTCTTCAACATTGTCGCCATTGACTTGGGAAGTTCCTAACTATTGTAGTTGTTGAACTAGAAGTATCTGCCAACCATAATCTATTGGTTACATTCAAACACATTCAACAAGTTGGTCACATTCAAACATTCAACATTCAACACATTGATCACATTCAAATACGTACATTCAACACATGCAACAAGTTTAAACAATGAATGAGATCCACCATCATGTTTAAAAGAATCACCATTACAAAATTAACTTTCCACCGATATACAAAATATGACCCACCTAACTATTTGTATAGATGCCCCAATTTTGACTGTCTAAAGGGAAGAAAATTACTTCAAGTAACATTTTTTAAATGACCACATTTGGATCAAATAGAAAACTATTTTAGAGAATTAGAGAAGAAAAGAAAAAGAAAACCTGGACTAACACTTAGAAAATTTAATGGCCAGAAATAAGTTGGCTACTCCAAAGTAGCCGCCCCTCCTTGGATGGCTAGTTACAACTAGCCGCCCCTTAAGCCTGACCGACCCAAACCACTTCCCTGGATGAGACATAAAGTAGCATTTAATGCTGATTATTGCGGCAGGTTGTGCCATTTGGCCACCCCATCTCAGCCGGTTCAAACCTAGTGACCCAAGCCACCGCTTGTCAGAGATGGAACATTTGACAGGTCATCATTGGGGCGGCTTCGTGAGAGTAACCGCCTCGCACTGGGCGGCTAGTTTCAACTAGCCACAAACTAGTTGCCCTCACTTGGACTCTGACAGAAGAACAGAGGATTAATGGGGTCAAATCAACCACCCTATTATCCAATTTGATCTATTGTCCAGTGGACACTCCCCTGTCTCCCTTTTACTATAAATATGGGGTATCCAAAACATTTTTAACATCACCACCAATTCAATTCTCACTTCAAATAAATGCATACATTCCCTAGCCCACACCTTACATTACCACTTTCAAACCCTTCAGAGAGAAAGTAAGAGTGAAACCCATTCTCTACAAAAATCTACTCTTCCAATCCACACTCCAAAACCCAGGTTAAAACAGGTTTAACCTCTGCCAAAACTAAATCTCATTTCCTACCATAGTTCTGCCCAAATTAAGCCAGGTCCCAGACGGCTAACCCTAACCAGCCGCCCCATACCCGATGGCTAATTTTCACTAGACGACCCCCACCTACACTCCAACTTTCCAAATCTCCTCTAGTCAGTTCCCGAAAGCAGAATAAGATACATGTTTTTCATCTCTGCATACGGTATATCCATATCCCAGAGCGGAGACCCCACAAACTCCTCCACGAAGGCGATCAAATCCATCCCCAACTTTTTCTTCTTTTTAAAGAAAGCAGGTGGCGATCACACACACCCCTCAGCCAAGAATGAAACCCTACCACCCTTCCGAAAGACGATTCGACCGAGCCTGCCAAGGCGCGCACTGGACCCGTATCCCCAAAGAACCCCCACACGCCAACGATCAAAGAGGAAAAAGAAGGGAGGCCGACCCTTCCTGAAATCCGATACCGATAGTAAGGCTCACCAAGAATCAATGTTTTACGATGTACACTAGTCAGAATGTACATTGTCGATGATAGCTGTTGTGTGTGACAAATAAATAATACGCTAAACACAAATTATTATAATCATCACATCAAAAATATAAACATCAAATATATATTAAGTCATGCATGCTCTAAAATATGATAAAAGCATAAAATAAATATAGCTAGAAAGATAGAAGTGAGCAGAGACATTATGTCCTCAGTGAAGAAGGCCCCCTCACGTACACGATTGAATGACTCCTACCATGGAGAGAGAGAGATCACAATGAGTTTTATTTTTTTTGGTGCGAGCTACGAAAAAATCACAGTCAATGGACTACAATCATTTCATAAACCTATATTAGGAATTAAAGAGGCAAGCTTTCGATGAGAAATTAGAAGGGATGAAACACCAGTGATTGAACAACACTGGTTTTCTTAAGAGAGAGAATGTAGCATCAGTAGGTACAATTTTCAGCTAAGGTAAAAGTTTAGATTTTGTCAGATCCACCACATCTGATGTACAGCCTGTCCAATTCCAGTCCACATCACTTCAAGTCCACTTCAGGCCACCGTATTAGCAGACATTACTCTTCATGGTGTTCCTGTTATTCCACTCTTCCTTGGTATATTTGTAGCATTTGTCGTGCTTGTTTGACTAATTTTTGCACTCCTAATTGTTTGGTTTTCGCAAGGTATGTCCACTTTGATGCAGAAAAATTGCTCTTTTGTGTTGCCCAACCCATCTAATTATCATTTTAATGGTTCATTCAGTTTGTATGGGTGTTTAATCACCACATTCTATTCATCTAGGATGCAAATTAAATTTTGTCAAAACCTCAACAATAGATGTTGTAATGTGAATATTAAGTATTGCATGTAAATCTTGTTGTTGATGCTTTTATATTTTTAGCTCTAGTTTTTTTGTGGGTAATAAAATACAGTCACTTTTAAGTAAAGGTTTGGGTTACTGGTTTGTCTGTTGCACTTTATTAATTTCACCACGTTATTCTTTTCTAAGCATGGTCTCCATGAAATTGTATACATGGTGTAGAATTGGTACTCCACCCATCAAAACATTGTTGTCTTTGCTGGTCGATGTGTATTAGTTATTCCACAACTGTTTGCTAGGGTAAAAAGCCAACCCATATATAATACCATTGGGAACATGTCCATGTTGAAATAAGTGTTTATCTCCTGCTTTTTTTTTTCTTCTACTTTGTATATGATTAATTAAAGTGAATTTTTTTACTCGTTTTATTATTCACAAAAAATGAATTCCCCCAATTTGTTTATGTAGTGGAAAAATATTAATAAGAGTTAGATGGATTCATAAAATAAGATCTCTCATGCATACATAGACATGGTTGAAAATTTTTAGGGAATTTTCATATACTAGTAAGCCTCTTGAAAGTTTATGTTTTGCATATATTTGTATTTAATACACAAAATGAATGGTTATTGTTGACTTATGAATTTATTGAATTATCATTGTAGGATAATATTAATGCTCCACTTGATTGTATAAAGGGATTTGCTTACAGTCTATTGGCAAATCTTGGAAAGATTGGAAATGATATCTTACTACAATGCATATGAGACGGATGAAGAGAGATTAAAGAATGTTTCATTCAATGTAGAGTTTGATCAATAGAATACACTGGTTCAGTATTAGCACTCTGAGAGAGCTAAGGTATGTGAATTTTTATGCCACTGCACCTAAATTATATTTGTAGAATAAATTAGTGAAGTTATTATATTCGCCCTATCTTTTTTACCATTATGTTTGTTTATATGCAGTATTCCACGAACTGTTCCTAACCTTATTCTTGGTGTAAACATATTCAGTATTGAGCAAGAATCGGGTAAGTTCTTCAAGAAATAGTGTACTAGTATACTGACATTTTTTAATATATCTCTAATCACAGAGCCACTAGTGGCATGACATGCAGCTAATTACATTTCTTGGACTCTATAATACTGCTAGCAGGGCTATGATAACATGCTTAATATTCTGTCTAGGTATTGCAAGTGTACACAGTTTCATAACATATAAAAAACACACCATTTTATTCTTCATTTTCTGGCCATCTGTTATGACTGGAACATCATCACAATTTCTATTCCAAATAACAATTCAGTGCCATCACTTTAGAAATCCAGAAAAATCATACATTGACAACTATCAGATGTAATAATTCATTCCCACCTGTAATAAGTTTCTGTTGGGAATCTGAAGAGCTACGAATCCTTGCCTGGAATTCCTTCTTAGAAAATCATACACATAATCAATAATGATTTTCCTAAATAGGCGTGAATCTTCGTTGGCCCTCACTTCTGTGTGGCCCAGCAGATATACTACTATTGCATTCCTCGATGTTTCCAAGAACATAATCTCTTCTTCTGCTTCTCTATTCTCTCCCAAGTTTTCCATCTCAATATAGGACTTAAGGTGCTCCATGAGCAAATTTTCAAATTCCTCATTCCCAATGCGCTTGTCTCGATATCCATACCTCGCTATGCACCTATACATCTTGTAATCCTTTGGTCCTATCCTTCTTAGTAAGAAGCGCTCATCGGCAGGGACCTTGTTTACAGGCAAATACGTAACAGATACGAATACGAGTACTGAATGGATGGCGGGAAGGTTGGTCAAGAAATGAGGGAATATTGCTGGAATGTCTCGAGTCAATTCAGTGTAGAGGAGCCCAACTCCTGGAACCCTTGAAATTATGAGGTTAGATTCAAGGCTATTCAGATATTGTGTTGACACTTTTTGGTCTACTTCGTAGTTATATCTCATTGTTTGAACGTAGTGCCACACATACATCACAAAGAACAGAATGGACGCAAAGGTGAGTGGTAGGTATCCACCTTTGGTGAACTTAAAAAGGACTGAAGAGAAGTAGAGAAGTTCGAAGGAACCGAATATGATAACAAATACGATAATGAGAATGAGACTTGTCTGCCAAATCATTAGCATTATGAGGGTGAGTAGAGAAGAGGTAACAATCATCACTGCCACAACCGCGATTCCTGTCAATATAGAGATAATTAAAGATCAGTAAGTTTAAGTGGAAACAATGATCCACAACAAAATGTTTAGTTGTGACTTGTGATTGAGATTTGATACCATAAGCATTTCCAATTTTGGTCGTCTCTTTGAAGGAAATAGTGACCATGACACATGCAAACATGAGAAGGAAATTGATCTCAGGTATATAAACTTGGCCTTCATGCTTTGGGGATGTATGGATAATTCGCACTCGAGGGAAGCAACCCAATGCCACCGACTGCTTAACGATAGAGAAAGTAGCAGAGATCATGGCCTGACTAGCGATGATTGATGCTAGAACGGCAACTACGAACATCGGCCAATAAATGATTTCTGTCCATAAGAATCAAGATATCTAGATTAGACCATATGTCATACTCTCTTGTTGAGAAATCATTAGTACAAAGCAATTTGCTCACCAGGAGTGGACTTATAGAAAGTATCGGAAACATCATATGGGAAGATGGACAAGTAGGCAGCTTGCCCCATGTAGGCAAAAATGAGGCATGGGTAAACTAGACCTGCAAATGCAATCTTGAGAAAGATAAGAATAATCAGTGTTAAATAGTATTATCAAAGGTGAAAAAGCATTGAATTACTTGAAGAACTCGCGAACCTGAATTGATCTAACTGAGAAATGTCCCAAATCCGCAAACATGGCTTCACTTCCTGTTTCATTAATAGGGGGGTAGTCAATTAGGATTTTCATGGACAAATTGTCCATGTTCATGGATTTGTAAATCTTGTGTTTTTCAATCAGGACATTGGTTTGTGGACAAAAAGTCTAGTGTTATTCAACTGAGACATTATTTCATGGACAAAAAGTCCAGCGTTATTCGATTGAGACATTATTTCGTGGACAAAAAGTCCAGCGTTATTCGATTGAGACATTATTTCGTGTACAAAAAGTCCAGCGTTATTCGATTGAGACATTATTTCGTAGACAAAAATTCCAGTGTTATTCGATTGAGACATTATTTCGTAGACATAAAATCCAGTGTTATTCGATGGAGACATTATTTCGTGGACAAAAAATCCAGCGTTATTCGATTGAGACTCTTCATAGTAGACATTTTGTCTTGTGTTAGTCAATTTAAACAGGATTTGTAAAGACTTTCATAAGTGATTGATTTTTGTGGACTTTAGAGAGAGAAATACAAAGGAAAAAGTCATTTCAGAATCCCACCCAAATGAGTGGGATTCTCATGGACTTTTATTCTAGTATTGTGAATATTTCTTCTTTTTTTTCTTTCAACAAAACTCATTTATGATTTTTATCCTATGCCTTTCATATTTTTATTCATATTTTTTTTCTTTATTTATATCTTTTTTTTCTGAATGTCCATTTGTATGAAATATTGCTATCACCTCAAATGTTTGATGAATATATGAGAATGGTAGATTTGCTTGTGTTGCAATAAATCATTTCATTATTATATATTATATAATATATGCCTAAATCATCCACAATTATTTTCTAAAATATAGATTTATTATAGATTTGATTATATGTAAAATGTTTTATTTGATTTTCTTTGAAGAAGTTTCTATTTTTGTATAATATACATCCATTTTTTTATAATGTTCAGACATATATAAAAATAAAAAGATATATTTAGGCATATGAATATATATGACTAAATATATTGATTGCTTTTATTTCATTTTTTATTTAAAGTAATATAATGACCACTTTTATTTTATTTTATTTTAAGTAATATAATTTATGATTTTATTTCATTATATTTGAAGAGATGTAATATATGATTTTTATATAATATATATATTTTCTTATTTTTTATTGTGTTCCTAGTTAAAAACCCATTCATCCCCTCTATGAAATTCTCTCTATAACAGAAAAAAAGGCTAGCTCATTGTGGATTTTTCTCAATATAAGGTTTTTTTTTATTTTTTATTTTAGATCGATTGTTTCGAATAAAGAAGAATTTTTTATGAATGTAAATATGTATGAAATATTGATATCGACTTATATGTTTGATGAATGTAAGAATTATGGATTTGTTTGTGTTGCAATCAATTATTTTCATTATTTGTTTTTATCATGGCATTCTAACAATATGCATTTCAGATAAGTGAAGATTGATATTTACTATATTAAATTATATTTTATGTTGGGTATGATGAGTTCTTTATTTGTTATTTAAATCCAAAAACATTATTGTGTTTATTAATAGAAATCCATATGTGAAAATAGTCAATCTGTAAAAGAATGCTAAAATCTGTGAAAGTCTTTAAAAGTCCATGAGAGTGATTTGTGAAAGTCTGCAAAAGACTAATTTTTCTCACCTTTGCTCACTGACGCATCTATGTTTCTCACACCATCTACAGCTGATAGAACTGCAACAAAGTGTTATATATGCTTGAGTGTGATTTCATTACCCGAAGAAATACTACACAAGAATGACTAGGTTGGAGTAAAATGACACCTGAAATACAAGGAGTGAGAATTCCATCTCCAATAACCATGCAAGTCCCTAGAAGAGTTATGGAAAGGAGACAAGTTTTCGCGGACGTGCTCTTCTCGAGAGCTTCTTTGATCTTCTCTGCTCTCCATAAGTGCTTGCTTGGTATCTTGATCTTATATGTGGGTAATTCCATATCATCCAATTGTTGGTTTGGGATTGCACTCACCTTTGAATGCCTACATATCAAAGAATACATGGCGAAAGTACCACCTGAAAAATAACAAAAACAATTAATGCCAATCACACATAAAATACTAAAGAAAAACTGTTATTCATCCATTGTTCGTTCTCTTAAGATATTGAAGATTTTTCAATATAGAATTCTCACCGTCTCCATTATCATTGGCCCACAGAACAATGAATACATATTTGATGAGTGGGAAGAGCGTGAGGGAGTATATGATGAGGGAGAGGGCTCCAGTTATATCTTCTTTGTTTGGTATTCTGTCAGTGAAGGTGTTGGCGAATACGTATAAAGGTGAAATTCCAATGTCTCCATATACAACACCAATACTTTGGAAAGCCAACTGTAGTACTGTGACCAAGGATACAGCCTGCCACACCAAATGAGAGATTCAAGTAAAACATGAAATTAAAGTGGAATAAGAAACTTTTATAAGATGGATCGAATAAAACTAGGATTTGTTACGCACAATCATTTTTATAGTCTCAAGTGCAATCTTATATACCTCGTTAGTTATCTAACAAGATATATATATTTCTGTAAGTGAGGTATATAGTTCGTTAATTTTTTTTTACATTTATTAAAAATAAGTCCATCCCATTCGAAATAAAATGATATACTTTTTACCTAAATATATATTTCATTAGAAGAGTTTTACTATTTTTAAAAAGGAAAAAATGCATATAGTCCCCCAAAAGTTTGCTTATATCCATATCGACCCCTTCTTTTTTTTGAAAATCCATATAACCACCACACATTATTAAATTACCTTTTTACCTTATCACTTTCACCGACACCTAGTGAAAAATGCATAGAACCTATTTAAGTTTGTGAATATCCATATTAACCTCTCATTTTTCTGAATATTTAAATAACCTCTATTTTTTTCATGGATAAATATTTAACTCAGGATTTTTTTGCTTAAACAAAAAAACTTTAAGAGGTTATAGGAATTTTTAGAAAAAAAAGGAAGGGATATGGATATTAGAGAACTTAGAGGGGGATATGCATTTTTTATTTTAAAAGACTAACACGTGAGGACCAAATGTGATACTGCATTTGGGTTGTCCCTCACATTATCCATAAAACATTAATACAAAAGCAAGGAAATATGTGTTCTGCATGCATGCATGCATGAATCAAGTTCAAGTCTAAATAAACACTTCAAGAAAACCCAGATTAAGAAAACTTGAAAAGATAATGAACGATTTCTATTTAATAGTTTTCCTTACTTTGGTAGCAGAGGACATCCCTGAGACTCTATTGGCATCCTTATCAAGAGAATCAACTCTATTGAACTCCTTTTCATGGAACTGTTGTTCCACGTCCACCTCCCTTTCTTCATGTGTTTCTTCAACCTTCTCTTCTATTATGATGTTTTCGTTCTCTACCACCTCCATATTCATAACTACACTATCATTTGCCTCTCCTTTTTCTTTCATCTCTCTCTCTCTCTCTCTCTCTCTGTGTTTGTGTATCCTTCCAGTTAAATAGGCAATATAGTGAAGCAACACCCTCATATAATACAAAATTTCTCTCTTTAGTGACGTCGTGTTTGTTGAAAATTTTGCTGGATAGTGCAGTTGGAGGCCTTGACCCGGGGAGGTTGTTTGTAGACCATCCTCAACTAATTCATTAATAAAAAACTATATTGTTGGTTTCTGGATAAGTAAATATGTACACTGGCTTGTTTGCACTTGGATGTGGCTACCTCTGGTGAGTGAGTTTTTAGAACTTTTTGTATGTAGTAGCTGGGATATATATTGCTGAATGACACCATTTTTCCTTCGCATGTAACGAATCTTTGGGTATGTGAGCACTTGACATGAGAAAAAAAAATAATGAAACTGAAAAAGGAATCTTTGGGTTGTCACCCCTTTTTTTTTTCTTTTTCTGCAATGGCCATGAATATAGACTACCAAATCTTACATATAGTAGACAAAATAATACTAGCATCTAAAAAAGTTGGGACCAACAATGTAATTGTAGACCATGATTTGATTCAGGGTCTCCCTAAAAGAGGATGTTTCCTCTACCAACGTGCGAAAGATGATGCTTAGTTGAGCCACACAAACGCCCATTTTAACATTATCATTATTTCAGAAAGCATTATCATTTTTTAATAACTTTATTTCATGTAAATATTTGCACAGGCAGATTTTTTAATTTTAGGTAACCCCCATCTGAGAATCGTTTGTTGGTTTATGTGTTGAGTATCAAAGGATGTGAACCCGGCCGTCCATGGAGTATAGTGAGAGGTTCATTAGGTGGGTGGGTTAATGTTTGCAAAGACCAAAGATTTGGATTTCCTTAGCAGTGGAGATGAAACCTCACATTAGGTGGGTGGTCACAATTAAGGAGACACTTTGTCCATTCCTACTTTCCTGATTTTGGATCTAATAAAGCCACTTCCATGAAACATTTTTATATAATAAAAATATTTTAGATTATATAAATCCCACTACTTTAACGAGATAACCTATAATAAAAAATAATTTTGTGTGTGAATTATCAAAACCCAGAAGACCTGTGTCCAAACCCTTGCAAGAGACAAGTTTTAAAACCACATGTTGGATTAGGCTCTCCTTAATTAATATTTGTTGCTAACTTAGGTGGTATCACATTCAGTTGAATATAGTGACTAAAAGATAGCAATTGGTACAATAAAACACCGACAGTAATTTAATTAAGGGATAACTCCACATAACCCTCTTTCAACCTACTTGATATCCATAAAACTCCCTATATAACCCTCTGAAAACATCTATATAAATCTAAATATCCCTGAGTTAAATTTTCATTGAAAGATAGGGAATATTATGTGTGAATACTCAGTTAGGTTAATCTTGGTTGAAAACACCTTATATCAAAAACCCCTACAATGTGTTAAAAATGTAAAAAAACATATGTAAATGATAATTTTATCCATATGGATAAATTAAAAATGCGGAAAATGCGAATATTCCATTAAGTTAAATCTATAGATGAGAAATAATGATAAATTAATGTGGCGTTATACTTGAATGTATCAATCTGAAAGGATGAAATTATCATTTTTAGGGGGTTTTCTACATTTTTAATATATTGTAAAGGGTTTTTTTTATATATTTTATTTTCAGCCTAGATTAATCAAACGGAATATTCACATGATATTACACATCTATCAACGGAATTTTAACTCAGATAACTTTTTGGATTTACATAGGTATTTTCAAAGGGTTATATGAATTTTAGAAAATTAAAAGTCAGGAGATTATATAGATATCGGGAAGTATGCAGGGGGTTATGTGGATTTTTCCCTTTAATATTAAACTTCGGGTTCAACGTATGCCAACGGTGGTGAATGTCATTTAATACATTCATGGCATCTAATACATGCTTGTCACTGCGATGAGCCTGCCCAAAGGGTGTCTAAAATTTCATTATAGAACATCATGCATATTGATATGTGTTAGAGGTGCATCTTTCATCTTGTTTGATTCAGCCGAACTCTCAAAAGATTGTTTTCATCATTTTTGTTAGAAATTAAAAGACATCATCCCAAGAATGAACAGTGGTGGGGGTATATCCAAGTATATTCTATAAACATCTGCAATGCATGAATAATAGTCAACCATATCACAGCCAAATCTCCGGTGCTTTAACTTAAAACGTGCATGGTTTTGTCTCTAAAAGGATGAGACGTAGACTTGTAGTAAAAGCCAGGGGAAAAGAAGCAACATCTCGTTTTCAAAATTTCCCAATCAATCTATGCAAAAACAAAAATAAATGAAGAAGGGAGATCAGGCCCTGGCAGAGCTCTACTTGTGAAATGGACAACTTGATTGACCTAACTTCGAAAAAATACAAAAAATTTGAGGTGTATGGCAATATGGCATCAACAACATTTTATAAAAAAATGTGGTGTATGTGATAGACCCTCTTAGTGGAGTGGTCGAGACACACCCTCCCCAATGGAAGATCGAGAGTTCGAGTCTTAACTTATTAAGCAAAAAAAAATATGGCATCAACTTTGTCACCCAGTACGTCAATATATTCTAACAATCGAGTTCCTTTAAACCAAAAGCTCTCAATTAGAGGACCATATTACTACAAATAAATAGTAGACCTTTTGGAGGCGAACTTACTTTGATTTCTAAAAAGATTCTCGGTGTCACTTTGGAAGATTGGAGTGGTGGTTTGTCATTATTTTTTTACCATGTTTGTTGCAGCTTAATTTAATTTATAAATTATAAATTTAACTTTTATGATAAGCATAGACATGTTTGTTTGTTGTAGCTATTAAAAAGCAGAAAAAAATAGAAGGTTTTTTTTTGTTGTGTATATATACTCTTGGTGCATTTCAATTTTGTTAAAATACACCATTTAATTTTTTCGTTCAAAAATACCCCTAAAAATTTCATAACTCGTGCATTGCCACCCTTGTGGTAAACTTCTGTGAATTGGGTTTAAATGTTACAGTTAAAAACTTATTTCCATCATTAAAGGACCAAAATATCCCCATACCATCTTCTTAAAGGATGGCACCTCCAAATTTCTCATTGCACACTTCTTCACGCCCGAATCTCATTTGACACTGCTTGCCTGGATCACTATTTGCCTAAAAGATGAGTTCTTTATCCCAAGCATATTCTCTCCGACATGCCAAACCTAACCATCTTGTTATTGTGGATTAATTGCCATGCAATGCACTTCAACAAGCGAAACTACTAAAGGAAAGAAGTTATACAAGTATGTATGTTGGGGGATGAAAAGGGTTTTTTTTCTCAGATTTTGATTAAGGTTTTTAAAATTTCGTAGATTGAAGAAAGAGGGGATGAAAAGATAATGAAATGTTAGGGTTAGGGTTAGGGTTTCAGGTGAGTTACGGTTTTGGTCAATGAGGGTAACTTAGTAAATTGCACAAGCCATTGTAAATCAATTCACCAGGGCTGGATATTGGTTGTTAACATCTGGTGACGAAGGGGCACCAATGCAGGGGTTATTAAATTTTAAGGAGTATTTTTTAACAGATCAATTTAAACGGGATATGTTCATAAAATCAAAACTTACTAGGGGTATATATGTAAAAATTGAAAAATATAATAGTTTATGTTTGTTATATTAGGCTATACGATAAATGTTTATCGTATAATTGTCAAAAATACATATAGTGTGAATGATTGGGAAGAGGAGAAGAATAATTTGGGAGGAGTTGAAAGGACATTTATTATTAATAAAACAAATTAAGGGCATTAGTGTCTATAAGAAAGATTATATAAAACACTCATAAGCTATAATCCCATAAGTATTCTTTACCCAGATTTTAGTTTGGAATCAGGTTTGTAGTGCTTTTGGGTTTGTAAGCTGTGGTGGAGCCACCATAGGACCACGGGGGGCATGAGACCCCCTTGGATTTTTATTAATTTATTGATCCTTTTAATTTTTTTTAGGTCTTTTTAATTTTTTGTAGTAGATTGATTTTAATTATGACTCATAGATCATGGGCCCACCTACATATGAAATATCTAAACAACAACAGCTTACAACTCAAAAAATAAATAAAATAAATAAATAAATCATCAATTAATTTATCTGGACCATCCACGTATATGGTGTGTCTTCACTCCTTTTAATTAACCCTCCCCTCTCCACATAAAACAAAAACCATTTTTTACTCTCCTTTTTCATTTACCATCAAGCTTCATTCTATCCATATCCCACAAACAACCATGAAGGCACGGATCTCACTTCTCGGCATCCCCACATAGGCGTACATCTTGAAAAAAAATATTATTGAATATTTTTTTTCTTTTTTTGTATGTCAATTGTTCCTAATATCAATCATCATCTCTAAAAAAAGTCCATAATTTTTACTTTTTATTCATTAATTGTCCCATAATCGAGAATCCACAATTTGTAATCCTCTCTTCTCCTCCATCAACACTTCGAAAGTATATAATTTTTTTCTTTTACCTTACTGTCATTGTTACTAATTTATTTAATTTTTAAAATATTTGTATAAATATCTAAAATAATCAAATCATTCAACATTTTTATAATATGAAACCTCATCGACGCTAAATTTAAAGGTATGCATTATTTATTAGATTTATACTTTGACATCTTTTTTTATGAATGATCAATATGAAATATGACGTATCGTTTTAAAATATGATAATTAATTTTTATAATTATTCAGTGATATATTTTATATTAATGTCTTTATTTCATTTTATACATATTTTTAATCTATGATATTGAAATTAAAAAAAATATAATGATATAACTTTAAAAAATATTTATATAAGTCACATTATAAAAATCCTAGCTCCGCCACTGTTTGTAAGAAGTTGAGTTCCCCAAACAGTTTCAAAGCAGAGAAAAAGATGTAGGTTAATTAAAAGCTACATATATATTTTGTAAAAAAGAATACTCAAACGCTAGTTTTTTTCATAATATGTGGAGGGGCAGCTTCCTACAAACTTAATTTTAAATCCAGCTTTTGGGGAAAAGCTAACTCTCAAATGGGCACACGTTATTTTTACCTTAATTCAAAATATGTGAGAACTAGAATTATAATAGGAAAAAAATTGTATTCAACATTTTCCTAAAATGAATAACGGATGTACCACAATGTTATGTTATAAACACTACATGGGTTATTTAGCTACCAAATTATTACCCAGAAAGCTTTTGGTGGCGAAATAAACATTCTTTGGCAAAGGAGGCCAGGAGACAATTCACAAGAGTCAAATGTTTCAACGTTTGAGCTCATTTATCATCATGAAATAATCATTTTTAAGAAAAATACATTTCGTAGACATGAATAAATATAAAAAATCTCTTTCCAATTAGCTATTGATCGTCACAATCAGAATTATATTTTTTTATCTGTTCGAGCGATATTTTTAGTTTGAGAGTTTCAAGTGTGGTATTTTTACAATACGGGGTTGGTTGAGGGGTTATACATGCAATATATTAATTTTCAGTAATAATATATCTTTTTTGGGTTTTTTATTTTTACTTCCCTACAAACCATCATATTTAGCGATCGCTCCCTCACTTCTTCGTATTTGAGTTCTACTCCCCAGATTTAAAGGATAATTCCTTTTTACTCCCTGAGAGGGACCTATCTGTAAATTATTTAATTTTTTTTAGTCCCTGATAGGGAGTCAAAAGGAATTATCATTTAAATCTGGGGAGTAAAACCCAAATACGAAGAAGTGAGGGAGTGATCGCCAAATACGATGGTTTGTGGGTAGGTAAAAATAAAAAAACCCATCTTTTTATGTGTAATTTAATAATAAATTTTACAAATGATTTATTAATCATTATTAAAATTTTCATTATATCATATATATTGTGGAGGTAAAAATCCGCATTAGGACACGTGTCATGATAAGACGATACATGGGTCATCTGGCGTAAGGCCCACTAGGCCCAATCCACGAAAAGCGATCTCATGATGATGTCATCTGATGTTGACACGACTAGACTAAAGGATTTAGTCAGACGGTCGAATACCTCGTGAAAAGATGGCACCTCGAGTAGTAAGGAAAAGAGGTCTGGTGACACTAATTATTCGGGTCGAGTAAGGCAGATCAAACCATGTTTGGTTTACTACCCCTTGCGGACATGTGCGGAAACATAACGCACGGGTAGGAATGCCAAGAGACACTGAGCAGACGTTGAAACGGTTAGAAGATCACAAACATCTGTAACTGCCACGTTGGTACTTAAAGCCCACTACTAGCAGAACGTTGGTCATCAAGGGCCTACGTGGAGAGTAATTATCCCTAGAAAAAAACCCACTAACACTTAGTGGAAAAACAGTTACAAGGTGACCAAATTGAACTACGTGAGACTTGATCCCTCCGAGGTATGTATGCAGCCTATAAAGAGGTCGCGCGATATGCACTATGAGGGCAATGAGAACAATCACGGTGATAGTCTCTACCTTTACCACCCAAAACTCATTTTGTTTGAACCTACCACTAAATACCCTTACCAAAATTCGTTTGAAGTTCTGAATCTCAAAACTACAAATTTAACTGTGGGGAGGAATATTCACCTCATATGTATATATATATATATATATATATATATATATATATATATATATATATATATATATAATATAGTATATTATATCGCATATAAATGAATTGAAAAAAATTTAAGGTATTGATTGTGGACATCTTTTTTAAAATATTTTTTTAATTTTACATGCACATCGTGTGTGATGGAAAACTAATAGAAAATCTAAGTGGGGCTCTAGACCAACTCATATAATAAGGCCCTATATATGTATATTAAAAAATTGAGTGACATTTTTTTTACCATATTAGTAAAAAAAATAAGACTAAACAAAAAAAATGATAATAATAATTGAAAAATAAAATGTACAAAAAAGTAGTCGTCGAGTTTTTCAATTTTTAAAAAATATAAATCACAAAAAAAATCATTCCATGTATAGAAAATAAATAAATCCCTATAAATCGACTAAAAATAACAATAACAAATATAAAAAAGATACGGATGATATTTTTAAAAATCAGAAGCAATATTTTGTATAATGATGTCAACAAAAATTACATTTTCAAAGAAAAATTATAAATTATAAATTTAAAATAAATAGGAAGACATATTCAAGTTTTCTTTATTTTTTTTAAATTTTAATGTGAAAAGCTTAACATAAAAAAATACTCAATTTTATCGAAGGTATTTTTTAACCCTTCCTTTTGTTTCATACTACATGTATTTACTGTTAATACGACTTATCTAAAAATGGAATGTTTACATATACATATTATCCTATTCCTAGTCCTTTCATTTAAGAAACATACAATTATAGCTAGGGCAATGTTTTTATACAACCTGTTGGAGCATTTTTATATTAATTAATTTTTAATTAATCTTTTCATTCATGCACATTCATATATTTAAGAGAATCATTTATGCCCTGTTTGGGTAGAGGCATAAAGGGGTATAAAGCTGGAATAGGTAGGAATTAAGGAAAAATGTTGTTTGGATAGATGGAATACAAGGGAATCCGAATGCCAGAATAAGGTGGCATAAAGGGGTATATCAATACCACCTCCCCCCATGGAATTAGTTATTCCATCCAAATGTATAAGAGAGACGATGAGCTGCGGTTCGTGCCGTCGGATTGGAGGGAGTGCAGGCTCGGAAACAGTTGTTGCCGATGGTGTTAATGATGGAGAGGAGGAGGGTGGTTTTGGTTTGGTAGTAGTGCCATTGAGGGGAGGAGGTGGTGAGACTCAGGTGGAGGGGGAAGTGGTGCTGCTACGTGCAAGGGAGCTTTTTTTTTCCGGTGAGATGTGCAAGGAAGATTATTATGTGACTCGATTCGTTTGGGGAAAAATATTTTATACATAAGTGTAAAGTTGTCATTTTAAAGGTTATAAATATTTATCAGCCCCCTTTTTTTATTTTTTATCTACCACTTATCTAAATTCAACCAAACATCAAAACTCATTATTACGTTTTCCAATGAGAATAACAAAAAAGCACAACCAAACAGAAAATCATTTATTCAATCGATATAGTAATCTATTCCTAGATTAGTCATAAACCCCATAATAACTTATGTCTTTATCCAAACGGCATCTTAAGGTATTTATATGTCTCTTTGAAGAATGTGTAAATTATTAATTTTAAATACATGAATGAATCTTGTAATGAATGATTCATTGGTGAATGCATGAAGGAACCTTGTAATGATGCAAAATATTGGATTATATTTCATAATTGTGTACGTAGGAAGCATGAACATGCATCAAATGAAGTTTATACATGCATTATCCCAGGAGGTTATAACTATAAATCACCCCTTATCCGGTGGCAGCATCAATCAAGCATAATATCAATCCATTAAAAAAAAGTGTGAGAATTTCTTGGCCAAGGAAGGTGTTTCTTTTTTGGAGCTTTGAGCTAATCCACTTGTGCAGATTGATGTGAGCTATACAATGTTTCAGTTGGACTGTTGTTCTAGAGGGGACGACCAAGAGAAAGTCTGCTAACCGGTTCGTGGATTGTCCAAACCGCAAGGGCTTGAATCTCCTAGAGAGAGCGAGATACCCGCGCCTAGCCTAATATTTCGTTTGCTTCTCAAAATTATTTGTAATATTTTTCTATATATTACAATATTTCATGTGGAGAGAATCAAGATCGGTGACAATCTTGGAGACAATCTTGTTGTAGCCAGCATCATCGATAAACTACCATCATCTTGGAGAGAATTCCGAAAGAGCATGCGCCACAAACAAAAGGAGATGTCCTTGGAGACCTTGATCACTCGCATTCGAGTCGAGGAAGAGGCAAGAGGACAAGATGCACTTATGCAAGAAAGTAATTGTGATGCTACCAAGGTAAATCTTGTCTCTGCAAATAATAACTTGCCCAATGGTCAATCTCCTAAGAATGCTCAATTAAAGCCTAAAAAGAATAACTTGAAAAAATTTGGTAAACCTCATTAATATGGTAAAGGAAATCCAAACCACATGAAAAATAACCAATCACCTTCTTCACATAACCAACAATACATTAAAATGTGTTATGTATGTGGCAAAAAGGGGCATGTTGCTCGAATTTGTAGATACCAAAAACATGAACCTATTCCACAGGCTAACGTTATCGAAGAGCCCCTTGTTGCTATGATAACTGATATAAATATGGTTCAATGTGTTGAAAGATGGTGGGCAGATTTGGTGCTAACAAGCACGTCTGCTATGACAAAGATTGGTTCAAAAAATATACTCCTTTTGAGGAGCCTAAAACAATTATGCTTGGTGATTCCCACACTACTCAAGTGCTTGGAAGTGGTGAGGCTGAACTTAAATTCACTTCTGGAAGGGTATTAACTTTGAAAGATGTTCTTCATACACCTTCCTTGAGGAAGAATTTAATGTCAGGTTTTCTCCTTAATAAGGCTGGTTTTAAGCAAACTATGGAATCTGACCAATATGTGATTACAAAAACGGGAATATTTGTGGGCAAGGGTTATGCATGTGATGGTAAATGTTGAGTTTAATGTAAATGGTAAACTATGGAATTTAATGTCAGGTTCAAACTAAATGTTGAGAATAATAAAGCATCTATTGTTTCTGTTTACATGCTCTCTTCTTTGAATTTTTGGCATGCTCGTTTATGTCATATAAACAGTAGATATGTGGGAGTAGTTTGAAATTAATTCTAAATGTGACAAAGGATTTCAAAAAATGTGAAACATGTAGTAAGGCTAAAATCACAAAAATACCTCATAAAAATGTTGAGAGAAATACCAAATTGTTAGAATTAATTCATACATATTTATGTGAATTTGAAGGGATTCTAACTCGTGGAGGAAACAGATATTTCATCACTTTTATTGATGATTTTTCAAAGTATACTAAAATTTATCTTTTGAAAAATAAAAGTGATGCTTTTGAAAAATTTAAATTTTTCCTCCTCGAAGTTGAGAATCAATTCGGTAAAAAAATTAAGAGGCTTAGAAGTGATAGAGGCCGAGAGTATTAATCATTTGAATTCAACTCTTATCTTGAATCCTTGGGAATTATTCATGAAACTACTCCCCCATATTCACCTGCTTCAAATGGTGTGGCAGAGAGGAAAAATAGAACAGTTATTGACTTGACAAATGCCATGCTCCTTCTAACCTATGGGGTGAAGCAGTTTTAACTGCTTGTCATGTGTTAAATAGGGTGCCACACAAAAAAATAAAATTCACACCTTTTGAGTTGTGGAAGGGACATAAATCAAATCTGGAATATTTTAGAGTTCGGGGTTGTTTAGCCTTTGTGAGGCTTACATACCCTAAAAGACAAATTAGGTGATAAAGCTACCACTTGTGTTTTTCTTGGATATGCAATAACCAGTACAACCTATTCTTGGACATTGAAAATAATAAAATATTTGAATCAAATGATGCCATTTTTCATCAAGAAAATTTTCCTTTTAAATAAAAAAACAGTGGGGGTCAAATACTTAGCCAAAATAGTTTATCAGAGCCTAGTTCTTCTACTCCTCGATTGCATAGTGATAAAAATTTTGAAAATGAGTCTCGGAGGAGTAAAGGAGCTAGAATTGAAAAAGTTTTTGGCCCAGACTATTATGTGTATAACATTGAGGAAAATCCAATTTCT
This sequence comes from Acorus calamus, assembly GCA_030737845.1. NCBI lineage: Eukaryota > Viridiplantae > Streptophyta > Magnoliopsida > Acorales > Acoraceae > Acorus > Acorus calamus. Next base: position 20,776,475 of record CM060861.1, read on the forward strand.
TTAAATGAGACTCTCTCTTCACCTGATTCATATTGTAGAAAGAGGCTGTAAATGATGAAATGGAACCACTGATTTCTAATAAAAGTTGGAAGTTAGTAGATTTACCACCGGGCTGTAAAACCATAGGGTGTAAATTATTAATTTTAAATACATGAATGAATCTTGTAATGAATGTATATTCATTGGATGAATGCATGAAGGAACCTTGTAATGCATGCACAATATTAATTGGATTAATATTTCATAAATTGTGTACATAGGAATGCATGAACATGCATCAAATGAAGTTTATTACGTGCATGTATCCCAGGAGGTCTAATGAGACTATCACCCCTTTATCCGGTGGCAATGCATCAATCAAGCATAACATCAATCCATTAAAAAAAAAGTGTGAGAATTTCTTGGCCAAGGAAGGTGTTTCTTTTTTGGAGCTTTGAGCTCATCCACTTGTGCAGATTGGTGTGAGCTATACAACGTTTCATTTGGGCTGTTGTATCCTAGAGGGGACGAGCCAAGAGAAATTATACTGCACCGGTTCGTAGATTATCCAAACCGTAGAGGACTTGAATCTCTTTAAAGAGAGAGAGCGAGATACCCGCGCCTCATCCTAATCGTTTCATTTGCTTCTCAAAATTATTTGCAATATTTTTCTATATATTACAATATTTCATTAACACAACCAAAACTTTTGAAGAGTCAATATGTGAAATGAAAGGGTAAATGTGAAAAATTTAAAGTTTCCACTTTTATATGAGCACCAGTAAAAAGTTTCCATTTTTGTATTACTTTGTCCATTGAAATACTTACTGTTATTCGAAGTGAATTATATACAGTGAGGTATACTAACATATTTTTTCTTTAAAATTTTTTTACACTGCAATACTACAATGAGTTTTTAGGGTGCAATAGGGCTATAAAAACAAAATGAGTGTATCGATGCCTTTTTAAATTGTTATATAAAGACAAGCAAGAGAAATTCATCGATCTTTCTATAGTATAAAGACCCTTTTGAAATTAGATTTGGGGTGTTTTTGGGTTTCTATGAAGCTGAGTTACCCAAATTCATTTTCAAACAGAAATATAAGGTTGCAGCTTAATTGCAGACATCTTATTGTAAAAAACAAGTGATCAAAAGTTAATTTTTTTATAATTGTAAAAAACAATTTTCTGTAAACTCAATTTTTTAATATTTGAAAAAAACTAACGCAAAAACTCATTTCCAAAGCAAAACTGAACTCATTTTTAACTTCATCAAATACTGAGAGGGATTCGTAATGGATTTAAAATAAAATAAAAACAATTTCGCGAGATATTCACTAACAAAAAAAATTTCTTGAGAAAAGATAGACTCAAATTTTCTCATCATTACATCCCTAATTATCCCCATAATACCGAGTACTAGTTATGGGAATTGAAATAATGTTACATGCAACCCTCTTCCATATGTTATTTGCATAATATAATATTTTTTTCTTACGTACATCTGATAACCACTTTTGTTATTAATATTGATGAAACATTAAAAATTCATTGCTTTTTTAAATAGTTATTTTTTAAAATGCCTAGTTAAGAAAATGAGGAGTTTTTTTTTATTGTGGTGAAACTGTGAAAGGCCTTACAGGGCTCAATTTATATTACCTCGTACAGAAGAACTAGTACAAAAGATGTGTGGAGGTGGACTCCTCTTGTACAAACTAAATAACACTATACATTTGATAGTAAGATTGTAAAATTGATTTTTTACAAATGCTGGATATAAAACTAATTCTGCAGGAAGCTGCATCCACCCAGTTTTTGAAAATCGCAGGTTTTAGACAATATTTGTCAAAAATCTGTTTGTAAGAAGCTGTTACAATAAAACTACTTAGTTACACGATTGTAGAAACAACTTCTTATAAATGCAAATGTTGGTCAATCATGCAACCAAATGCTTTCTGCGTAAATTGTGTACATAAGGCAGCAAAATGTGACAGACTAGTCCAGAGGAGGTTCAGCTCATATGTAGCCAGCTTTTTTTAACTCTCTCAATGCTATCCTGTAAATAGGTAGGACCAACTGTCCATCCTTGAGGCATTCCTCAAAATGGACTTCAACTCGAGCTTTAATGTGACTAATGCTAGGTTGCGACCTCCTAAACACACTTAATTAGCTTCAGCCAAATATGCCATAAACTAAGAACAAAAACCAGCCTACCCTCCAACTCTTTATTCATATACCAATTATGATGATATGCAAAAACCTGCATCCAACTTCAATGGAGCAGGAGAAAATGAGGAGTTGTAGCATTCAATGGAGCAGGAGAAAATGAGAAGGTAGATAAGGAGTTAATGCAGATCTGTGATTTTAACCGAATCATATATATCTTCAGATCTCTTCAGACATTGATGAATCTTGAAACCTTAAAATGCATGGTAACATCTATAGCGTGGGCAAACAAGCAATCCCATGTGATTCATTAATGAAAGTATGTGATCAATTAAAAAGTAGGGTCTCTTGCTACTGCAGCAATACGAGTCACCATGAAACAAACATTTATGTGGGGATATGTTACATGCAGTCCTATTTACATGTTCAATAAAAGAATTTTCTTATTAACTGAAACATATGATTTTTCATTTGATTATTCAAGAATTATTTTATTTATTCAATTAAAATTTATAATTTAAAAATAACTTCAAAACCATTTAATATTATACTCATTTTAAAGGTCTTAATGAGATCTTTTCAATAGTATAATTTTTATATAAATAAATTAATAATAATAATATTTATTAATGAGTTTTCATATAACATTATATTTTTATAAGAAAAAATGGAGGGTGTCGTTTAAGTTAATGTGCATTTTAGGTATTAAAACAAAACACATGAGAAGCGTTGGACAAGAAGACTACCTAATCAGGTGTAGCCGTGTCAAAGAGCTCACGAATAACATCAATAGGATTTTTTTGCAACCTTGGTATGTTATGACAAATCCACCGAACAGACCGAGGAGTTTGATCATCATATCTAGGGTCGGGTGCTGGGCTTAAAAAGGGAGGTGCTCATAGACCTAGACCTATGCATAAGGTTTTTGATAAAGGATTTAAAACAAAAAATGTATGTGTCAAACTTTTAAATAAATAGAATCAATACATGAACTCTATATACCTCCAATAGTGTAAGACAACCAAAAATTTGCTTACAATTCACTCGAGATGCAATACCAAGTTGCTAGTAGAGATGTGCAAGTGTTGCTAACCCCCAACCAAAGGAACTGGCACCATCAATGTCAACCAAAAAGCTAAGGCATGCTACCAGGATATAAACCCGGTCTTATCGTTGAATAATGTGCAACCAAGCAAAAATAATAAATAATCTCTAACAACACAATCTATTTGAGTGCTCGACTTCCCAACAGACTTATAAGCAAGCATATCTTATAGCCACACTAACATAACAGCATTATCATTGTACACTTGCAACTCATCCATAATCACTGGAAGTGGCAGATTCAGACATCCTTTAACTAAATCTGAAACTTCATCAATGGTTAAAGAGGTCAAACCACATATCACCTTCCAGATGACTCGAATGCCCACTATTTGGGCCACATCATCTAAAGTTATCATCATCTCCCCAAATGGTAAATAGATGGTATTTGTCTCAGGGAGCCACCACTTCACTATTGTAGTGATTAAAGGACTATTAAGGGTCTTGAAGCAATACATTTCCAGTGGTTACAACCCATTTTGTTTCACTCGATATGTAAAGGTTAGGGATTCCTTCTCCAAATCCCAGCTATCTAGTGTCTTGGCTGGTTAGCGACACCGCAATGATCAATCACCCTAAAAAATGTGGAACATGGATAAAGATGAACAACTTAATTATTTCATAACAAATTAATGTAAATAGTAGTTGTTACATTACATATCCTTACCATTCAACACACAATATGCGATATGATGCCTATAGTCCAGGAGTAGTTCTTTGGTCTTATGCCCTCCAAGAAAAGGACCTCTTATGCTATCCTCATCTATATCAGAGTCAACTGGTCTTCTACCTTGTCTCTCTTCTTCTTCGACCTCATGTCCCTCTTCATCAAACATTATCGCTTCATCCTCCACTTCCTCTTCTTGAGCATACTGTCGGTATCGCCGGGAAGGCCTCCCGGCGGTGCGCGGGTGCGCGCGTGCGTGTGTGGGGGTTCTTCGGGGATTCGGATCGGAGGCGTGCCCTGGCAGGCTCGGTCGGATCGTCTTCTCGGAAGGGTGAGGGGTGTCGTTCCTGGTTGAGGTGCCCGATAGCGTCTCAAGAGGATTCAGGGGTTTGTGTGATCGCCACCTACTTTTTTTAAAAGCAGGAAAAGGGTCGGGTTGGATTTGATCGCCTACGTGGGGAGTTTGTGGGGTCTCCGCTCTGAGACACGGATATACCGTACACAGAGGTGAAAAACAGATAATCATATTCTGCTTCCGGGGCTTGACTAAAGGAGTCTTGGGACATAGGGGTGCGAATGGGGTGTGTATAGGGGGCGGCTAGTGGGATCAATCCGTCTGGTCAGGGGCGGCTAATAGGGTTTAGCCGTCCGGGGCCTGGTTTGGTTTGGGCAGAACTTCGGTAGGAAATGGGTTTGGTTTTGGACAGGGGCTAAGCTAGGTTTAGCCCAAGTTTCTGGAGGGTGGAATGAGAGGGTATTTTATGTAGGGAAATGGGTATTTTTCTCACAAAAGGAGCTCTCTCTCTCTCTCTCTCTCTCTCTCTTGGGATTTCTAGTAGGGAAATGGAATGTGAATTGTGGGTTGTGGATTGTTGATGTGAATTGGTTGATGTTTTTTTTATTGTTGATGTTGTATTTGGGCTTGGGACCCCTCTATTTATAGTAAAAGAGAGGCAGGGGAATATCGAGGGGGTAATGGAGTGGGTTGGCTTCGATTAGACCTCTCATTAATTCTCTGGTCCTTCTGTCAGGACCAGCACTAGCCGCCCAGGATGGGGCGGCTACTTCCTGGTAGCCGCCCCTATCATAATCTGTCAAACGTCCCATCTCTGACAGGCGGTGACTTAGGTCGGTTACTTGGGTTGATCCGGCCAAGATTGGGCGGCTAAAGTTCATGACCCGCCGCAATGATCAGCATTTAATACTGCTTTATGTCCCATCCAGGGGACTGGTCCAAAGTCGGCCAGGGGGCGGCTAGTGCTAACTAGCCGCCTGGTATGGGGTGGCTAGTTAGGTCTAGCCGCCCCTTGCCAGGGACTCAGGGTTTTTGGGTTTTAGGGTTTTTCTTAGGTGGGGTTCTGGTTTAGGGCCAGGGTCTGGTTTGGGGTAGGGTTTGGGGTTTAGGTTTAGGTTAGGGCTAGGTTTGGGGTTTAGGTTTAGGTTAGGGCTAGGGTTGGGGTTTAGGGCTAGGGTTAGGGTTTCCGGTTTAGGTCAGGGCTAGGGTTAGGGTTTCTGGTTTAGGTCAGGGCTAGGGTTAGGGTTTCCGGTTTAGGTCAGGGCTAGGGTTAGGGTTTAGGGCTTCCTGAACTTTGGTTCTCTATTTAGATGTCCAAATGTGGGATACTTCCGGGTGTTACTTGAAGTATTTTCTGTCTCTCTGGACGGTCAAAATTGGGGTATCTACACATACGAGACAAATGATGTTGAAGGTGCAGTTTTAACCAACCTTTCATATTGACGTATTCGATGAGAGGCGATTTGAGGGACGCGCTATTTGGCAACCATCCTACATAAAGCGGATTGAATATTGGCATTTAACTATAGAGCAAAAGAATTTTTAAACAACCATGACATTCTAGAAAGGGTAAGCAATGTTCATTATTAAGAAGAATCAAATTTAAGCATTCTAAGAGTAATGCTCAATGAATGTGACGACATAATCATTTTAATTTCAATTAATTGAAATGTTTTTTTTTAAGATTAGTGAATTATAAATGGACATGAACCACCACTCTATTCATTAGTATTGAACCTAAACCCAATCCAATTCAATTATAACCCCTAGATTTCTATGAAAAACATAGGTTTCTATCAAAATCCTAGTTTTTTATTTTATTTTTATTTATTTTTTTATTTTATTTTTTTGGAATAATCAATATTTGAAATCACATATTGAACCCTAACCACAATCCAGTTCAAATAACCCTAGGTTTCCATGAAAAACCCTAGATTTATATCCAAAACCTATACAATCCAATTTAAACATAAACCCTAAGTTTCTATGAAAAACCTTTTTTTTTTGGAATACCCAATCTTTCAATCCACACTTTAGTTTTTTCTAAACCCTAAGAACAAGATGTGAGCAATAACATTAATGTTCAAATGATTCAAAAATAAGAAGGAATGATAGATTGTCTACAATGTGATTCGTAGGAATGATGATACGGCATGAGATTTCCGTTTCCTCTTATGAATCTCTGGCGGTGCACAGTTATGAAAAAGGTGGTCCAAATGAACGACAGTGACTTTGCAGATCGGCTAAGCAGAGAGGAGGAGAGGAAGAGCAGAGAGAAGAAAAGGGAGAGGAGAGAGTCGGCTTGGGGGAAATAAGGGAGGTGGGGTGGAATAAGATGTTTAAATGATTGTTATAAAAAGTGTGGTGGGATTAGGCATAACAAAATTAGTGGGTTATGGGAATAGTCAGTAGGGGGGACAACAAAATGGTTGGTGGGGTTAGACGCACCTTCTAATAATTATGTAAAATTTTAGGGGCATAAACGAAAATAAAAATTTAGAATTATCATATCAAGATTGTAAGAAAAATATAAATAAAAGATTTACATGAAAAATCTAATTATTTTTCAAATCATATTAGAATTTAAAAGATTTAAAAGATATACTAATGGGAAGTGTTTTCAATTGCATGTAACACAATTTTACATCTTTACCCCTAATGAATTTGTTAAAGTCTATTATTATAAAACTAATACTTAGTCTCCTAATCTTATCTTAGGATTTTAAATAGATAATTAGATTTTATAATTCTATCTACATGACCAAATTCAATTTTGTAACTTTCTTCTTTCATCACACTAGATTGAATGAATGGTGGTGATCGTGTCACATCAACATTTTTTTTGTTATTAATTTTTATTAGATTTAGATAATCATTGAATATAGGTGACAAATAATTAATTTTGAGTCAAAATGAATTTTGATATTTAATCTTATGTTTTATCATGAAATAGTCATTTTTGAGAAAATTTTATTTCACAGTCATAAGTATATATCTAAAATCTCTTTCCATTGTGTTATTGATCATCCCAATCAAAGTTATACTTGAAAAGTTATGAATTTTTAAGAATTTTAAAATTAATTTAATTCTTTATGTTTTGTATATTTGTATAAATTGGATCCAATAATGTTTTCTAGGCTCCAACTTCACAAGCCCCATCATAGGCCCATCTCTTTTTCTTGTTGTCTTCTCTGCATTTCCTCCTCCTCAATAGTCCACTTGTGGCCATTGTTGCTGCACACCTCGTAACTCTCTCGGATTTTTTAATCCTATAAAGTTCGAAAACATTGTTTTGTTCTTTATGGAGTTGGATCTTCCATCAACGCCTACCGGATCAGGTTTTATTTATGTTTTGAATGTCATTTTTCATAGTTGGATTTGTTTTTTTATAATGTTACATTTTATATATAGAACATTCTTCATTTTTTTAAATCTATGTCGTTTTTGTTACATTCGTAAATGTAACAGTCAACCACATACGTGTATTGATTTATATTTGTTACATTTATAATTGTAACAATGAATTACAGGTAAATTGAATGGAATGTAAAACATTTAGAAATACATATATATAAATGTAACAATTTTTATTAAAATGAAACTAATAGTTTATGTAATATTTGTTAAATGTAACTCACAGCAAAACAAGTGTTTGATATTTTTCATGAAATGTAAAGATTCGTTTTAAAATTGTTTAAACATTGCATAAAATATTAAACATTTATGTAATGTAAATGTAACAGTGTTAATGTAAATATAACAAAGGATGTAAACATGTAGGAAATGTTTTTACTGCTGTTTGAAGGATTTTAACGAAAAATAATTTAGGTAGTTTTGGTATTATTTAGGTAAGTTTTGGTGTAACTGAAATAGAAAATTCAATTATTATGTAAAGATTTCAAAATTTAAATTTTGAAATAGGGTGTAACTGAAATTAATATGAAAGATTTGTAACCGAATAGAAAAAAAAGGGGATTTGAGTTAATGAGATATATTTTTAATGAAGGACATATCCGTATTCTATCATTTTTCACTTTTTCAAAAGTCAACAAACCATTTAAAACCAACCAATAAAGTAATGACACCTCATGGGGCTTGTGATTTGGGTCCTAGGCATCACCACTGAATTGTATTATATCATCCATATCCACCAAATAATATATATATATATGGTCGCGATTACGTGCGGTATGCGGTCGGTGCGGTTTACGACGTGGGCCGTCCGATCGCGGGTCCATCGCATCCAACGGTCGACGTGAATCGCACCCGACCGTCCGATGCGATGGACCTGTGATCGATGGCCCGTGATCGCGCACCGCACCGACCGTAAACCGCACCTAATCGGCTCCCTATATATATATATATATATATCACATTTTAGGAAAATAACCCTGATGATTTGTTATTTCTAATAATATCATTTTAAATAGGGGTGCAACTCGAGCATGTTGGGTCGAGTTAGAGCTCAATTCAAATTCAACCCGAGATTGGAGAAATTCAACCCAAATTAGGTTTGTGTTGCACAGGTTCGAGCTCGGGTTGAACCCGAACGCTAAAACCCCAATCAAAACCCGCCCAAAATTTCGGATTAGGTAAGGTTTAACCTGTCCAAGTTACACTCGTAATTCTAAAGGATTTATATTGTACATAATCGTTTTTTATCCATTCGATCGTTATTGTTTGTTTTAGAGTTTTAAATGGGGTATTTTTACAATATATGGTTGGTTGAGGGGTATATATGCAAAAACACATATTCAATTATAATATCTCTTTTATGTGTAATTTCATAATAAATTTTTGAAACGATTTATATAGTCATTGCTAAAATTTTATGTATATATAATATGATATATTATATCATATACAAATAAATTGATAGAAATTGAGGCTATTAGTTGTGTGTAGCCTTTTCAATTTTTTTTTAATTTTTACACACATCGTGCATGGGGAAGACTAGTTAAAATTAAACACGAAAAAAATGGTATAACGTAAATATTAGTTCAGAAAAACGAACAAAAATCATTTTTCATAAAATAATTTTAGTATCAACAAACTCACGATTTTGTTTTCATTTCCAAGGAAAAATTGATTCTCGTATACCCATATTTGTACCAACATTTAAATTTGAGTAAAAATCACAAAAAAATCTCTTAAATCATTTACTCATATCAAATCAAATTTTTACCTAATTCAAGGGAGTCTCAAACTTCTATCCAAATCTCCCAAGGCTACTTTTTATTCAATTCCACATTTTTAAGCCCTCTTTTGGATGGGAGAATAGCGGAGGAATAGAGGAGAATAAGACCAAAAAATTGTTTGTTTGCTAGGAATAAGGGGGTATAACTATGCTAGAATATTTGAGAATAAGCTAATCCCCTATAGAATTTTGTTATTCCACCCAATCTATTTAAAAGGCACAAAATAGACTCACATGTCAAATCACATGTCATCACCTTTATTAAATCAGTGGACCCACATTTCAAATTAATTTTTCTCATTATATAAATCAAACAACAAAAACTTTATTATTAATTTTTCAACGAGAATAACTAAAAACACAATCAAACAAAAAATGACTTATTCTTTACATATACTGAAATAGTTATCTATCTTAGAATAGCTTATGTCGCTACTCAAATAGGCTCTAAGATTTGAAAGGATGGTACTGAAGATGACCTAAAATAAGAGCACGGATCTAATGACTGACTTCAGTCAGTCCAGTCAATATCGAACTGCATATCCCAATTGTGGGGTACATGCGTCAGTATCACTTTCTTATTCTATCCACTCAACTCTGGGCAGTACCATCAATAAATATTCAATAAAAGAATGAGACCAATACCCACTTAATAATTGGTTGTGTATTTCTATTGATAGGCTGTGTAGTTCTAGTTAGGTCTGTCAACGGGTCGCGAGTCGACCAGGACCCGACCCGATAAAAGACTGAAATATCTGACCCGAAGGATCAGACAAATCAAAACAGGTCAAAGTCTGGGTCCACCCCGACTCGATCCTATGAACCCAATTGACCCAATCCAAATACTATGTGATTTTTTTTATTTATGATCCAACCCAACATTTATAATTAAATATTGAATAATTATTTAAAATTTTAAGCATTTGAAATATTTTTACAACCTTTTGACTTCATGTAAAAACATAATAATAATCCAAACCGTATTTGAATTGTTCCCTTATAGAACATTAAAAATTTAAAATACTGAAGAATTATTTATAATATACTAGACTTTATTTTTAAAAAATGAAGCCATTGTAGACCCTTAAGATGTTTCTCGACCTTTCTTGATTTGACCTAGGTCTGTTAGTGGGTTGACCAGACCTGATCCGAGCTGAGATCAAATGTGGATCCGACTTGAAGGACCTGACAATCAAACGGGTTAGGTCCGGATCCACACCTATCCGACCTTGACAGGCGATTAAATCGAATCCAGACCTCACCGGACTCCTTAAATAAATTCCATGGGATTTCAAATCACTTAATTGCAAAGTTGCAATAAAACGAACCGTGTATTTCGAGCACTGACCGAGTGGGATTGGAGATCACTATTATCGTTCCCGTTGCACACCAGCAAAACCTCCCTCTCCCCACAGCAATACCTCCCAACACAGGGAAATAGAAGAAGAAGATGGCGACCAAAGTCTTGATGGTGAGGTTCTTCTCTAGGTGATTCACTCTTTCATCCACTCGTCTGTTCTCTTCCCCACTCACTCGTCTCTTGCTCTGTTGCTTTTGTTGTTGAATAGGTTGCAGAGAAACCCAGTATCGCCCTCTCTATTGCTTCTGCTCTTTCTGGTGGTCGTGTAAGTCTCTCTCTTCTTTTAGTTTCTAAAAGGCCCTCCCTTTCTGGGTTTTTTTTTCTTGGGTCTTGATGGTAGGCAATTGTAGCCGAAGTTGATCGGCTTCGGATTAGAAAAAAAGAATTATTTGATTGTTTTTGAACTGATGAGCTCGCCATCTCTATACCAGTTGATTTTAATAACTGGATTTTATGTACCCAATGAAAGTAATTGTGAACCAATTGCTAGGTTTCCTGGGTGAATTTGTTTTCGGTGAAGATTTTGTATTTTTTTTTAATTAAGTGGGGAGAATTTGGGACGAATCCACAAGGGCAATAAGATTTAAATGGGTGAATGAAACATGAGAATCCGTAGCGAATAAGAAAATAAGTAAAAGAAGAAGAAGAAGAAGTGGTTTATGTGGTTCCCTCAATGTGAGGTACTTCCATGTACATTTATATATGGATATGGATACGAGTAACATGTCTGGTAGACTGGTACAAATACGTAACTGATACATTACTTGAAAAGATGTGTGGATACATGTGCTTTTAGTAAACTATAAAAGCTGTTAGACTACATACATTGCAATTAGAAATTGTTATGGGTTAGGTTGGTTAACTTCACTTCTATCATGTTGTTATACGGGATTCATCTCTTTCTTTAGGAAGCAAAAAGTTGCAATTTTAATATTATATAAGAAACAATTTTAAGAACAATAAGCTTTCTATATTTAAGGATTAATTACTGCTTTCAGAGAGGTATTATTATGAATGCGTGATACACAAAATGATGATTAATGCATGAAGGGGAATCTTCATTGTTAGGTTAGGGTCTTGCTACTGTGGAGGCATGTAGCCTCTTGATATCATAGATTACCAGTAAAATGTAATGATGGGTTCATTTAGACTGGCTGTACTGCCATTGTCTCTAATAGTTGTGTACACGTGCTTTGTATTTGTTGAATATGAAAATCATTTACTTTGTTTTCATTTAATCATAGTTCCTTATGAGAACTTGTGATTGGCTATCTGTATATATAAGTTGGGAATTCATGTACAGTTGTTGTACACTTATTAGAGGTTTCCAAGTTAAATAATTTTATCTGTGAACCTTTTTTTTTTTTTTTTTGAGACGGAATGGTAGGCATTAACCATAAATTTATAGTATACAAAACATACAAAGAGGTTTGTGGTTGAGGAGGTTTCTACCACAAGCCAAGAGGGGGAACACCCCGCGATTCTTCAATTACAATTTTTCCCGCCACATACACAACCCCTTTGGCCCCGGCACATGATGTACCCCACTCTTTAATGAGAGAAATAATCATCTCCCATACATTCTTGAAATATGTGCGTGTTCCCTAAAATATAAGGTGATATCTCGCGAGCCATATTGCCCATTAGAACTGCCGGGATGAAGGACTGCAAAATTTTGGCCTTCTTGCTTCGGTCACCCCAGTCCTTCATAGCCCAACTCACTGCCCAAAGCTTCTGCGAGGAAGATAACCGGTCGTCCATGCCTGTGGCCAAAAAGGCAGTGGAGCATGAGATGTTCCGCCGTCTCCTCGTCAGCCCTGCACATAGCACACACCTGGTCATCGTGAACAACCCATTTAGCTCTATATGCCTTCGTCAAGATGCGGTTCTGGTAGAACAGCCAGAGGAACATTTTTACTTTGAGAGGGACCTTAGTGCACCAAATATCCCGGAACTTGGATGCCATGACCTCGAGCCGTGGCTTGGCGCGCCTCCACAGTCATAACAACCACGAATAGGGAAGGATAGGCGCTTCTGAGGAATCCGAATCGGGCAGTCCGTCACACCCTGCTCCAGCCTCAGTTCATTCAGCTCCCGAAGAAGGTCAACAAGCAGAGCACGGTCCTCCTGACGCATGGTCTGATGAAGTAGTAGTTCCCAATGCCCACCCAAATGGTTAGCTGACCCGAATTCACTTACTGTTCCAATTTTGTTTCGAGCCGAATGAAATAGTACAGTAAATCTGATCTTGAGATCACTCTCACCCAACCAATGATCATGCCAAAACCTGATAACCTTGCCATCCCCAACTCTCCATCTAATTGCCTCCATGAACCCGTTAGTTGCCTCCAGGATGCCTTTCCAAATCTTGGATAGATTTAGGGAGCCGCAGGGAAATCTGTTCAATTGCTCGATGCCGCATTTGTATCGCGCTTTCAGAAGCCTACACCACTGTATGTCACGGTTGGACAACCACCTCCACTTCCACTTACACAACAACGCCTTATAAAGGTCTGCCAAGTTTAAAACCCCAGCCCCCCCATATTTTTTTTGGCTGCAGACTAAGTCCCATTTCACAAAGTGGACTTGTCTTCCTTCCCCTCGCTCGCCCCCAAAGAAATTTCTTGCAAATACCATCCAGTTTTTGAAGGATCCCCGCCGGAATCTTGAAAATGGATAGGAAAAAAATTGGGAGGTTCGAAAGCATTGCTTGTAGGAGGGTCAAGCGTCCACCCATACTGAGTGATTTGCTCTTCCACCCCTCGAGTCTTCATTCAAATTTATGAATAAGTGGTTGCCATTCACATTTCTCGAAGCTACCCAGGTGCAGTGGGAGTCCAAGGTGCCGGATAGGAAAGATTTGTGCTTCACAACCAAAAATTCTAGCAAAGGACTCAAGCTCTTCCTCGTCCACGCGAATGCCAAGATCGAGCTTTTGTGGAAGTTGATACGAAGCCCGGAAGAGGAGCTTGAAACATTTACACACGAACTTGACTCCACGAATAGAATCAGGATCTGCCGAGCATAGCACTACTGTGTCGTCCGCATATTGGACGTGAGTCACCTTCGGGCCATCCCCTCCGCAGCTAAGCCCAGAGAACCATGTTGGTCTGCTTCGGCCATCTTCATCATTCTGCTGAAAGCATTGGTGACCAAGGTGAAGAGCAGCAGTGAGAGTGGGTCCCCTTGGTGAAGTCCTTTGTTGATGTAAAAGAAACCACTGGGATTTCCATTCACCAAAACAGAGGCTTTAGTTGTGGAAATACATTCCTTGATCCACCCATAGTTGTCTGGGCGACGCCTAGGCGCCGCCTAGGCGACTAGGCGGTCCAGATGGACCTAGGCGACCGCCCGCCTAATAGCATGTTAATTAAGCGGGCGCCTAGGCCCGCCTACCCCTCTAAATCACGCCTAGCCCGCCTTAATCACGCCTAGCCCGCCCAATCCCTCGCCTAACCTTAAAAATAAAAGACAAAATAAAAAACACACGATCAAAAGATTGAAACATCACCTACCCTGCAGTCAACGGTGCAGTGAATTCTCCCAGTCCCAAGTGAGTCTCTATTGATTTTTTATCTCTCCCTCCTATCTCTCTTCAAAATTTCTGAACTCTTATCTCATTCTCCCTCAATCTCTTCCCCCCTTTTACCTTCTTTAATGCTACTAGGGTTAGATTATATTAGTTTTGTTGAAATGGACATGAACCAATAAATTACTTTCATATGTTCTTTATTCATAAATAACATTTCTTCATTTTAAGTAGTATTCTTGAAAAAATTAAAGAATGGATAAACAGATAAATAACTTTAATATAATTACTAATTTAAATAATAAAATCTTAATTAAGCGCCGCCTACGCCTAGGCGGCTAGGCGCGCCTAGGCACGCCTAGGCGGCTAGGCGGTTGGCCACCGCCTAGGCTCGCCTAGCCGCCCAGACAACTATGGATCCACCTAATCCAAGTTGGTTCAAAACCATGACATTGAAGGGGATGGATTAGGAAGTTCCTGTCAACATTATCATAAGCCTTGGAAAAGTCAAGTTTGATGACCACCTCTCCTACGACTTTGGTGAGAAGCAGAGATGCACTCTTGGGTCACCATAAACCGATCTTGAAGAAACTGACCTAGAATAAATCTGTGAACGCATATTGAAGTCTACTTGTGATATCTTGATTTTTTTGGTTTGGTTCATAGATAGATCCTCTTCTAGATTTTATTTAATTTGTTGTTTTAGTTTTCCTTTTTGTTGTATGTCATTTTCCCTTACTATATATTGTTTGGGAAAAGGTAGTCAAGTTATAAAAGAATTATTTAATAAAAACAAATCCATTTGACACAAGAAGTTGAGAAGGTTCCATTTATTAGACGGATAATCAAGAAAGTGAGTAGGGTTATTTTTAGTTGTATGGAGCTTTTAAAACTTGAAAGGGTCTTGGCTATTAAGGGGTGGTGATACTTATTAATCATTTTTTTGGTAGGTAAATAGTGGAATTGAAACCCATGACCCCTTGGTTACAAATTTTCTTGTCAACCATTGAGCTACGGGTCCGAGTCCCATGCTTATTAAATCATTCTTAAGTTGAAAAATTGATATTTCATATAAAATGGAAGCCTCTTATTGGATAATGACATAAACTGTCATTTTTTATTTACAATATACATGAATTGATGCATAGTGGAAACATCTAACTTTGCTTTTCAAAACAAAAAGAGTTGCTAGTAAATGATTCTGGGATTCACAGGACTCAATAAATCTTTATGACATGGAACATTTAATAGGTTACTATGTTTTTCTGTGATGGAAATTTATTTCATTTTTTTCCCATAAGAATGTTGAAATTTGTGGCAACTCACTCCCATTGGAATGTCTATAATTTAGATATTCTTAATTGCACTGAGTACAATCTTGAACAATTAGTAATCTTGAACACTGGTTACTATAATTTCTATTGAATAGTTTGTAATATAAAATGAGAAGGTGTCTCCTTTGAACCCACATTGGTAAAATATCCAAGTTTTTCTCACCTTTTGTAATGGATCACTTGTTGAGTGGTGTATTGAAAAGACAAAAGAGAGAAAGTGGTCGCGCATGTAGGTAGTGTGCTATATGGTGCATTATCAGGCGCACTTAACACTTTGCACTTATGTGAGTAATAAAATAAAAATTATATATTTTTTTGCTAAATTTTATTTTGTAATTTGAATAGTTGGAAGCCCAACAATCATATCTTTTGGAGACTGCGATCTTTCACACTTCACAACTCTATTTTTTTGGAAAAACTACAAGGCTACCAAAGTTTGCAATTTTATTTAAAAGTACAACTATTCAAAGAGGCAACTCTACTGGCTTTATAAATTCCCATTCATTCTGCAGAATTGATCGTCAGTTTTCCAAACAGTTTTGCCGAGAGAGTTATAGAAAATCTTCAGATTTGCTATCTGCAGGTTTTCACTAAGTTTTGTTGTATCCTTGAAGCGATTTACTACGATACGTTAGCAAACTCTTTAGAGCGTGGGTGCATATATCGCTTTAAGGAAAGCATTTGCGTGCCTCAAAACTTCCGGTTCTTCTTCATTTTTCTCAATTCTACAACAACATCATCACCACAAGATGATCTTCACCATCTGCACTTGTTGCACATGGGTGATAGAAAGAGGACCGAGAGGAATTTCATGCTATTTAGACATTTCTTCTGTTCGATGATCTATTGCAATTGTATTTACATGGGACTTTGGCACTGAACTATATAGTATCAGAGATTTTAAATATGGTTTGATAGCCTCGAATAGTGTGTAATATGTGTGTTTAATTTATCCAGTTGACAACTCATTGAGGTAGCACAGATGTCCATGAGTTTGATGGTGTGTTCCAAGGACGTCAAGCCCATTACAAAGTGACCTCTGTTATTGGACATGTTTTCAGGTATCCTACTTTCTATCAAACTTTTATAATTTTTAAGTGTGAAATTCTATTTTGTGAATGTATTGTTTTGCACTGTGAATGCAGTTTTCCTTTATCTTTCTGTTATCTGATTCTGTATTTGAATGCAAATTCTAATGTCGAAGAACTTCATGGTGATAAAATTGCAGAATGCCAGTTTTATTATTATTTTTTCTTTAGTCATGTTTCATTCTTTTCATTGCTCGACTGTTGGAATCAGTTTGTGGCTTTGTGCAGCTGCATATGTATACATATTCAGTTTTTTTTTTTGAAGAATGGTGCTCCCAAGGGTTTGATCCCTTGACCTCTTTCAAAAATGTGGGAAGTGCTTGCTAACTTAACCAAAGCTCGGTTCGTTATGCATACATATTCATATGATCACAACTGCTGAACTGCATGAAAAACTGCTGCAATATTAGTATTTAGCATTCTCTCTTATATAGAAAATGACAAATAATTTTGTGTTTTCCTGAAATATTCTGAATTCTCATGTTGTCTATATTTCCCTTGTCTCAAATACGAAATTTTTTTACATTCTTTTTCTGTACCAGTGTAGATTTTCCACCAAAATACCAAAACTGGGAAGTGACTGACCCCATGGATCTTTTTGAGGCTCCAACTGTGAAGTTAGAATCAAACCCAAAGGTAATTTTCAAACTTTTGCGTTCTTTTATTCCTTATTTATGCTATTCTATTTGTTTCAGTTATTCTTTCCCTTTGTTCGATCATTTGTGTTGCACAAACTCCCAGAACAGAGATCCAGCATGGTCCCAAACTCAACCAACATCTCATTCGATCATTTGTTTGCTCCATCATTTATGACAATCTATTGTCTTATATGTATTTTTATTCTGAATTTAACTAAACTACAAATTAACTATTTATTTATTATTGACCACCCCCAGAAAAAATCATAGCATCTCCTCTGTTTTTGGTAGTGTCGATGACAACGACAACGATGGTGATGACCAACTCTATGGTAAAGTAATTTCTGGTGTATGTTGAACATCTTCATTTCTGGTAGTATCTATAATATTTACTATTACTTCTACAATCATGTCCCAAGATTGCTACTTAGTGGTTCTGAGTACCATGATGGCATGATTTACATGCTACTCGAATGTTCCCCATGGGTCATTTTGTGACTAAAAATATCATGCATATGTGACAGAGAAAGAATAGAGAAAAGGGGAGAATTAAGGGTTGACCCCCTATTTTGTGTGTGTGTGTGTGTGTGTATCAACCTAGCTTCTTACAAATGAAATCAATCCTTTGCTTTGTGAATGACTTAGTGATCAAATATGCAAATCGATCTCCATCCTCACATAAGGATCTAGTTGAGATATCACCACCGAACACTCTCTCACAAAGTGGCAATCATCTTCAATCTCCTTGGTCAATTCATCGCTGCTTGATTTTCAGAAAACATCTTCAGACAGGCAGTGGAACCAAGAAACCTAGCTTAAGTCACGTCAGCTCACAAGATATATCTGCCATTGCAATGTATTCTGCCTCTACACGATCTTGTCACACCTCCATATTTCTTGCATCTCCAAGAAACCAAATTACCCCCAAAAACATAGTATCCAGTGCAGACTTATGATTATGAGGAGAACTAGCCCGGTTTGAGCTAGTAAAACCTGTAACCTGAAGACCATGAGACTTGTACACACGCATATGACAAGGATAACTTCAAGTTTCCCATTATCTTGATGCTTGCCTCCCAACAAGGAACTATAGGAGACTACTACATATGTCACATCTAATATGTTTTAACATCAGCATTGAAATTTCATATTTTTATTCTCTGTCTCATTCTAGTGTCTTATTCTTTCAGGGTCAATTTTATGATTCAGTTTTTTTTTTTAACAACCTTTAACGCCTTAAGGACCTTTTATGCTGTTCAATGTTAATGTGCATTGCAAGATCTTGTTTATTGACTGGGAATGTAGAAAGTAAATACTTATTGTGAAAGGTGGTTATCTATTTGTTATTACTTTTTTTTATTCTCTTACATTGATCCTTTTATCATCTGTTCTGACAGTATGCCCTTTATGATTTGAAGGCTCATATATGTAGGCATTTGCATCAAGAAGCTCGCGGCTGTGGGTCTCTTGTACTATGGCTGGATTGTGATCGTGAAGGGGAGAATATATGCTTTGAAGGTATAGTACCACTGTATGGAGAACTAGTGAAAACTTGTGATTTATTGCTTCCAGATATGCATGGCAGTATTAGTTGTTAACTTGTGTAACTGAAAGAAGAGACTTCCCATGGTCATATCTTCAAGTTTTTATTAAATAATATGTCTATTATGGCTCTTGTTCTTGAATCTTTTTGCATTTAGTATATGGTCATCATGAAGGCTTTGCTAAATAAACCAGCAATACCTTGAAAGCATTTGGCTGAAATGATCAAGTAATTATAATCGCCACAGCTGGAGGATATAACATTGCTTCTTTTCTTTTGCTGTTCAAACTTATACTATCTTGTCTACCAATCAATGATATGATCTTATTTTTTTTAAAATAGAATTGGTTGGCCTACCGCCAATCTATTAGAATAACAAGGAGTACAAGCCAAGAAAAATACAAAAAAAGAAAAAGAAAAAGGGAAAGGAGATCAAACCAGTAGACAAGACATCTACTGGCCACCACCTGAGGTCTCCTGCTATTCCTCAATTCTCAATCTCCC
Source organism: Acorus calamus (assembly GCA_030737845.1). Taxonomy (NCBI): domain Eukaryota; kingdom Viridiplantae; phylum Streptophyta; class Magnoliopsida; order Acorales; family Acoraceae; genus Acorus; species Acorus calamus. The sequence continues at coordinate 20,795,879 of CM060861.1, forward strand.
TCTCTCAGAATACACCCTAGCAGCCCCCCACCAAAAATGTCCCCAATCTATGGAAAACATTCAATGGACTCCCAAATGTTTTCGATGAGTAGAGAACCACCATGAAAAACTACTTGATTTCTCGTCAACCAAATGCTCCAAATTACCGCAAGAATAACAATTTGGGAGATCTTTGCTTTGCCCCTTTCTTCTTGAGTCTTTTCCCATCACTCCATATTTGGTCCAAGGAGATGAAAGTAACAATGCTACATGATGCTTGGTCCATTAGATTCCATAGGTTCTTCGCCATGTCCCATAGACAAAAGAGATGAGTGATGTCCTCGAGGTGGGCCCACATTGGGAGCACACCGTAGGCTTCTCCAGGACCAATTTTGCCCTAGAAACCTTCGTGAGGATCCTTTCTTAATAAACAATCCACAAGAATGTTTGAGCCATTTTTGGACTGGAACGATAGGCCTTTGTCTTCTATTCAAAATAGGGACAAAAGCCCAAAATTGGAAAGTACAGAGCAAAAGAAATGAAATAAAATAAAAGGATCTCCAGTAGAAGAGAAACCTACATAGAAGCTCCGCCCACAGCTCATCCAAGGAAGTAAAGTCACACGCCGGTGGCCAGATGCAGCCAATACCAGACCCTATGCACCAGCGAGCAACTCATGAATAAATGGATCTCGATCTTATCCTCTTCGCTGCACAGAGAACACCATCTGTCAATCATCAGGGACCAGCGCACGATACAAGGCCTTATGAGAGCTTTATTGAGAAACATGATCCACATGAATGCCTTCACCTTCAAGGGCATATGGACCACCATATCCCCTTATGTTTTGTGGCAGTTACCTCAGTAACCGGAAATTCCTTTCTCAACCACTTATAACAACTTCGAACTGAAAATCCTTCCGATGGTTTCAGATTCCAAATGACCTCATCCCTCCTCGAGGCCACCAACGAGCACTCTTGAAGAAACTCCAACAACTCAAGATAGCCCTCAATCTCATCATCATTCAGATTCCACCGAACATGCACCTCCCCAAACCCTGTCTCCCCATGGGGTGACCAAAACTGATGAGTTGTGCCATCTCGAACTGTAGCTATCTGGAAGATCTGAGGGAATCTAAATGAGAGAGGAGCTGTTACTACCTGTTTCTTGAAACTTGAAAGAGATAGTCGAGAGACAAAATATTGAATGTATCGAAGTGGTTGAGCTGGGAAAACCCTCCACCGCAATTTTGTTCGGTAAACCCATCTTATTCCGAAGTATATCATCGATGGCATTGCATTCAGAATTCTAGTCATTCAGGTCTTGGAGGAGAACCAGGTAATTTCCAAGGACAGTAAATTGGGGATTTGTCAAGTCTAATTATGATTATGGATTGTACCCAAAAGTCAAAGGCTAGTTGTAATTTCTCTCGTGAGATAAGAAAATCTCTTGTTGAGAAGGTGGATTTGAAGATCATTCGCATAAACTATCAAACTGTTGAACCACCATGAGGTTTTGAGATTATCATGGTGTAAACCTGATCATATGATTGATTATTGGAAAATGCAATATGTCAATTTATCCAGAGAGGAAACATTCAATTGATCTGCACTTTATTTTAATTCTTTTTAGCTTTGCTTTGTGTACAGGGAACTCATTCATTCAATTCCTGTAATTTGTGGCCAAATACCCCTCAAAATTGTTGTATTTTTTTGAAGATATAGATCTATTTTATTAATAAAAGAAGCCCCCGAACAAAGGATGGAAGCAGTTTTGAATTTATGATCATGAATTTCTCCTCTTATCATATTTAGAAATGAGCCTATGCACTTTCCAAATTATCTCCAAAGAATGTTTCTGGTGGAGGAGTTTAATTTTTTTTTTTATTGATCCGAGTGATTTTTTTTATCAGATAATTATTAGACACTTTTTATTACTTTACTGTTCTCAGTTATTGAATGTGCTGGGTTTGATGGATCTGATGCTGGGAAAAGACTGTATCGTGATCGATTTTCTTCTGTTACTGAAAAAGACATATCGAAGGCCATGGACAACCTTGTCAAACCCAATAAAAATGAAGCACTAGCTGTTGATGCCCGTCAACAGATTGACTTAAAAGTAGGAGTTGCATTTACACGTTTTCAGACCCGTTATTTCCAAAGCAAGTATGGGAACCTGGATTCAAGAGTGATTTCGTAAGTTTCTTTGCCTACCATTAAACTTCCTCTAACACGCAGCATTTTCACTTTTGCTAATATGCCACATACTTTTCACTGTTACAGTCTTTTCGTAAGTAATACCGCACACAGTTTCTTTTTTGATCCAACTTCTTGTTATGTCCCACTATCAACCTCATTGATCTCTCATGTAATTCTGGTCCATGTAAATGTTTTCAACTTTGTTTCTTAAGAGATGAGCTCACACATAAAGCTGGAAACTCTAGCTGGAAATCGGGGCAGCTGCAATCTTGCAATCTTGTTTCTTGAAGGCAGTTGCAATCTTGTTTCTAGCTGGAAAGTGGGGCAGCTGCAATCTTGTTTCTGGAAAAATGGCCCTTAAGTCGTGGGGCTGGGTTGATCACAATTATCGGTGCATGATAAGTTATTGTAACCTAGGTTGTGTATTCTTGAAGTTAAGAAGCTTTTTGGTGAAGCTATTTTTTAAAGTATGAACTTAAAAGTAAAAGCTGTTCAGAAATGTAAATTGGTAAAAAAAAAATTATATTATTTTTAGAAGGTATTTTTCTTGAAAGACAGTTGACTAAAACTCCTCCTTTCTTATTAGTTAATTACTTAAATATCATTGGATTGTTTCTGCCATTGACACGTAGAATCATTGAGTGAGGTTGATTCTGTGTCTTTCTCTAAGGGAGGGTATGGTCGATTGCCCACATTACTGTGAACTTTCCTGAGGGGGTGGGGGAGGGGGGTTTATTTGAAATACCATATTTGCTTTGGTGTTGCTCAAGAGGAAGGGGATGGGTGGTGTCCCCCCCCCCCCCCCCCCCCCCAAAAAAAAAAAAAAAGAAAAGGAGGTTTGCTTAGTATTGCATGTGTAAATTTTTGTGAATGTCTTTTATAAAATTCATGAGGTGTACACAACATGCCACCTTGCTCCTTGCTCCTTTGCATTTTTAGTCACCGCTAATTATTTTTCAAGCACCTTAGTATTCTTATCTAAATTATGCACTCATCATATTGTTCTGATTGTTTCCTTGTAACAGATATGGGCCATGCCAAACCCCAACTCTTGGATTTTGTGTGCAACGTTATTTGCAAATTAATACATTCAAACCAGAGAAATTCTGGTCAGTACGTCCTCACATCATAAAAGATGGTATGAGCTTCAGCTAGAGTGGGTTCGGGATAAAGTGTTTGATAATGATGTGAGATTCTCTCTTTGCTACCTCCCTTGATTATTAACTATGGATTTAGTGCTTCTAATTTCTTTTTGTTGATTTAGGTTGCAGTCATGTTTCAAAATTTGATCACTGAAGATGGAACCCTAAGAATAATTGATGTATCAACAAAAGAAGAGTGCAAATCTCGTCCTTGTGGTCTTAACACAGTAAATTTGCTAAAGGTCAGTGCCATCTAAAATTTTTTAATGTCCTCAACTAAAGTATTATTATGAGGATATAGATTGATAGACGTGTTTGTTGCTTCCTTAGCGTTCATCTCTCTTCGGGTGCGTTTGGTAGCAGGTTTTAAAAGCTACAATTAGACAAAAGCTGGTTTTGATTGTAGATGACTTTGAGAAATCATGTTTGGCAAAACATTGGTAAGTTGTAAGTCACCCATTCAAAACTCAGTTTTGTTTGGTAAAAAAGCTATCTCAATATATAAGATAGTAGTGAAATACCCAAAATGCCCAAACTTATTACACTTCCTTCTCACATCCCCTCGATGGCCTCCATGACCCCCCCCCCCCCCCCCCCTTCTTCTCCCTCCCTCGATGGACTCTGTGAAAGCAAATCTTAGAATCACTCCCCACTCTTCTCCCTCCCCTTGACCGACTCCATGAAAGCAAACCCTAAAATCACCCCCCTTTCTTCTCCCTCCCCTTGATCAACTTCATGAAAGGAAACCCTAAAATTCCCCTCCTTTCTTCTCCCTCCCCTCGACCGACTCCATGAAAGACTGGGTTGGCGGCGCCCACAGCTTCCTTTGAATGTTTGGCATAAATCTCTTGTGATTAAATAGTTTGTGAAGGCTGAGCTATTCATTTGGGGGTCTTGGTTGCAGTTAGGGTTTCATTTGTGCGAGAGAGACAATAGAGAGATATGTGCAGCACCCATTTTTGAGAAGAGAGAGAGGATAGGTTTTCCAAACCCTGGTAATTATGAGTTTGTAATTTTGATGAAAGGAGGTGGGTAAAGTTGTCATTTCACCTCTTATTTTTTGGGTTTTCAATCCAGCATTTATGGGAAGCTCATCTGGAGAGCTTTTTAGAACCGGTGTTTTTGGGAAACTTTAATCCACAATCGCAGTGATCCAGATTTGAAAACTTGAGGTAAAAAATTTGTTTTGTTTACATTTTAATTCCTCAAATCACAAATGCACCTTTAATCCCACTACCAAATGCACCCTTAATGCTACATCCCAAAGCAGCTGTATCCAATACATAATAAATCAATATCCAGATAGTCATTAAAGAGGTCAATATACAATATACATGCAAGACAAATAATATGCATGAATATAGGGATTATAGCTATATGCGCAACAATACTAAAAGAATTAAGATAATACGAAAGCGGACACAATATGTACAAAACAAGGCCAACAAAGGTTGAACAGTACATTTATATCTCAAAACAGTAATACAAACTTGAATATACAATAATTATCCTACAAGAATAGTCGATTTACTGCACATTTGGATGTGCGGTGGGAAAGCCAAAATGGTGGGGTTATGAACTTATGTTTGAAAAGCATTCTTTTAGGAGCTTATGAAATGTGAAGAAAATTGAACAAAAAAAACTCATGACGACCATGGGATGCGATAGTGACTCCCACTATGCCACAAGGTACTCTTGATATGCATAGATGACATTTTCTGCGGAATATTTATTTTAGTACATGGTAGCTCCATGCACAGGTAACTCTATGAAACGGGTGGCTTCACGCAATGACGATGCAGGGTTCTACAGAAACTCACTAGTCTAGCAGTCCACACGCAACTGCTAAATGTAATTGTAAACCTAGAAGCACTCGCTCATCCATGCTGAATCAAATCAGGTTGCCCTCTCCTGTGGTATATGATGCAATAAGAACCAACAGTAAAGAAATAAGAGAAACAAGAACACAGACCTGTGGGCAAGAGAGCCAGAACTAGCAACCAATGGATTAAGAGATGATCCATCAGATGGGATTGCTAGATACCCCAGCTGTCAGTTATCCAGTGATGGATCAGAGGACGATCTATTAGTTTGCCTATCCTGGATACAAGTCTGAATCTCATTAAAGATTCAGTGAGATTGTGCAGAAGAGTTCACGAGAATACTCGGTTTGACGGTTAAGAGAGTAACCATTGATGGGAGCTCCAATAACAGCTTGAAGGAGACTTGTTCAATATATCATATTGACAGCTTAGGAGTTTAGCCGTGTAGTTCTATATGTGGATAGGATGTCAAAACTTTCGTCTTAAATCTCTGCTTAACTAATAAATCCAGCAGTTCAACTTTTGTCATATCAAATAGCATGCATACATAAAGAAAAAAGTTGAAAAGCAGCATTCCCAAAAATCAAGTCTTTACATCTTTAATACCAAAAGTTACCACATTATTAGGGCATTGAGCTTTTAAGTTAGACGATGAGAGTCAAAGAAAATGAGACTTCTCAAACAGCTGCTCCATGAAATGTTGATGAGGGGGTTAAAAAGGGGTGGGGTGGGTCCAGATCATAATATCAAGGATTGGCATATCTTCCTTTCGTACCTACTCAGCTTTGATGGACTTTCATCTTTCCTTCCTTCCTAGACCAATAAAGAGTAAATCAACTACTTGGATAAGATCATGTAACTTAACAAGGGAAAAAAAAGTAGTGATTCTGGAAAGATTAGCGCCGGTGCTTCACTAGTCGAGTTGGAGGAACTTTGGCAAAGAAAGTGTGGAAAAAAGTTTACAAAGGAAAAACCATTCTATTGTCTATGAATTGATATGTGAGACAAGAGGGTATACACACGACAAAGTTTATGGAAAGAATAAGCACATTTATTTCAATGAATAATTGACTTTTTGGGATTATCGGTTGAGGTAGTCTAGTGACAAGTTTTAGTGGAAGAACGAAGAAAAAGTTAAAAAATAAAGCTTGCTTACCAAGTGTAAAGTAGGTCTTCAACAGGCAATGCCTACAATTCATTATTGAACTTGATTGTCTTCCATTTATCGATTGAAAGACTTTATTTTCCGCAATTGCAAAATATTATAAATTAGATTATAAATTAGAACTAGACATGGTGAGCTTCATTTGAGGCACTAGTAGTGATGAATTAGTTTAATTATAGATATGAACATCTTTATATTGTGATATTCACTTCCCAAAAAAAAAATTGTAATATTCCATTTTCTTCAGGTTGCATCCAGTGCATTAGGTTTGGACCTCACACGGCAATGCAGTTAGCGGAACGGTTGTACACTCAAGGTTTCATCAGGTCTTTTGTCTATAAGATTTCCATTAAGTTAATTCTTATGTACTTAAATTTTCATCAGCTATGTTTACACCTAATGCTTGAATGTAACAGTCTTTCTCGTTCTTTTTATATATCTTAGTCATCAGCTATGTTTACATCTAATACTTGATTGTTAGTCTTTCTCGTTCTTTTTATATATCTTAGTTATGTTTTTCTTTATTCTTTTCATATTATTCTGTTTTCACTGCATTTTCAGTTATCCCCGCACTGAGAGTACAGCATATCCTGCATCCTTTGATTTTCAAGGCACACTTAAATCGCTAATCAACTATCCCTCATGGGGTGTTCATGTGCGTGCACTTCTAGTTGATGGTTTCCATAAGCCACGAATGGGAACAGATGTAGGTGATCATCCTCCCATCACTCCAATGAAATCAGCAACTGAGGATATGTTAGGCAATGATGCTTGGAGATTGTACCAGTACATTTGTCAACATTTTATTGGCACTTTGTGTCTTGATTGCAAGTACACAAGGTTATATACTTCTTTCTTGCTTATCTATTCATTCATCCATCTTATTCTACTGCATGCCTTCTCTGTTTCTTTCTATGTTATGTAAATCAACTTTCTCTAGGCAAAATATTTTGTTATTTCTTTTCCTGCGAATAGCCAAAATAATGGGTGCTCTTGTAATCTTATTAGTCACGAACATGATGCTTCCAGAGAAGAACATAGTTGGGGGTTTCCTGATACATGTGGAATTGTTATTAACATATACTGAATGCACAAATACAAAGCAAAAACTATGGACATTAGATCACTTCCCTCACATCAATAATCAGCACAATAACTAGTTCTCCTTCCTTTTTGTCTTCGTGTTATATCTGTTCTCTATAGTGGTTTGTACTAGTCCTCCCTTTTTTGATCTTCTACATCTGCAGTACCTTTGCACTATCAATCCAGTGTTTTTCTTTTTCCTTTTGTCATTGTGGTCTTGGGGTCATCGAACTATCAGCATTATCATCATCATCATTGTCAATATCAACTAAACCATCTCCTATGTCACTAAAAAGGTCTTGATCATAATAATGTTCAACTTAGTTTTGTTCTTATTTATCAATACCAATATTACTACTAATATCTTTTTAAATTTCGAGTTACTCTGTGATATGGTCTAGCATTAGCACCTGGTAGATGTATTAGAATTTCCTTTTAGCCTAAATGCTCCACCACTAGAGTCTTTATAATATATTAAACATTTAATAATTTGTTTCTCTTGTAAGCTTTTGCAACAACGGTGTTTTCAGGTTGGATCCTTTGTTTATAGGATCTAAGACATATTTAAACATTAAATTAGATTTTGCCTACGTGTTGGAAGATTTTTAAAGTGTAAAAAATAAATGGTGGTGATTTATTAATTAAATATTTTCAATTTTACTAACTAGCTGAAGATTTAAGAATTTAAAGACTATAACCAACATATTATGCAGAAAATAAAAGAGAAGAATTTTGTCCACCAATTGCCTTCAAGATCTCACTAAAGACTCCACTAATGCTTCCACAAATTCCATCAAGAGAAGTAGGTACTCCACACCTTATTAAGATGCTGGAATGTTTTGGAAAATTGAATGGATATTAGGCTTTTTTGGGGATTTAGGGACCTTTTTTTTATTTTTTTGGGCTTTTGGAGATAGAGTAATTGTAGAGAGAGAATGTAAAGTAGTGTGTGTGTTGTTGTAGTAGTAGTAGTAGAGATGGTAGCAGAGAAACATAGTGAGAGATTAGTTTGTTATTATGTTGAAATGAGGGTATAGATTTTTTTTTTTTGTTAAATCACTTTCTAAAAATAGCACTTGACCACACGAATTGTCACAACGATGTTGCAAGGCCTGTTGGGTACTCGGGTCAAACAGTGGGCTGAGTCAATTTATTGATAAAACTAATATGTCAATCGAGAAATAAGTTTTGCAGGCTGATATATGGTTTTTATCGGTAAACCTATTATATATGACTGATTAATGTGTTTTAAGGTGCATTTTAAATTTATCTATTTTTTTAACTATGATTCTTGAATTATACAAGGTGTAGTTGTGCTGTAACGATTACTGATTCCATTGGCACAAGTCAGCATCTCATGTTGATCTTGAGTTTGAGTTGCTGTTGGGTGGATACTTGCATGATAACTGTATCTCACAATCTGTTCCTATTGATTCTACGAATGACCTTTTAATAATAAACGTATTGGCACTCCTGTTGATAACTGGTGATTTACATATCCTTGGGGTTGATGATGGCCGATCATCATGATGAATGAGGCACTCAGAGCTAGACTGTGGCACCGGTGATACTGCGAATTAGCAGGAAATTATAATTTAGCCATCCACACATGTACATTGTGTTCCTTGGTAACTCACCTGTAACCACCTGGACAGTCCTTGTGTATCACTGTCATTGGCATGTATCCTGTGCTTCGTATTGATATGGCTTCTTTTTGTTTCACGACCAACTTCATATGTTCTAATTTTTTAGATTTTAGATGATATTTATATCAACACGGTATGGGTGTTTTATTTTGAGTTTTGACACGTTAATATGGCATCTTGGGTATATCTTTGTGACAATTTCAGTTTCTTTCCATGAAATGCATTCCAGTATTGATATACTATTGTTTGGATTTTAGAGAGTTTCTGAATATTAAAAACAATTAGCATGTATTACTGCAATTACAAACACTGGCTAAATTGAACAAGAGTTGAAATGGGATTTATTTCTTTAACCAGGAGATAAAGCAAATGTCGTCCATTTCTGATTTCATAAAAATATTATCTATTCTTTCATCTTCTTGCAAGTTGTTCAGAAGCTTTATCTGCTGCTCTTGTTTGAACTGTCACCCCTCCTATTGCCACACAAGCAATCTCATCCTCATTACATATAATCTGAATACTTACCTATTCATGTACAATGTTGGTGATTGGATTTGAGATGAGGAATTTTTCAACTTTTTTTTAAAGGACCATGTCATGTTATCCTTCCAATTCTAATTGATTATTTATTTTTGCGTGAATTCATGTGTAAACATCTATGTATTATATGGATCTGCTATGGTAACAAATAAGTTAATGGCTTAACCAATCCAAGAGATATAGACCAAGAATCAGTTTTGCAATATAAAAAAGGTTGATATTTCTGTCAAATCATTTTATTTGTAAAAAAACATTGGCTCTTTTTTGTGTCCTTTTCTGTCATAAAATTTTCTTTCATGATTGTTCCAGGACAAAGGTAGAGTTGTCATCAGGTGGAGAACTATTCTTCTGTATAGGACAACATGTTACAGTCAAAGGGTTCACATCCATCATGCCATGGCTGGCAGTGAATGAGAAGAATATTCCCCCATTCATGATTGGAGAGAGAATAAAAATTTTGAAAGTTGATCTCTATGAGGTTGTATTTATGCTGTCTATCAACTCCTTTTTTCCAACAGTTGATTCCTTTGAATTTCTACGACAATATATTAATTGATTATGCAAACTTCTGATGATTATACTTGCTATCATTCCAGAGGCAACCAACTTAATTCTCTTGATCTAAGCGCATCAATAATTCTGTGTTGCTTTTGTTTTTAAACTGACATGGGTGATTTCATAAAATTCCAGGGGAGCACCACACCTCCGGATTACCTCAGTGAGAGTGAGTTGATTTCTCTTATGGAAAAACATGGAATAGGCACAGATGCATCAATTCCTGTGCATATAAACAACATATGTGAACGCAACTATGTTCAGGTCAGTAGGCTTCTTAAAGACACACCCCCTCTTCCAACCCATACACATGCAATGTGTTTCATTTAAATTTTCTCGCTGTTCAAAATACTGCTGTCATGCAGTTCAGTTTAAGGTAATTTGTGCATGCGAAGAAACTACTTCCATTCACCCTACTTTCTCAAAAATCTAATTTGTTGTATATTATTACTGGAAGGTCCAATCTGGGAGAAGGTTGGTTCCTACAGCTCTAGGAACAACGTTAATAAGAGGGTACCAATGCATAGATCCAGACCTATGCCTACCAGACATTCGCAGTTTCATAGAGCACCAAATCACTTTGATTGCAAAAGGACAGGTGGATCATGTTTTTGTCGTGAAACATGTGCTGCAACAATTTACCCAGAAATACTCGTACTTTGTTAGACAGGTGAATATCTTTTATTTCTTTCTCTCTCTCAAAACCTTTACTTTGGCTCTATATCCCATTTCTTCTTTTTCTTCTCATGATTTATTTGAGAGCTTTGTACTTCAATGTCAACTTCTCAGAACTTTTTTTTTTTTTTTGTTAGTTGCATGTCTATTGTCCGAACTTCCATGACAAGTAACATGTTTTTTGTGTTTCTTCCCCAAACCAAGTTTTATTTGTTTTTCTATTTTTTAAATGACAAAAGCGAATTAACTACTTAAAGATTTTGTATTAAATATCCATCTTACATGTGAAAGAATATGCGCTTATTCTTATCTACAGAAATATACAATGTGTACAATTCCAAGGCTGTCCCAGGGTATGGAGTGCTCTAGACACATATATTGACTATTGCTAGCCAGTCAAATCATCAGTATTCCTGCCTTTTATATCTGTCATGCATTGGAAAAAAGTTGATTGATTTTGTTTATTAGACATGCAAATCCATGTTTAGTTGATGCACCAACCTTTTAATCTTTTATGTTTGGTTTAGGAACTTATAACATTGATCCATCTTTTCTTCAGTATCATCAGTGAACATTGTAGCATCTGCTAACATCTTTCAGCTAAGAAGTTTGCACTGTTAATGACAAAAAGGAAGTTTGTTCTTCAGTATCATCAGTGAACATTGTAGCATCTGCTAACATCTTTCAGCTAAGAAGTTTGCACTGTTAATGGCAAAAAGGAAGTTTGCACTGTTCTTGATGAATATTTACCCATCTACAACTAGTGAATATAGCGAAAAGCTTAAGCCCTTGATCTGGATCCGTGTAATCCCAATTGCAATAGTGAACCTCCCACAATACTGATAATTCCCTAATTAGCTACCAAAAGATTCAATGTCTATATTTCGTGAAGTATTGATTCCCGAGTTTGGCCATTACAGTGGATCTAGGTGAAGTTTCATGTCAGAGTGTCAGTACTCATGTATGTATGTGTGTATATGTCTAAAGCACAGACATGCAGGGACCATGACACGGACACACACCCAACGTGTCCTGCGTGTCTCCTCTGATATTTACCAAATTACAGGGTCTGGACGTGACCCAGGAAACGGCCCGGACACGGGAGCCTGAAAATGGTCTTTTCTTTTTCTTCCTTCTTTACTTTGTTCGACTGTTCGTCTACTTTATTATTATTTGTTCTTCAGTGGCTTTATATCTTTTTATGATTTATGAAGTGCATTGATAATGTTTGATAAAATTTTGTTTGGGTTTAATTTTGCTTTCTGTTTTTTGTAGTTGTTTTTTCTTTCTGTTTGGGCTTTAGGGAAATGCATTTATAGTGTTTAATGAAATGCACCTATCATTTTACTTCATATTGGTATATAATATATTATATTATTTATTTTAATCCGAATCCATGTCTTCTTTTTTCACAAATTGCCATATCATCGTGTCCGTCTCGCTGTGCCTGAGCTACATGGGTGTGAATGTGTGTGTATGTATATGTGTAATGGAAACTCATTTGTATTTACTGGTTTACCCGCACTTTACTTTCTCGCATTAGTTTTTCAATTACCTTAAGATGGATTGTAGCCCTTGACAATTGAAGCAAGAAGAATGTTTTTAACACTTGATCCATAAAAAGAATGTTTTTACAGATTTTGATGGTCGAACAAACATTTAGGAGAACTTTCAGCAGCAGCAGACAGAAGTAGCAAAACCACAAATGACCCCAGGCAGGGGGCGGCTAAACTCGACTAGCCGTCCCTCAGAAGACGGCTAGAAAGAACTAGCTGCTCCTGCCCCTTCCCCCTTTTTCAGGTAAACTGCCCAGGAGAGGGGCCGCTAAATGAAACTAGCCGTCCCTCCTTGGGCGGCTAGTTTTTACTAGCCGCCCCTCACCTGTTGCCCCATCTGCTCTGTCAGTCCCAGTCTCAATCAACTCTTCAAGTCTTCAAATACCTGTCAAAACATTTTCTTTCAAAACCTACATACACGCATTTCATACACATATTTATATCCAAAACCAGTACAACTATTACTTAAGTAGCAACCGAAACCAAAATCATACACCAAACTACACATCCAATCATCCACCCATAAAGCCTTATGAAACCATTCCACATATACGACCGAACTAAAACCAACCAAACACCCATGTTTGTTCATACACCAAAAGAGAAGGAAAATTATTTATAAAAAGGGAAAATTCAGACCTAATTAAACCAAAAGGAAGTTTTAAAAGCAAATAAACTAGAGACAAGCGCATAGGAGTCCGTCTGAAGCTTCCACCTAAATGTTTTGAGCTATGCGTCATCGAAATATCACCTAAGTCAAAGAGAAAAGAAGAAAAACATGAATTCCTTGCATATATACTATTCTTCTATCCAAAACCAAGACACCAAAAGCTATACCTCGGCATATCATCATCCCCGGGAGGCTGAGTAGGAGGAACATCCTGACTTGGCTGGAAAGGGAGCGGTGGCTGATGAGAAGACTCGACCTCCGGAGCATCAGGAGCGGTGGGAGTCTCTTAAACTAAAGATGCGGCCCTCACATATATCCCACGACTCCTGGACGCCGAGGGACCACTACAACAAAATAGGGTTTTGATGATGGACGAAAATCGTCACCAAAACCCTTATGTCTGTCACGAAAGAGTTACAGTGACGCTCGGACGTGCGTCGCAGCTAAACCAGTCACCATAGCTTTTCGTGGCGGTTAAAGCCCATCTGTCACCGTATGTGGCATATGGTGACAGACACGCCCGTCACCATAGGTTGACAATAGGTGACAGACACAATTGTTTGTCATCATTGACTAACATTCAATGACAGGCGGTGCATAAGTTTCAATGACAGTTGAAACTTGATCGTCACCTTAGACAGTATATGGTGACCGACGAATCTGTCACCATAATCCGATATGTAATTAATAAGTGGTTAATGTCAGTCACATTTTGTAGACATTTAGCGACATATTATTATTGTCATTATAGAATATATAATTACAATAAAAAATTTTGTGACAGTCAATATTCATAGTTGCTATATCAATAATAAAACATTTCGATAGAATAATTTTTAAGTAATTATTTAAAAAAATAAAATCATAACATGTACAATCATAATTTAAAAAGTAAAAATAATAAAAAAAATTCATAGATAAGAGAATCCCAACAATTCATTACATTATTTCAATCAATATTCGATCACATTATTATAAGAGTTCCAATGTGCATAAATAAAATATCAACGTCCTTGAAGAACAATGTTCCTCTTCACTTTCGTCCAATCTATCTCCACCTACAAAATAATGATTATAAAAAATTGATTAATGAAACATCAATTAATTAAGAAAATAAAAAAATTAATACACACTTCTAAAAGCTGAGGCCATGCAATATGGTGTCCAATAGCATCCTTGATGGTTTTAAGTTTTCCATGTCACCTCATCAATTTTTCTGTAGAATTTATTGGAGATTTGACCACTACTTCACACCATCCATCACCCAAAGGTGTTCCTCCAACAATTTTGGTTGGCTGTTTACTAAGGAGCATCCCATTTGCTAATAGTTTCTTCTCGATGATAAAATCTTAATACCTATTGCATGTATACATAAAAATTAGTAAACTTGTAGGATTTTATTACCTCGTCGACTGTATTAGTCTTTTTGTTCATTGGATCTATTATTTGATTAGTGTTGTTGAGATTTGCTCCATCATTAATGTCAAGAAATGAAAAATCATCATCATCCTACAAAGCAAGTATATACAGCCGCTTCAATTCTTAGTGCATCCTAGATAGTTAATAAACTATAAGAAATAATGAAAAAGTTTGCATATAATAAAAAATATAATATAATGTACTCATCAATACAAATCATACATGGACATTGATATAACATCCATTCGTTTTAGCTTATCATCAAATTCTTAATTTTGTTGTTCAATTTGTGAGGCATAAACAAGTCCCAAATTTTGTGAGGCATAAACAAGTCCCAAATTTTACAAACACATTTAATACATGGACATAAGGTCGTCCCCTTGGTAGAACTATTCTTGAAGGCATATTGAATGAATTTCTCCACTCCGTCCATATATTTTTCAGTGGATCTCGAAAAATGAATCCAACTCTTATCAATTAAAATATTCTTGTAATTGTCTAAAATATTTATAAATTAGAATAAAAATTATATTCAGACACTCAACTAAAAAAAAACCAAAATTTATGAGATACAATATAATTACTTGAAAAATGCTTCAAATAAAATGTCTAGCAGATCTTTATATTAAAACCAAAGCAATCCTAATACCTATAAAAATTATTTTGTTTATCTTTGTCATTCATGTTTCTTTCACCTTATGAATGATAAAAAAAGATATAACAATTCATTGAAAGAAATAAAAATAATACCATGATGCACAAATGCGTAATTTGATATTCTATGAATAAACCCAAATACACATATATCTGACGATAAAAACTATTTGTGAATAAAAATAAATAAATAAATAAATGTATTAGTGGGTGTTGCAACAAGTCACAAATAAAAAAGAATTAAAAGAGAATAGGAAGACCTGGTGGTTGTTTTTCCGTGCGGGATTGGAGGACGCAGAGGAGATGACGGAGATAGAGACGTAGAGGAGAATAGGAGATGGTGGGGGTTTAATTTGTAGAGGAGAGTAGGAGATGGTAGGGGTTTAATATCATATATTTATTTGAATCTTTGGTGGTGGCTTGGTTAATGTAAAACGGCAAAGACATGAAACGGCAGAGAGAAAAACATTTTTTTCTTGTTTTATGGGGAAGCACTCTTGGCAAAGGAATTGTAGTAAATTAAGAGAAACAATGATTTTTTACCTCTCTTGATTCTCATATATTTGATAAGATTTATAATTATAATATGATTATATGGATACTAAACATAGCCTTTAAATTTAATTGTGAATATGTTTTTTGTGACATTCAATTAGTGTGTGTCACCTAATAAATACAAATGGTAACATTCCAAATATGTTTGTCACTAATAAATATCATTTGTGACTTTTTTAATATGTGTGTCACAATAATTGGTATTTATGTGACACATTTTAAGGAACTGTCACAAAAATAGAATTTTGTGACAAACAAATATAACGGTCACCAAAAATTATGTTTATTGTGACATACATTCTTGACTGTCACCTAACAATAGTTTTTTGTGACAGCTATTCAAAATGTCTGTCACCAAAACTCTGTTTTGTTGTAGTGGACGAGAAGCACTACTAAAGGTGGCCCCGGTAGCCAGAGAAACTGAGACAGAATGCTCGGGCTCAAGAGGAAGAAGGTCGAGGTCCGCCTCAGTCATAACCCCTCCACCAGCCAACTTCCCTCGCATGGTACTTCCCAGAGAAGGACCTGTTGAATATCTCATTCTTTACGTTCCAATCTCCCGTGAAGACGCGTCTCCACCGCTCTCAATCTCTCCTCGAGCTCCCGTGATCTTGCCTCGGCAGCCCGGAGCCTGTCCTCGATCGATCGGAGTGCCTCTCGATCTCTGTCCCCGGCCGCCTGAAGGGAATGGAGCAAGTCCCCGATCAAACCCCCGGGAACGCCCGCTGAAGCCTACAACTCCGACACCCTCATATGGAGGGAGTCTCTCTCGCGACCCAAGGAGACGAACTCCTCCTCTCTTGCAGCCACCATGGACCTCTGCCGGCCCATTTCCTCCTCAGCTCGTATGGCCCTACCTCTCGCCTGGCCAAACTCCATCCTTGTGGCCGTCAACTCAGCCCGGGCCACATCCAACTCTCTCGTCAACTTGAGCTCCCGCTCAGAAATCATGAAAGGAGGAGCGGCAGAAGATGAAGCACCATCGGCTCTTGCTCTTGACAGGGCATCCACCTGAGCCTCAAGGACCCGGACCTGGTCCTATAAGCGCCTCCTTTGCACCCGCAATGCTTCTAACTGCCTGGCCTGTGCTTGGAGGTTCTCATTGGCGGACTTGAGCCTCTTCTCCATCTCATTCAACTCAACCTGCAAAAGTGGCCCCACTCAGAAATGTTCAAACGAGAAGAGAACGAGAAAAAGAAAAAAAGGGGTTTTCAACTTACATAGGCGTCCGGGATCTCCTCCTCCATTGTCCCAAGGATGTCTGCATACTCCTGACGATACCAAGCCAAGTAGTCATCATTCGAAGTTAACTCAGGATGACGCTCAACCAAGGTTCCCCTACCCATCCACCCAGTCACATATAGCGCATAGTTCCTCGGGAGATTCGTGTCCCGAGGAATTCCAGCCACGGGAATCGAAGGACGCCGCGGCAGAGGATCCGGCACCCATTGGTGGTACCCAAGCTGGCAGACAACCTAGCTGATCACATGAAACACGAACTCATTGAAATAGATCACTAGACATTCCATGACAACTCCTCAGGAACCTCCTCCTCCGCGTAGGGCCTCCAAATCATCTGCGAAACATCAAAAGAAATAGGAAGAGCGCTTAATCAAAAGGAAACTAAATACAAGCCAAGGAAACTCGAAGAAAATATATACCTCTTCCTCCGTCAAGACGCGGAAGGCCTCCTTGAAATGAGCGAGGCGGTGCAAGCGCAAAGATCCCCGGAGCACCCACCTCATAGCCCAAGGGAGAGCACGGTCGAACGGCGCTGGGATCGGACGGTCAACCGCAAAGTGCTCGTACCCAAAGACCTACGAAGCGAGGGAGAAATCATAAAAATCAAGTAAGTCAAATCAACTAAGAAACACCCTCTACTCATGCATACCTGGAGGAAGGGAGCAAAGCTGCCCAGATTCTTGCCCCCAGCCCTCTTCACCTTCTTCGAAAGCTCCGCAAAGAGGTGGGCAAGTATTGCGGCTCCCCAAGCATAGCGCCCCATACCCTCCAAATCTCTCATCAGCAACAGGGAATGAGAGGAGACCTTGTCAGAGGCCGTCGAGAAGAGGACCCGGCCGAAGAAGTAAAGAAAGAACGCCCTCAACTCCCTCCGTGCCCTCTGTGGGCACACGACCGCTTCTCTTGCCTCAATCATTGCCGTCTTCTCTCTAAGCTAGCTGCAGCCTCGTCCTTCTGGCGCTCCGTGAAAGAACCGAGGCCATACTGCCCCAATAGCCGCCCCAACGGGATCCGGTTTAGCGTTCGCTCCCGCTCCACGAACTCCCACTCCCTAATCAACTCCTGGAAGAGTGCCTAGTAATCAGCAAGGGTGGCCGCAATCACCGCCTCCCCTAAGACCGGAAGGCCGGTAATTTGATGGACGTCCTCGAGGATCAACATGATAGCACCGGTAGGAAGGATGAAGGTACAACTCTCCGGATCCCATCTCTCCGCCAAAGCCTCCACATAAGAACGGTGGACGTGGAATGGCTCGATCAGAAAGAAGGAACGGAAGCCCGCTCCATCTACCAGACTCCTCTCCCCCTGACCCAAGGCAGCATACCACCTCTTCGTCCCATGAACGAAGAAAACATGGGTTAGTTTAAGAGCAATCGAGAGGTGAGAGTCCAAGCCTAAAAATTCATTTAGAAATCATGCTTAGCAAGATAAACTTCTATATGTTGAATAAAAAATAAAAGCATGAAAATAGGAAACTTAATTCACATAAGGGTTCACCTTCTATTTTGTTACAAAACACTCTTCATATGATCACACATGCTAAACCTATTAATCCCACCGTGGTCACCACTTACACACTTCTCTTTCATCACAGTCTATCATGCTTATATACTTTCCATAAACTCACCTAAGCATGTGGAAGAATACTTAGACCCATGAAATACAAGCATACACCCCCTCTTACTCTACCACGATCAAACACATATGAAGACACCTCAAAAAGAATGTATGCACACAAGAAATGTCACATGCAAGCATACTAGCCGTACCATTCCTCTCTTCTTTTTTAGAACAAACATGGATGTGTGTGTGAAAAATTGTCCCCCTTTCTAAAAACAAACCCATATCGGCATACAGCATGCTTACATATCCCACCGTAATCAAACTTTACATACAAAGCATGCCTACTAGAACACACATGTACAAATATTACACATGAATCACCTATTCGCACTGCAAAAGGCATATATACACACATATATAAATAAAAGGCTAAGACAAAAGGGTTAGAAAAATACCACGGCCCGTGCGGACCCAGGAGCGTCCGCCTTAGCCTCGTCGGGATCGTCCATCCCGTCATCATCCCCCTCCTCACCAACCACGGCCTCCTCGGCATCCAGATCAGCACCAACTCCCGTGGCTCCTCTGCCCATACTCACGGCCTCTTCGGCCTCAACCCCAATGCCCCCGCCTCTGCATCCTCAACCCCAACACCACCGGTCGCCCCCATGCCCAACGCGTCGGAGACAAACTCCGCAAAAGCCCCCATAGCCCTTCTCTCCACCTCCTCAGCCCTGGCCTCTATGGCCTCCCTGTCCAGGATCCCAGCAATGGCATCCAACGATGCCCTCACATCCTCATTGACTCCCCCAGCCCTTACCCCCACAATTACACCTTCGGCCGTTCCTCCGACCTCTAGAACCACCTCTTCGACCACCACCGGTCGGTCCCCACGCTTCCTCTTGCGTGTATATCCTATCATACTACTCCCAACCTCCGGGTCAGCCCCCGAAGGCAAGTCCCCAACCTCACACATGCCGAAGCCCACCAACGGCACCTCCGCCGCACCCGTGACTTCCCCCACGGCCTCTACCTTCGGCCTATCGCTCTCCGATGATGAAGAGCTCGGGCTATGCTCTCCACGAGCCACCCGTGGTCATTTCCCCTCGAAGCAATCGCCTTCGACCTCGTCATCTTCCTCAGATTGAAAAGAAAAATGAGAACCCAAACCTAGGGTTTCAAAATTAAGAGAGAAGGACGGATCTAGGTCGAAATGGAGGAAGAAAAGGCAAAAGGGATCAAGGTTTCTCGGTTTAAAACGAAGAAGAAGGAGTAATGGAGGGAGAGAAATCGTTTTGAAACGTATGGAAAGAGAGAGGGTCTTTTCGGTTATAAGGGACCTAGTTATGGGGCGGCTACCCGCGAGTAGCCTACCCCTCTCGGGTGGCTAGTTTCAACTAGCCGCCCCTCCCAGCTTTTCAAACTCTCGCTTAAAATCCATTTCCAACTTCCTTCCAAGTCCTAAATTCCAGTTTTCTAAAACAAATAGCCATGTATTGACTTATTTCCAAACATTACTTGACCAAAACACGACTTTTCTGAAGTTTTACCACACTTTCAGTATCATTCAGTTTGAATTTCTTCAGTTCTGGTGCTTTTCCAGAGTTCTTATCCTTCGGATGATCCAATTCACCAACTCAACTCTTTACTTGCTTTCTGTCGGCGATATCCCCTCCTTCCTGAGTTTTCCCAAGCAGGGAATGGTAGGCACGAGGAAACTGACGCTGGGCTGCTCCATGCACGTAACTAAGAACCCCAACCACGGGTTGGATCACTCACCATTTACTTTTCCCACCTTCCACCTGGATCATCCTTTCGGTTGAAAATTCTAAGTCGAGATCTATCCTCTGATAGTCTAAATCAACTCCCTGAATAGTACTGTTCGTGTTGTCATAACTCTTGAATGTCGGACCAGCCAAAATAGGGTTCTCTTTCCTTATCATCAGTCAAAGTCTTTCCTGCTTCCTGCAAAGACTCTGTCCGATGAGGGACAATTGTAGATACCCCAATTTTGACCGTCCAGAAATACGAAAATACTTCAAGTAACACCTGAAAATAACCCACATTTGGGCATCAAATAGAAAACTCAACTTCAGAAGACCGAAAACCCTAAAACCCCAGACCCAAACCCTAGAAACCTAAACCCTAGCCCCAAAACCCTGAAAATCCGGCCCCAAACCCTAGAAACACCAAAAACCTGCCCCCCAAATCCTAGAAACCTAAATCATGGCCCCAAAACCCTAGAAACCCTATAAAAACCTGACCCAAACCTAAAACCCTGGAAACGGGGCGGCTAACCAAAACTAGCCGCCCATACCAGGCGGCTAGTTTCCACTAGCCGCCGCCCTAGCCGACCCTGAACCGCTTCTCTGGATGGGACATAAACCGGCATTAAATGCTGGTCATTGCGACAGGTTGTGACTTTTAACCGCCCTATAGTGGCTGTATTAAACCAAGTAACCGACCTAAGCCACCGCTTGTCAGAGATGGGACGTTTGGCAGGTCATGATGGGGGCGGCTAGCAGGAAGTAGCCGCCCCATCTTGGACGGCTAGTTATAACTAGCCGCCCTTCACCTGGTCTCTGACAAAAGAACCAGAGAATTAATGAGGGGTCTAATCAAACACACTATTAACCAAGCCACTCCATTACCCCCTGGATATTCCCCTGCCTCATTTTTACTATAAATAGAGGGGGTTCAAAACATTTCTAACACATTCCCAATCTTGATTCACACAATACACACATCCACCAATCTTGAGTCACAAGCCCACAACTCCCAAATAAACTTGAAATCCCTAGAGAGAGAGAGAGCCATTTGTGAGAGAAGAAAACGCCTTTCCCTACAGAAAATCACCCTCTCAGTCCACCCTCTTAAACCCAGGTTAAACCTAGTTTAACCCCTGCCAAAACCAAGTCCATTCCCTGCCCAGGTTCTGTCCAAATCCACCCAGGCCCCGGACGGCTAACCCTAGCCAGCCGCCCCCTGCCCGACGGCTGAAACCCACTAGCCGCCCCTTATCCACACCCCACCTGCACCCCTTTGTCCCAAGACTCCTTTAGTCAAGCCCCGAAGCAAAATAAGATTATCTGTTTTTCAACTCTGTGTACGTTATATCCGTGTCTCAGAGCGGAGACCCCACAAACTCCCCCGCAAGGTAATCAAATCCAACCCAACTTTTCTTGCTTCTCGAAAAAGCAAGTGGTGATCACACACACACCGGAATCGCGCTTGGAGGTGCTCATTGGCGGTCTTGAGCCTCTTCTCCATCTCATTCAACTCAACCTACAAAAACAACACCACTCAGAAAATGTTCAACCAAGAAGAGAATAAAGAAAAAGGAGAAGGGTTCTATCCTTCATAAGCATCCGGGATCTCCTCTCCATAGTTCCAAGGATGCCGGCATACTCCTGGCGGTACCATGGCAAGTACTCCTCACTACATGTCACCTCGGGCCGACGCTCCACCAAGGTTCCCCTACCCATCCATCCGGCCACGTATGATGAATAGTTCCTCAGGAGGTTCGTATCCCGAGGAATTCCAGCCACTGGGATCGAAAAACGCTTCGGCAGAGAAGCTGGCGGGCTAGGCTGATCGACTGGAGCACGACCTCGTTAAAGTAGATCAGCCAGACATCCCGCTATCGGTGTGTGAAAATCCGCGTGTGTGGGGGTTCTTCGGGGATTCGGATCCGATGCGCGCCTTGGCGGGCTAGGCTGGATTGTCTCTCGGAAGGGTGGTGGGGTATCGTTCCCGGTCGAGACGTCCGACAGCGGCTCAAGGGGATTCCGGTGTGTGTGTGATCGCCACCTGGTTTTTCAAAAAGCAGGAAAAGTTGGGTTGGATTTGATCGCCTTGTGGGGGAAGTTTGTGGGGTATCCGCTCTGAGACACGGATATACCATACACAGAGGTGAAAAACATGTATTCCTATTTTGCTTCCGGGGCTTGAATAAAGGAGTCTTGGGACAAAGGGGTGCAGGTGGGGTGTGGAGAAGGGGCGGCTAGTGAGTTTCAGCTGTCTGGTAGGGGGTGGCTAGCTAGGATTAGCCGTCCGGGGCCTGGATGGATTTGGGTAGAACCTGGGCAAGGAATGGGCTTGGTTTTGGCAGGGGTTAAACTAGGTTTAACCTGGGTTTTAGAGGGTGGACCGAGAGGGTGATTTTTTGTAGGGAAAGGGGTTTTCTTCTCTCACAAATGTCTCTCTCTCTCTAGGGATTTCAAGTGGGTTTGAAAATTGTGGGTTTGTGAATCAAGATTGGGGGATGTGTGAATTATGTTGGAAATGTTTTGAACCCCCTCTATTTATAGTAAAAGAGAGGCAGGGGAATATTCAGGGGGTAATAGAGTGGTTTGGTTAATAGTGTGTTTGATTAGACCCCTCATAACTAACCTCCCAAGATAGGGTGGCTACTTCCTAGTAGCCGCCCCCATCATGACCTGCCAAATGTCCCATCTCTGATAAGCGGTGGCTTGGGTCGGTTACTTGGTTTGATCCGGCCAAGATGGGGCTGCTAAAAGTCACAACCCACCGCAATGATCAGCATTTAATGCTGCTTTATGTCCCATCCAGGGAAGCGGTTCAGGGTCAGCTAGGGGGGCGGCTAGTGGAAACTAGCCGCCTGGTATGGGACGGCTAGTCTTGGTTAGCCGCCCCATTCTAAGGTTTTTTAGGTTTGGACCAGGTTCCAGATTTCCAGGTGTTACTTGAAGTATTTTCATCTTTCTGGATGGTCAAAATTGGGGTATCTACAATTGTCTCTCATCGGACAAAGTCTTTGCGCGAAGCAGGAAAGACTTTGACCGATCATAAGGAAAGAGACCCCTATTTTGGTCGGCCCGACCTTCAAGAAGTTATGACAACACGAACAGTACTATTCAGGGAGTTGATTTAGACTGTCAGAGGCTAGGTCTTGACTTAGAATTTTCAATCGAAAGGATGATCCAGGTGGAAGGCGGGAAAAGTAAATGGTGAGTGATCCAACCCGCGGTCGAGGTTCTTAGCTATCGTGCACGGAGCAGCCCAGCGTCAGTTTCCTCGTGCCTACCGTTCCCATGCTTGGAAAACTAAGCTAGGAGGGGATATCGCCGACAGAAAGCAAGTAACGAGTTGAGTTGGTGAATTGGATCATCCGAAGGATAAGAACTCTGGAAAAGAACTAGACTGAAGAAATTTGAACTGAATGGTACTGAAAGTGTGGTAAAACATCAGGAAAGTCGTGTTTTGGTCAAGTAATGTTTGGAAATAAGTCAATACATGACTGTTTGTTTTAGAAAACTGGAATTTAGGACTTGGAAGGAAGATGGAAATGGATTTTAAGCGAGAGTTTGAAAAGCTGGGGGGGGGGGGCGGCTAGTTGAAACTAGCCGCCCGAGAGGGGGCGGCTACTCGCGGGTAGCCGCCCCATAACTGGGTCCTTTATAACCGAAAAGACCCTCTTTCTCTCCATACTTTTCAAAACGGTTTCTCTCCCTCCATTACTCCTTCTTCTCCGTTTTAAATCGAGAAATCTTGATCCCTTTGCCTTTTCTTCCTCCATTTCGATCTAGATCTGTCCTTCTCTCTTGACTTTGAAACCCTAGGTTTGGGTCTCCTTTTTCTTTTCAATCCGAGGAAGAGGACAATGTCGAAGGCGATTGCTTCAAGGGGAAACGACCACGGGTGGCTCATGAGAGCGTAGTCCGAGCTCTTCATCATCGGAGAGCGATAGGCCAGAGGTAGAGGTCGTGGGGGAAGTTATGGGTGCGGCGGAGGTGCCGTTGGGGGGCATCGGCGTGGGTGAGGTTCGGGACTTGCCTTTGGGAGCTGCCTCGGAGGTTGGGAGTAGTATGATAGGATATACACACAAGAGGAAGCGTGGGGATCGACCGGTGGTGGTCGAAGAGATGGTTTTGGAGGTCGAAGGACCGGCCGAGGGTGTAACTGAGGGGGTAAGGGCTAGGGGAGTCAGTGAGAATGTGAGAGCATCGTTGGATGCCATTGCCGGGATGCAGGACAGGGATATGTAAGCATGCTGATATGGGTTTGTTTTTAGAAAGAGGGACAATTTTTTATGCACATCCATGTTTGTTCCATTTAAAGCAATATAGGAGTGGTATGGCAAGCATGCTTGCATGTGATGGTTTTGTATGCATATATTTCTTTCAGAATATATAGATTTTCATATGTATTTGATCATGATGGAGTAAGAGAGAGTAGGTGTATGCATTTTTACGGGTCTAGTTCCTTCACATGCTTGGGCGGGCTTATAAAAAAGTGTACAATCATGCTAGACAGTAAAATAGAGAAGGCATGCACGTGATGACCACAGTGGGATAAGAGGGTAGAACGAGTGGTCATATGAAAGGTGTTTTGAGAATGCCTGAAGGTGGGCCTACACGTGAAGTCTTCTATTTTCGTGCTTTTGTTTTAGTATATAGAAGTTTATCTTGCTAAGCATGTTTTCTAAATGAATTCGTAGACTTGGATGCTTACCTCTCGACCACTTTTAAATTAACCCACATTCCTTTTGTTTTGTTTGCAGCAACCGAACCGCATTCGGGCTTTGTGGCATGGAACGAAAAGGTGGTATGCTGCCTTGGGTCAGGGGGAGAGGAGTCTGGTGGATGGAGCGAGCTTCCATTCCTTCTTTCTGATTGAGCCATTCTCCCCACCGGCGCTATCATGCCAACTCTTGAGGACGTCCATCGGATTACCGGCCTTCCGCTCTCAGGGGAGGCGGTGATTGCGGCGACCCTTGCCGATTACAAGGCACTTTTCCAAGAGTTGATTGGGGAGTGGGAGTTCGTCGAGCGAAAGCAGACGCTGAGCCGGATCCCATTGGGGCGGCTATCGGGGCAGTATGGCCTTGGTTCTTTCACGGAGCACCGGAAGGGCGAGGCTGCAGCTAGCTTCGAGAGGAGACGGGCAATGATCGAGGAGAGAGAAGCGGTCGCGTGCCTACAGAGGGCACGGAGGGAGTTGAGGGCGTTCTTTCTTTACTTCTTCGGCCGATTCCTCTTCTTGACGGCCTCTGACAAGGCCTCCTCTCATTCCCTGTTGCTGATGAGGGATTTGGAGGGTAGGGGGCGCTATGCTTGGGGAGCCGCAATGCTTGTCCACCTCTTTGCGGAGCTTTCGAAGAAGGTGAGGAGGGCTAGGGGCAAGAATCTGGGCGGCTTTGCTCCCTTTCTCCAGGTATGCGTGAGTAGAGGGTGTTTCTTAGTTGATTTCACTCACTTGATTTTGATGATTTCTCCCTCGCTTCGCGGGTCTTTGGGTACACGCATTTTGCGGTTGACCGTCCGATCCCAGTGCCCTTCAACCATGCTCTCAATTGGGCTATGAGATGGGTGCTCCGGGGATCTTTGCGCTTGCACCGCCTCGCTCATTTTCGAGAGGCCTTCTGTGTCTTGACGGAGGAAGAGGTATATATTTTCATCGAGTTTCCTTGGCTTGTATTTGATTTCCTTTTGATTAAGCGCTCTTCCTATTTCTTTCGATGTTTCGTAGATGATTTGGAGGCCCTACGCGGAGGAGGAGGTTCCTGAGGATTGTCACGGTATGTCTGGCTGATCTATTTAAATGAGGTCGTGTTTCATGCGATCAGCCGGGTTGTCCGTCAGCTTGGGTACCACCAGTGGGTGCCCGATCCTCTGCCGCGACGTCCTTCGATTCCTGTGGCTGGATTTCCTCGGAACACGAATCTCCCGAGGCATTATGCGGCGTATGTGGCGGGATGGATGAGCTGGGGTTCCTTGGTGGAGCGTCGTCCAGAGGTGACTTCAAATGATAACTACTTGGCTTGGTATCGTCAGGAGTACGCGGACATCCTTGGAACGATGGAGGAGGAGATCCCGGACGTCTACATAAGTTGGAAACCCTTTTTCTTTTTCTCGTTCTCTTCTCTTTTTTTCGTTCTCTCCTCGTTTGAATATTTTGAGTAGTGCCGCTCTTGCAGGTTGAGTTGAATGAGATGGAGAAGAGGCTCAAGACCGCCAATGTGCACCTTCAAGCGCGGGTTAGGCAGATAGAAGCGTTGCGGGTGCAAAGGAGGCGCTTGCAGGACCAGGTCCGGGTCCTTGAGGCTCAGGTGGATGCTCTGTCGAGGGCGAGAGCCGATGGTGCTTCGTCTTCTATCATTTCTCCTCCTTCCATGATTTCTGAGCGGGAGCTCGAGTTGACGAGGGAGTTGGATGTGACCCGGAGTGAGTTGACGGCCACAAGGATGGAGCTTGGCTAGGCGAGAGGTAGGGCCATACGTGATGAGGAGGAAATGGGCCGGCTGAGGTCCATGGTGGCAGCAAGAGAGGAGGAGTTCGTCTCCTTGGGCCGCGAGAGAGACTCCCTCCATATGAGGGTGTCGGAGTTGGAGGCTTCAGCGGGTGTTCCCAGGGGTTTAATGGGGGATTTGCTTTGTTCCCTTCAGGCGGCTGGGGATAGAGTTCGAGAGGCACTCCGATCGAGCGAGGACAGGCTCCGGGCTACCAAGGCGAGATCACAGGAGCTCGAGGAGAGGTTGAGAGCGGTGGAGACGCGTCTTCATGGGAGATTGGAACGTAAAGAAAGAGATATACACGTCTTCTGGGAAGCTACCATGCAAGGGAAGTTGGCTGGTGGAGGAGTTATGACTGAGGTGGACCTCGACCTTCTTCCTCTTGAGCCCGGCCATTCCGTCTCGGCTTCTCTGGCTACCGGGGCCAGCTTTAGTCGTGCTTCTCGTCCCTCGGCATCCAGGAGTCATGGGATATATGCGAGGGCCGCATCTTCAGTTCTAGAGACTCCTACCGCTCCTGATGCTCTAGAGGTCCAGTCTTCTCATCAGCCGTCGCTCCCTTCCCAGCCAAGTCAGGACGTTCCTCCTACTCAGCCTCCTGGGGATGACAATACACCGAGGTATAGCTTTTGGTGTCTTGGTTTTGGATAGAAGAATAGTATATATGCAAGGAATTCAAGCTTTTCTCCTTTGCTTTTGGCTTAGGTGATGTTTCGGTGATGCACGGCTCAAGACATTCGGAGTTTGGAGTATTTGAAGGATTTATCTTTTCTTTCTCTCTTTTGGAAATCCCTTTTTATGCAATTTTAAGCATTGAAAACAATTTATGTTTATGGTCTTGGTGGGACAATTTTATAATTTCTTTTCCATGCATGGTTTGGTTTAGTTAGCATGGATGTTTTGATATTTTTCAAAGGGGTTTCTTTTTATTTTGGAAAAGGCATATTGCGTGGATGGATGAATTTGGTGTTTATAGGTTTTTATTGATGGATGGATGTAGGATTCTAACATATAATCATCCTAGCATGGCATTCATACAGGTTTTGTGCATGAATATGTGTTTGAAATATGTGTATGTAATATGTGTATGTATGTTTGGGAAGGAATATTTTGACAGGTATTCGAAGACTTGAAGAGATGATTGAGACCTGGATTGACAGGGCAGATGGGGCAGCAGGTGAGGGGCGGCTAGTGAAAACTAGCCGCCCAGGGAGGGACGGCTAGTTTCATTTAGGTGAGTGTTCTAGCGTCTGGTGAGGGACGGCTATACGAGTTTAGCCGCCCACTGCCTGGGGCAATTTGTGGTTCTGCTACTTCTGTCTGCTGCTGCTGAAAGTTCTCCTAAGTATTTGTTCGACCTTCAAAATCTGTAAAAACATTCTTTTCATGGACCAAGTGTTCAATCTGTCCGGATTGTGCCCCTGCACCGACTTTCGAGCCTTTCTTGCTTGAATTGTCAAGGGCCACAATCCATCTTAAGGTGAATGAAAAACTAATGTGAGAAAGTAAAGTGCGGGAAACCATGCTTTAGTACGCAAGGGAGGGATTCCAAGTGCGTAAGTGAAGAAGGCTCTTAAGTATGTGTGAGAGTGGGATTATTTCTTCTTAAGCATGTGTGGAAGGGCATGAAACGAGTGTAATGGGGATAATCTTAGTCTTGGTATGGGGAGTTAGTTCTAATATTTTAAGGAAATTGAATGCTTGAGTGTATTGAAAAGGGAAAATGCAAGCTTATGCGTGTGAGTGGTATAAGGGGGCATTTTTAACTCTTCGATTGTTCTTTAAGTGAGAGGGCAATGTTTTCAACTCTCATAAGTAAAAGATACAATCAAGTCTCCCTAGAGGGACCCTTGTGGTCACTTATGTCTAAACCAGGATTTTATTTGACAGGTATAAGCCTTGGGTGTTGGTTTTCCAGTTTCGTGATTTTCGAATGCTTGATCATATTATTCTAAACATGCTGAAAAATCCATGAATGTACCAGGACTCAAGTTAATAAGCTTCCTTTGGATAGGCAAGTCTTTAAATAAACTCATGTAAGTGTGTGCAGTTGTAATCATAGAAAAGGTCTACGTTTGGTCGAAATTTTGCCTTTCCCAGCAGACATAGTCCAATTAAAAAACCCTTTTGCAAAAATAAAAGGTGAGGGGGGGGGGGGATGGGGTAAGAGTAATATCTTCCTTTTGGACAATATTTAGAATCATCCCAGTCTAGCATATGTCTTACTTTCTAGGTCCTAGCTTTCTTCTTTTTACCACTTCCTTATTTTTGGGTGGAAAGTACAATCTGCTTGTTCGGATCTATACTAGTATAGCCTTTGTTTAGCGTATACTGTGCGTAAAGGCATGAAAGCCTGCTAAAGTAGAGAGTTTAACCCGTTTACTTGGGTGTTATTTTTCTTTTGTTGGCCTCTCATTGCATGATTTTGTTTATTCGAGGGGGGGTCTTCTGTTTTTCACCCCGATTCTTTTTGTGCCCCTCTAGAAGTGTTTGTATAGTGCCAGAGGCAGTTTTGGGACATATGCTAAGTCCAGGCAACTCCTCATCATGACCTTGGTTTAATACGAGTAGTGGCTGAAATAAGGGAGGGATGCTTTGGGGTTTAAAATTGTCCCAGTCTACGGGGCAGAAATTTTCTTCTATCGAGTGAACCGATCCTTAAGTCATACGTGTGTGAAGGAAATGGAATGATTGGCAGATATGAGTTTAAATAACTACAAGTTTATCTTTGGAAATCTTATATTTCTATCATCAAGTGCTAAACGCTGGAAATTGCAGGAAGGAAGAATAATATTTCTCAAGTATTGAAAGTTTCTACGTATGGAATTTCTTTAGATAAAGTGCATTCTACGAACCTGAAATCTCAACTCCCTCGGTGTCTACCAAGCGGTAGGCATTCCTGGAGTAGGCATGGGTGATCACATAGGGTCCTTCCCATGTGGGCTGCAGCTTTCCTTTTGGGTGAGGCTGCCTTGATGGCATGATTTGCTTGAGTACTAACTCCCCGATATTGAATTTCCTTTCTACTCTCTTTTCAAATGCCCTTGCCACCCTTCTTTGGTAGGCCTGGGCGTGGTCTGCCGCTCTTAATCTTTTTCGTCTCTTTTTTTTCGTTTTGGGAAACATGGGAATAAAGTTTGGAAGATACTTTTGTTTTGAAAAATATAGAAATAAGGCCTATAAAGCTATTTTGGTTTGAAGGAAAGCATGGGAGACAGCTTGTAAAATATTTTTGTTCGAAGGAAAGCATGGAAATAAATCTTGGGAAAATGTTTTGTTTGTAGGAAAGCAAGGAAATAAGGTTTTGTAAAACCCCTTTTTGTAGGGAAACATGAAATAAAGATTTGTAAAACGTTTTGTTTGTGGGAAAGCAGGGAAATAGGCTTGGAGAACATTTTGTTTTGAGAAAAAGCGTGGGAATACAGCTTGGAAATATTTTCGTTGTTTGGAAATATGGAAATACATTTAGAAAACCTATTTGTTTAGAGGGAAAGGTGGAAGTAAAGCTGGAAACAAATATGTTCAGGGTTGGGGAATGAGAGCTGATTAGCATATATTTTTTTGTATTTTGGTTTCTTCAGAAAAGCGTGTAAACAAATATGTACATGAGATGATGAAAGCAGAGACTGGTAAACAAACGTTTTTTATTTTTGATTTTTAGGAAAGCTGTAAACAAATATGTACAGAAGATGATGAAAGCGAAGACTGGTAAACAAATATTTTTTATTTTTTATTTTTAGGAAAGATGTAAACAAATATGTACAACAGATGATGAAAGCAGAGACTGGTAAACAAACATTTTTTATTTTTTATTTTTAGGAAAGTTGTAAACAAATATGTACAGGATTTTGCTAACTAGAAAGGTGATTAAGCAAATATTTTGGTCTTGGGATTTTTTTTTGAAAACCAGAAAACAAATATGTACAGGTTGATGAAAGTGGGGGGCTTACCCGGGGGGATCGGTTCCTGGTTTACAGAAGGGTGCCGCCTCTTCGCGTCGACTTATCTTTGATGGCCGACAGATGTTCGGTGGTGGTCCTTTGTTTCCAGATTCCTCTTCCCTAAGCCTCTTCAGGGGTCTCCCTTGCTGAAGTATTTCTTCATCAGTGGAGCCTGGTTGCCAACATGCGAGCACCTCTAGGCGGATGTGCATGGCGCAGACACTCCAATTTTGGACCCGTGCCCCATTGGAACGTGCTTCTCCCCAAATAGATATCACTCCCCCGTGGTACGGGAAGCGAAGGCATTGGTGTCGAGTGGAAGAGACGGCTTCGATGCTGTTGAGCCATGTCCTCCCGACAATTAGAGGGTGTGGTGATCGAATGTTCATTACCATGCAGTTGATGATAGTGGAGACCAGGTCGATTTTTAGTGGGAGCTTGACCAGTCCGCAAGCGTCCTTGCGCGTGCTGTCGAAGGCTTAAATAAATTCATCCGAGGGTTCCAGCCTAGGGACCCTGCCTTCTAGCTTCTGGTAGGCTGAATATGTGAAAACATTAGTTTCTGCTCGCATATCGATGAGAATATGCCTAAATTATCTTCCTCCGAGTATGGCAGTGATTGCGAGGGGTGCGGAGCGTGCTCCGGCTTTTGCGACTTCATGGGGGAGGAAGGTGATCTGGTTGGGCTCTGCGTGATTGTTCACTGAATTCATGGTCCTGGCCGTTTCTTCTGAGGGGTAGTCGCTGTTATAAGAGGACCCAGGTGGGCTACCACCTTCATTCTCGTCTCCCAGGCGTAGGGCTAGTGTGAACATGTTGTGTATTACCTAGTTGTTCTTGTTCTCGTATTGGAGGCGTGCCTCTCCCCAAATTGTTAGCACATGGCACATGAACGGCAGCCGGAGGCATTGGTGCCCGGGGGAGCAGATGGCTTGGATGCTGTCCAGCCATGGTCGTCCTAGCATGAGAGGGTACCTTGTGTCGATGTCGGCCATGAAGCATGCCTCTTCGCAGATCAGGGGTCCGACGGTTAGCTTGAATATTTCGGGGCCGCGGAGAGCCTTCTCGGTATGGTTGAAAGCCTGAATAGTAGAGTGGGCCGGTTGGATGGGAGAACAGCCTAGTCCGGGTATCTTCTGATAGGTGAAGCATGTCATTATGTTCATCCCTGACCCCGGGTCCACGACGATGGTGTTTAGCCACAACATCTAAAGTCGTCCGCGGATGTATAGGGGGTAGACTCGCAGTCTGGAGTCCAGGAGGTCTTTGTCAGTGAATGATATGGTCATTAGGCGGCGGGGGCCATCGACAGCGTCGGTACTGTTGGAGGACCCATTGTCGTCTCGATGCAAATCATCCAATCTACATTCCCCTCCCTTGGGTCCTTCGCTGGATCCTTCGGGAACCTCCTCAAAGGGCTCCTCCTCGTCTTCTCTCGGATTTTCTAGTTCGCTTCCGTCGGACTTTGCGTTGATGACTGCGGGTAGGGTGAGGACTGCTTGTTTTCTTCGCCATAGAGTATGGCGAGGTCATGATCATCGAGGTTCAGCTGGATTCCTCAGACGGACTGTCATCAGTGACATCCTCTGAACTGCTTGCTCGTGGCGATGGTTGCCTCCCTCTCCTGGCCATTTTAATATGTGGGCTCCAGACGTGGATGCTTGGTTTGACCTGGCAATGGGTCAGTAAATATGCCAAGTGGCTTGGAAGCTTGAGAATTGCCCTGGTTTAAGTGGCTTTTGATCATGGCCCAATCAAGACGCCTGTCATCATTCAAATCATAAATAAAATCCTGAAAAACAACGCATTGTTCTACGATATGCCCATGTTGTTGGTGGTATTGACAGTAACGTAGTCTGCTAGCCCCGGGGAGTGGAGGCTTAGCAACTGGGAGGGAGATACTATTAGTGTCCACTAGCACCCTAAAAATCCTAGTTAGTGTTTCTGGGAGGGGAGGGTAAGAGTCCCTCTTTTCCACTCGTCTTTGATCATAGGATGTTGGAGGGGAGACCTCATTATAAGTACTTTGTGTAGGCTGTCTAGGATTTAAATTTTGGCTCTTTAGGAAAGTGGAATAGAAAGGGGTCCTAGTCTGATCTTGTCTTGAAATTATGGGGCTTTGGACTGGGAAAGTTGGATTATCGAGTTTTGTTGTGTCAGTACGGGGACGAGTACTAATCGGGTAGTAAAATTTTGATTTGGTTGCCGAGATAGGGCATATCCGGATGAACCGGGCGTATACTGTCTCGGAGCCATTCCTCGATCAGGAATCCATGCTCCGTTTGGGTTGAGTGCTGAAAATTGTGAAATCCCCTCTACCGTGGGGGTTTGCACCTTTTGTGGCGGTTGTCCAACCCTATGGCCGATTGGTGGGGACTGGGTTTGGACTATTGGGGCTGCACAACGGGAAATCCTATTGTGGTGGTCAATTAGAAGCTGATACGTAGTACAGTCTCCGTATGAAAGGCTCGTATGAAGCTCTGGGCTCAGGCTCTATAACATCATGTCAATTTCTTGACATTCTGTGAGTTGCAGGCCGGTCCGATGGACAAGTGTGCGCCACCGAGACACGTAATGTTCAAATTCCTCCCTAGGTTTCATTCTCTCTACGGTTAAATCTGAAATAGAGGGGGTTCTGATCCTCTGGTAACCGTAGCGGCCCAAGAACTTCTCGCTTACAGCCGAGAAGTTTGACAAGTGGTCTACAGGGAGGGTGGAGAACCATTGCAATGCCTCTCCTTCCAATGATTTCTGGAAGAGGAAGCTAGCAGAGGTTTTATCTAGAAACGGTCGGGCGTCTAGATAAAAGGTTGTTAAATGAATGTCTGGGTCTCCAGGACCGTTATACCGGTGAAACTTGGGGATTTTGAATCCCCTCCGGTAAGTGGACTGACGGGATTTGTCTCAGGTTATGTAGAGACATGTGCTTGGGGGCTGAGGGACCAATCTCGGAGAGGATTCTCCGGATGGTTTCATCTAGCGTTTCTCCCCTGGGAGGGTGCCTAGCGGTCCCGGGTTTGGGGTGGCATGGTAAGGGCCTGGGGTAGAAACAGTCGGAAATATTGGATTCGCAGGGGAAAGGGGGGCGAATGAAAAGATGCTCGGATTTATCGAGCGACTGGGTGTGGACGGGGTTTTGGGAATGGCCTGGGGGGTTTTGACAGGGGTCTCCTGTCTCGAGGTCTTGGTATGACGGTAGTCAGTGAGGTTATGAAACATGTCCTCTACCGTTTGGTACCCTACACTTGCCATTTATTCCTCTAGACGAGTCAAGAGTTGTGTGGCCTGACCCTCTTGGATGATTCTCGCCTCTAGTATCTCCTCTAGGTGGGATTCCATGATGCATGTGTAACGATTTAAGGGAATGAATGCAGGTATAATGCAGCAAATAAAGCAGTAAAGGATTGTGTAGCGGTGTGCGGCTTACAAAGCAGTAAGGGATTGCGCAATGGTGTGCGGCTTATAAAGCAGTAAAGGATTGCGCAGCGGTGTGCGGCTTACAAAGCAGTAAAGGATTACACAGCGGTGTGCGGCTTACAAAGCAGTAAATGATGTTGTAATGCAAATTAGAGGAGGATCTGATTCGAGGGGTGGGAAACTCTAACCTTCCTAGAGGGTTGATAGCATTCTAGTCAAGCTTGTAAAAGGGAGGCAGAAGAGGATTATCTTTTGTTGTTTTTCACGAGGGATATCCCACCGTCATCGCCAGATTTGTCGGTGTGTGAAAATCCACATGTGTGGGGGTTCTTCGTGGATTCAGATCTGGTGCGCACCTTGGCGGGCTCGACTGGATCGTCTCTCGGAAGGGTGGTGGGGTATCGTTCCCGGTCGAGGCGCCCGACAGCGGCTCAAGGGGATTCCGTTGTGTGTGTGATCGCCATCTGCTTTTTTGAAAAGCAGGAAAAGTTGGGTTGGATTTGATCGCCTTGCGGAGGGAGTTGGTGGGGTCTTCGCTCTGAGACACGGATATACCGTACACAGTCGTGAAAAACAGGTATTTCTATTCTGCTTCCGAGGCTCTACTAAAGGAGTCTTGGGACAAAGGGGAGCAGGTGGGGTGTGGATAAGGGGCGGCTAGTGGGTTTCAGCCGTCAGGCAGGGAATGACTAGCTAGGGTTAGTCGTCCGGGGTCTGGATGGATTTGGGCAGAACCTGGGCAGGGAATTTGCTCGGTTTTGGCAAGGGTTAAACTAGGTTTAACTTGGGTTTTAGAGGGTGGACTAAGAGGGTGATTTTGTGTAGGGAAAGGGGTTTTCTTCTCTCACAAATGGCTCTCTCTCTCTCTCTAGGGATTTCAAGT
This sequence comes from Acorus calamus, assembly GCA_030737845.1. Lineage (NCBI taxonomy): Eukaryota > Viridiplantae > Streptophyta > Magnoliopsida > Acorales > Acoraceae > Acorus > Acorus calamus. Next base: position 20,830,836 of record CM060861.1, read on the forward strand.
GGGTTTGGAAATTGTGGGATTGTAAATCAAGATTGGGGGATGTGTGAATTATGTTGGAAATGTTTTGAACCCCCTCTATTTATAGTAAAAGAGAGGCAGGGGAATATCCAGGGGTAATAGAGTGGTTTGGTAATAGTGTGTTTGATTAGACCCCTCATTAATTCTCTGGTTCTTCTGTCAGAGACCAGGTGAAGGGCGACTAGTTATAACTAGCCGCCCAAGCTGGGCAGCTACTTCCTGGTAGCCGCCCCCATCATGACCTGCCAAACGTTCCATCTCTGACAAGCGGTGGCTTGGGTCAGTTACTTGATTTGATCCGTCCAAGATGGGGCGGCTAAAAGTCACAACCTGCCGCAATGATCAGCATTTAATGCTGCTTTATGTCCCATCCAGGGAAGCGGTTCAGGGTCAGCCAGGGGGGCGGCTAGTGAAACTAGCCGCCTGGTATGGGGCGGCTAGTCTTGGTTAGCCGCCCCATTCTAGGGTTTTTTAGGTTTGGGCCAGGTTTCACGTTTCTAGGGTTTGGGGCCAAGGTTTAGGTTTTATGGTTTGGGGCCAGGGTTTAGGTTTCGAGGGTTTGGGGCCAGGATTTAGGTTTCTAAGGTTTGGGGCCAGGGTTTAGGTTTTTCTAGGGTTTGGGGGACAGGTTTTAGGGTTTTTAGGGTTTGGGGCCAGGGTTTTAGGGTTTCTGATCTTCTGAAGTTGGGTTTTCTATTTGATGCCCAAATGTGGGTTATTTCCAGGTGTTACTTGAAGTATTTCCATCTTTCTAGACGGTCAAAATTGGGGTATCTACACCCGCGACAACTCCTCGGGGACCTCCTCCTCCGTGTAGGGCCTCCACGTCATCTATAAAGCATCAAAGAGATTGGAAGAGCGCTTAATGAAAAGAAAATCAAGTACAAGCCAAAGAAACTCAAAAGAATGTATACCTCTTCCTCTGTCAAGACACGGAAGGCCTCTCAGAATTGGGCGAGGTGGTGCAAGCTTGAAGATCCCCAGGGTGCCCATCTCATAGCCCTAGGGAGAGCACGGTTGAACGGCGCCGGAGTCGGGTGATCAATCGTGAAGTGCTCATACCCAAATACCTGCGGAACAAGATAGAAACTATCAAAATCGAGTAAGTTAAACCAATAAGAAAAACACCCTCTACTCACACATACCTAGAGAAAGGGAGCAAAACCGCCAAGGTTCTTACCCCTGGCCCGCTTCACCTTCTTCGAGAGCTCCGTGAAGAGGTGGACAAGCATCGCGGCTCCCCAAGCATAATGCTCCATGCCCTCCAAGTCCCGCATCAGCAACAGGGAATGAGAGGAGACCTTGTCAGAGGCCGTCGAGAAAAGGACCTCGCTGAAGAAGTAAAGGAAGAACGCCCTCAGCTCCCTCCGTGCCCTCTGTGGGCACGCGGATGCCTCCCTCGCCTCGATCATCGCCCGTCTCCTCTCGAAACTAGCTGCAGCTTCACCCTTCTGGCGCTCTATGAAGGAACCAAGGCCATATAGCCCTGAAAGCCGCCCCAAAGGGATCTGGTTCAGTGTTCGCTCCTGCTCGACGAACTCCCACTCCCCGATCAACTCTTGAAAGAGCGTCTTGTAATCAGCGAGGGTGGCCGCAATCACCGCCTCCCCTAAGACCGGAAGGCCGATAATCCGATCGACGTTCTCGAGAGTTGGTATGATGGCACCGGTAGGAAGGATGAAGGTGCAACTCTCCGGATCCCATCTCTCCGCCAAAGCCTCTACATAAGGGCGGTGGACGTGAAACGGCTCAATTAGAAAGAAGGAACAGAAGCCCGCTCCATCTACCAAGCTCTTCTCCTCCTGGCCCAAGGCAGCGTACCACCTCTTCGTCCCGTGCCAAAGGGCCCGAATATGATTCGGCCGCTACAAAACAAACGAAGGGAACATGGGTTAATTTAAAAGCAGTTGAAAGGTGAGAATCCAAGTCTACGAATTCATTTTTAGAAACCGTGCTTAATAAAACTTCCACATGCTAAATAAAAAAACAAAAGCATGAAAACAAGAGACTTCACACGAGGATCCATCGTTCATTATTTACAAAAAAACACTCTTCATATGATCGCATGCTTTACCCTATTATCCCACCATGGTCATTACTTGCATACTTTCTTTTCTCTTTACCATCTAGCATGCTCATGCGCCTCTCACGAACTCACCCAAGCATGTGAAGGAACTTAGACTTATGAAATGCATGCATATACTCCCTCTTGCTTTACCATGAGCAAACACATATGAAGACACACCTCGAAAACTGTATGCATACAAAAAAAAAACCATCGCATACAAGCATGATAGCCATACCATTCCTCTCTTCTTTTAAAAAGAACAAACGTGGATGTGTGTATGAAAAATTGTCCCCATTTCTAAAAACCCATATCAGCATGCTTACATATCCCACCGTGATCAAACCATACATACAAGCATGCGTATTAGAAACATATATCACCCACTATTACCTATTCATGCTATAAAAAACATATATATATAAATAAAAGGGCTAGAGCAAAAGGGTTAGAAGAATACCACGGCCCGTGTGGACCCCAGGAGCGTCCGCCTCGGCCTCGTCGGGATTGTCCATCCCGTCGTCATCACCCCCTCCTCATCATCCCCCTCTCCCTCAAATAAGGCCTCCTCGGCCTCAAACTTAGCACCAGCCCTCGTGGCTCCTATGCCCACACCCATGGCCTCTTCGGCCTCAACCCCGATACCCCCGGCCTCTGCAGCCTCAGCCCCAACACCATTGGTCTCCAACGTGCCCACCGCACTGGAAGCCAACCCCTCGAACACACCTATAGCCCTTCTCTCCTCCTCCTCGGCCCTGGCCTCTGTCGCCTCCCTGTCCAACATCTTGACAATGGCATCCAATGATGCCCTCACATCCTCACTAACTCCCTCAACCCCTACCCCCTCGGTTACACCCTCAGCCAGTCCTCTGACCTCCGAAACCACCTCTTCGACCACCGCCGGTTGATCCCCACGCTTCTTCTTGCGTGTATATCCTATCATACTACTCCCAACCTCCGAGACAGCCCCCGAAGACACGTCCCCAACCTCACCCGTGCCAATGTCCACCAACGGCACCTCTGCTGCACCGATCCAGGTGGAAGGCGGGAAAAGTAAAATGGTGAGTGATCCAACCCAAGGTTGGGGCTCTTAGCCATCATGCACGTAGCAGCCCAGCGTCAGTTTCCTCGTGCCTACCGTTCCCGTGCTTGGAAAGCTCAACAAGGAGAGGATATCGCCGACAGAAAGCAAGTAAAGTGTTTGAGTTGGTGAATGGATCATCTGAAGGATAAAAACTCTGGAAAAGAACCAGAACTGAAGAAATTCGAACTGAAACGGTACTGGAAGTGCGGTAAAACTTCGGGAAAGTTGGATTTTGATCAAGTAGTACTTTAGAAATAAACCAATACATGGCTGCTTGGTATAGAAAACCTTGGAATTTAGGATTTAGGAAGGGATTCAAAATGGAAGTTTGGAAAACTGGGAGGGGCGGCTAGTCGAAACCTGCCCGAGAGTGGGCGGCTACTCGTGGGTAGATGCCCCATCACTGGGCCCCTTATAAGCGAATAAGGTCCCTCTCTCTCTCCATATGTTTCAAAATGGTTTCTCTCCCTCCATTACTCCTTCACCATTTTAAACTGAAAAATCTTGATTTTCTTTGCCTTCTATTTCCTCCATTTTGGCCTAGATCCTTCCTTCCCTCTTGTTTTTGAAACCCTAGGTTTGGGTTCTCCTTTTTCTTTTTAAACCGAGGAAGATGACGAGGTCGAAGGCGATCGCTTCAAGGGGGAAACGACCACGGATGGCTCGTGGAGAGCGTAGCCCGAGCTCTTCATCATTTGAGAGCGAGAGGGCGGAGGTGGAGGCCGTGGGGGAGACTTTTTTGGTTGAAAATTCTAGTCAAGACCTAGCCTCTGACAGCCTAAATCAACTCCTCGAACATTATTGGTCGTGTCACTTAAAACTTTTGAAGGTTGGGCCGGCCAAAATAGAGGTCTCTTTCCTTATCATAGGTCGAAGTCTTTCCTACTTTACACAAAGACTCTGTCCAATGAGGGACAATTGTAGATACCCAATTTTGACCGTCTAGAAAAATGAAAATACTTCAAGTAATACTTAGGAATAACCACATTTGGACATCAACTAGAAAACAAAGCTCAAAAAATCCCAAACCGGAAAATCCCAAACCTTAATTAGCCGCCCCATCCCGGGCTGCTGGTTTCCACTAGCCGCCCCTCTGACCGACCCCAAACCGCTTCCCCGGATGGGACATAAAGTAGCATTAAATGCTAATCATTGCGGCGGGTTGTGACCTTTAGCCACCCCATCTTGGCCGGTTCAACCCAAGTAATTGACCCAAGCCACCGCTTGTTAGAGATGAGACGTTTGGCAGATCATGATGAGGGCAGCTACCAGGAAGTAGCCGCCCCATCCTGGGTGGCTAGTTGAAACTAGCCGCCCTTCACCTGGTCTCTGATAGAAAAAACAGAGATTAATGGGAGGTCTAATTAAACACACTATTACCCAAACCATTCTATTACCCATTGGACGCTCCCCTGCCTCTCTCTCAAGCTCCAACCCACCATCCCACTTGAATCCCTTGAGAGAGAGAGAGAGAGAGAAAGAGAGTCCCATTTGTGGGAGAAAAACCCTTTTCCCACACAAATCCACCCTCCCAATCTACCCTCCGAAACCCAGGTTAAACTAGGTTTAGCCTCTACCAAAGCCAAACCCATTTCCTACCAAAGTTCTACCCAATTTGACCCAGGCCCTGGATGGCTAAGCCCTAGTAGCCGCCCCAAACCCGACAGCTCAAACCCACTAGCCGCCCCTCACCTACACCCCATCTGTCCCAAGACTCCTCTAGCCATGCCCAAAAGCAGAATAGATTACTAGTTTTTCACCTCTGTGTACGGTATATCCGCATCCCAGAGCGGAGACCCCACAAACTCCCCTACGTAGGTGATCCGATTCTTTCGACCCCTGACGAAATCCGATACCAACAATGGGGACAGTGAAGTGATAGGTGGGCATAGACGTGCCCAAGAACCTTTTGACAAGACGGGCGATTTTTGGTGGGTGTCTCTATTGTTCTGATGCCGAGGGCAATCGGGCCCCCAGGTGGGAGTCCTCCTCCTCCCCTGCCTAGGAGGAAATGATGTTGTTCCCCCTTCTTCTCTCGGTGGGGATGGTGGTTTCGTCTCTCCTCTAATTAATGTTTTTCTATCCTTGGGAAGTCTTGGTGAGGATGAACGAGCTTGCACTCCAGGATCTACAAAGCCTCCTCCTCCTCGGGAAGGAACAATAGATAGTATATTTAATGCCTTCAGCATGAAAGGAAAGGGAGTCCATTCCTTTGAGGTGGGAACCACCTCTGTTCTATTGGAGAACTCTTCTGCAGTTTCTTTGGCTGCTCCAATTGTTCCTTTCGTTGAAGTTCCAGTTCACTCCCATTCTCATACCCCTCCATCCACGTACTCTCATCATCTTCCTTGCAGACTAAAGATTCTTTCTCTGCTCTCCCTTTATGGGGAGCTCATGCGAGCAACACCACTCAAGTGAAAAAGCAAAGAAGGTCAATGGCAGTCCCACCCCCATCAACTACTCAACAAACTAAAAGTTGGGGTTCCCTTTTTCAAAAAAAAATCTATTCCCAAATTATGGTTCACTGCGCTACATCAAACCCATTATTGATGGGGCAAATATTGTGGCGGCGCTTATCCAGAGGTCTACCCCAAGCACATTAAGCAATAGGATCAAGCTATTGTTGGATACATCATTGTTAAGATCCCTATGTATACTCCTTTCTTGATTTTTCTTAAGAAAAAATGGAAGTCAAAGGGGGATTTCCAATTTCTTTTACACAAGAACTGTTTCTTCACAGTAAAATTTGATTTGGTGGAAGATCTCAATGTTGTTTTAGAGGGGGATCTGTGGACTTCGAATCATCAACCCTTTATTGTTCAAAAATGGACTCCAAAAGCACAAATGGAGCAAGAAAGATTAACTAGTATTCCATTATGGATCAAACTTCCTAATCTTCCTCTCCACTTATGGGAGGAAGACTATTTGAGTCGAATTGGTAGCACAATCGAAGTCCCATTCTATGCAAATTCTGCCACTTTTCGTTACAAAAGGGCTTCTTATGCACGCATTTGCGTTGAGGTTCAGGCATCTAAAGCTCTCCCAAAATCAATTCTTGTTGAATTAGGTCCTGGACATAGATAGTCCTTTAAGGTGTAATACGATTGGAAGCCTTCAACATGCCAACACTGCAAAACTCTTGGTCATGATGGGGTCTGTTGTGTAATGAAACCAATGTTAACAACTATTCCAGAGAAGGGGGGAGCAACAAAAAATGCTAGTCAGTTGAAAAGAAAGGTAAAGGTGGTTGCACAATGGCAAGAGGTCCATAAATCTCATACCAATCCTAATCGAAAACTATTGTCAAATGCAATGAAAGCAAGCATTAATGCTCGTAGTCTTGGGAAGAATTCTACTCCTCCGTATTCAATCAAGACTGCGTTGTCCCAAGCCAATCCCAATGCAGAGATTTCTGTGTTGGAATCTCAAGTCCTGCAGCGATAACAATTCCATGGAGCAAGAGAATCAAGTACAGTGTCAACTGCTTTTAAATTTAAACAATAACAAGTTGAATGTGAGGAACAACAACATCAGTTCGGGCCAACATGGGTTAAAAGTGAGATTCAACAACAATTAGACAGTCAGAAACAGCTTGGGGCAGCATAGGCACAGAGAAAGCAGGCAAGGGAGATTCAGTCATCGTCAATTGTTCCTGAAGTTTGAAAACCAATGCAATCAGGCTTCCCCTCTTCCACTTCCCCCAAGGTGTTATATACGTGTCACTTTTTAGTCTTTTGGTAACCTTTGGGTCATTTCTGATCATTTTCAAAATTTTCTTTTTTCGATCGGAATCGCTAAATTTTAGCTTTTAGCCATCTGCGGAAGCTAGAATACTCTGATTGAAAATCTAACTGCGTATTATGGGTCCTGGTACCGTTTTATACCACCCATAATTATTTCATCGAATTCCAGTTACGTTTTAGAAAATTATGCAGTTCCGAATCGTATCCGGATTTTGGTCATATTTGGGAAAGTCAAAGAGAGAAGACTTGACCAAGTCAAAAGATGACTTGGACCAAGTCAAAGAAGACCTTGACTAGTCAAATGTGACTTTTCACTAGTCAAAGGGTTTTGTTTTTTAGCTTGGTTGGGTTGACCAAAGTCAAAACCCACCTAACCCCTTTTTGGGAATTAAATACCCTTCTCTCTCTTTTTCTCTCCCTCTCTCTCCCCCCCCCCTTGTCAACGTGCATCTCTCATTTTCACTCCCTCTTTTGCTTTTCATTTTGTGTAAGTGTGTGAGTGTGTGGAGGAGTGGAAGAGGAAGCACAAGAACAAAAGCAAAGGTGTGTGTGTGCATGTGTGTGTGTATGTATGTGTTGTGTGTTGTCTCTCTTCTCTTTGGCTCCCTCTCATACTCCCTTTGCCCCTGTTTTCAGCAAAGTTAGGGCTGGTGGGGAGGCTAGGGAGGGGTGGCAATGGTGATTGTGGTGGAGGTTGCGTCGGGTGCACCCGAGTGGCCCCAAACCCCCCCCCCCCCATTTCCTTCTCCCTCCTTGGTAAGCTTTCTCCCCCCTCTTTTCTTTGGCTTTTCAAGTGTTGGGGGCTGTTAGAGAGTCATGCATGCTAGGTGGTTGAGTTAGGGGTGAGTGGAGAGGGCTGGAAAGGGGTTTGGCAGCCCTGGGCACATGCGCGGGCCTATCTGCGTGCGTGCGCGTGCAGACGCGCGCGCAGGAGTGGCCCAGGCGGCCTAGCGGGCGCGTAGACGCGCGCGTGCGCGTGCGCGTGCACGCGGGCGCGCGCGGGGAGCATGTGAGGCACAGTGCACGCGCACTGTGCGCGCGCGCGAGCGTGCGCGCATGCGCGGGCTGCGCGTCTGGGCGCGCGAGGGCACGTCCGGGTGCGCGGCGAGGGGTCTGGACATGCGGGCAGCGCGTCCGGATGTGCGGCTGAGCGCGACTCAGTGCGCCATCGAGCGCAGGGGCGCGTGCGCGCGTGCATACGCGTGCGGGGGCCATGCGTGTGGCTGCCCGGGGGGCTCAGGTAGGTGTCGAGGCACTCGGACATGCGCGAGTACGTGCGTACTCGCATGCGTGCAAGCCCGTATGTGTACATATCCAAGTCTTTGACACTTCTAGTTGTTTCTAAGTATTTTTGTGTGGTTTTACTCACCTATTTGGATGCCTTGTCTTGCAATCTTGGCGAACGGTCGCGCGATGACCCGGATTACGGTGAGTGAGTCGATCCAACCCAGTTGGGAGGTGTCCGATGCACGTAGACATGCATTGCCCTCCCCTGGGGCACCATAACCACATATCAACCTTCTTAAGTGGGCATGTTATTGCTATCCTGCTAGGTTGCATCCATGCCATACTAGACTTAATATGTTAGGATCATATACTCTAGTACCATATGTAGGGACCCATACTTGTCCATGTGTTGTGTCCCATGCTAGGTTAACCATGTATTAGTGCTTACATGTATGCATGAGTATAAGGCATGACTAAGGTAATGACCTTAATTAATCTTCTATCCTGTTAGATTTGTATACTAGAGTATTACATCCATGTGTTATACATATGAGCCCAAGCATACCTTAGACAATATTATAATCTTGTTATAGCATTAATTGTATACTTCCTTGATTTATTCTTTGTGTAATCATTTATATGTTGTATACCTATCTCTATATATCTTATATATAGAGGTCATGAACCTTGCTTAATAAGATTAAGCAAGTGTTTGACCTCTGATGGGGTCATACCGTGGCATTGTCATAATGAATCATTTGTCTTCCCCGCATATGAGTTATGCGCCCTGGTGGGAATTCATGAGAATTCATAACCTTACCAACGACGGATCCGTGAGGATCAAAACCGCGTAAGTCAAGTGCTCTCCCCTTCGTTGCCTCCGTGTCGAAGCTACCCGGGTTAGTTGTCCTGCGAGGTGCTCCCAGACACTATTCATGACGCCGGTTGGTGCGCCCATATGGTAGAGGAAGCAGTCATGGGAGGCTACCAGTAGAGGCTACTCGGGAGAGGGCTATGTAGACCAAGTTGACCCCTTTTCCCAATAGTCCTATGTCACCTAAGGGTGAGGGTGAGGGTGTAGTGGGTTGGGTTGATACCCGACCCAATGACTTAAGTAACTGTTCCATCTGTTGGAACCCCAATCACTCAGAATATTTAATGTGGTGTGGTAGGTTTGGGTTGACACCCGACCACCAACTTAAGTTGTTGATTCAATTATTGAGACTTAAATGCTTGAAAGATTAATATGAGTTGTGCTGCATGGATTGTACCATTCACTGAGCGTGTGGCTCACCCCTCGTATATGTTTTTCCTCCAGTTATCGCTGAGCCGGATCTAAAGGTGGAGCTTCCTTAGGCGCGGTACCGTAGCAGAGCGGCGTGCGTGTTTTGGATCTGCGAGTGTGAGAGGCCATCAGCATCCCCCTTTTTCCTTGTATGTATTGCTACTCGTGCTTGTGCACAGTACTGGTGTTTGATGTCTTTTGTTGTATATTGGCTCTCACAGGACAATTGAGTATGTATTCCAGTCTGTAATATGTTTTTGAATTACAGACTTAGTCATTTTAAGTTTCCGCCATATGTTTATATATTATGTCAGCTTCTTTGTTAACTACTTTAGTACCTTTGATGTTGAGTAGAGTCTATTATTGACCTCATGTATGGATTGCTGATATTATATATTTGCCACGTCTCGGGGACGGCCGCTCTGGGGCATGACACAAGGAGCCTATGGAGAGTCAGCAGCCCATCACTCTTTCTAACAAAGAAAAGAAAAAATTACTTAGGCTTCAATTACAAACTGCTTCAAAAGAAATCAATGAAGACCTTGAAGGGAGTAAGCAGCAGTTTTCAACCTGAAGACGCACTACGAAAGGGGGATTCCCTTCCTCTCAATAACAATGTTATTATGGAAAGTTTGGTATGGAATGTGTGTGGCCTAAATAGTAAGGTTAAGTAATTAGATGTTAAGCAAATTATTCGGAGGGAAAAATGCTCATTGTTTTGTCTTCTTCTTCTTGACACCAAGATAGATGCATCTACTCAGAGTCTCTTCTGTTCGAGATCATTCCCCTTTAACATTTGGTTTTTCACCCCACATGGAAGAATTGTTATTTTTTGGCAAAAGGATCTCTTGGACATCACTATAGTTGACTCTTCAGCTCAACATGTTCACTGCTTTTTTCAATTTAAGACTGTCCCATGACCTTCCCCATATTACTGTACTTTCATGTATGCATCAAATTCATCATCAGAACGTGCCTTGTTGTGGTCTACACTGGTGAGCATATCATCTTCTATCCATGGCTCGAGCTGGTGTGTTGGTGGGCATTTCAACGAGGTTCATCATGGGTTTGAAAAAATAGGAGGGTGGCCGATCAACTCAAGGAGGGCAAGGAGATTTAACAATTGCCTCCTTACTTGTTCTTTAGAGGACTTAAAATCTTCAGGTCACATTCTATCTCGGAGCAATCAACAAGACAATAGGATTGTTTGTCGATTGGATCGTTTGCTTGCAAATGATATTTTTTTGCAGAGTTTGCTTCCCCAAGATATGATCGGTGCTCCTTATTTGCCACCTGGGCCCTCAGATCATGCTATGCTTAGACTGCAGGTTCAACCCTTGATTCCCTAGGGCCCTCGTCCATTCTGTTATTTCACAATGTGGGAAGATCATCCACAATTCTTCTCTGTTGTTGAGAGTGCATGAAACCAGATTTCAGTTGGATCTCCTTTATTCTAGTTTGTAAAAAAGTGCCCAATGTAAAGTTTGCATTGAAAGGCTGGAACATATCCACCTATGGAATTATTCAGCATATTTTGTCCAATTGTAGACAAAAAAAACTTGAGATTGCACAGACAACTCTTCATGCCAACCCTCTCAATCAAAATCTGATTAAGGAAGAAGCTACAACTCGGTTGCATTATATGACAGCACTTCAAGCAGAAGAAAGCTTCCTAAGACAAAATTCGAGACAGCAATGGTTAGCCCTTGGAGATAAGAACTCAAAGTTTTTCTACTCTTCCGTAAAGGCCAGGTCATCTCGAAACACTATTAGTAGTCTTCTTTATTCAAATTGTTTGTTTTGTACTAACCCCGATGTGATAAAGTCTTCAATTGTAGCTTTTTTATGAGAACCTTCTGAACCAAGATTCAGGTTATTCAGTATCAGCTTTGTGTATCTCTACCTCAATTTCTTGGAGTCAAAATGTTTATTTGATCTCTCCGGTCAGTAAGGAGGAGGTCTAGCAGACAGTCTTCAGTCTCAAACCTCTCAGTTCTCCGGGTCGGATGGCTTCCCAGCTCATTTTTATCAGAGATTCTGGTCCCTCATTCACTTTGATCTATGCCATGTAGTGCACCATTTTTCAATCATGGGCATATCTTGAAGCAGATTAGCCATACATTTATATCTTTGGTTCCAAAATTAGTCACTGTGGATTCACTGGATGGCTATAGGCCTATCTCTCTATGTAACACTCTATACAAGATCATCACAAAAATTCTAGCCTCGAGGCTCCAAGTTGTTCTTCCTCAGTTAGTCAGTCCACATCAAACAGCTTTTATAAAAGGGAGGAACATCCACCATAATATAATGCTCGCACACGAGTTGGTTTCTTATCTTAAAAAAAGGGTAAAGTAAGGGCTTGCATAAAGATCAATTTGCGCAAAGCTTTTGGCAGTGTGCATTGGACTTATATGGAGGTTGTCTTGAAGGGACTCAACTTCTCTTATTAGTGGACTCAATGGTGTCTGGAGTGTATAACCACATCCAAATTCTCGGTTCTTGTAAATGGATCTCTAGAAGGTTTCTTCTCAGCTTCATGTGGCTTGCATCAAGGCGACCGCTATCCCCGCTCCTATTTACATTGGTCATGGAATCTTTTTTCACTCAAATCAAAAACCTTTGTAAGGAGGATCAGATTGCGCAATATCAGAAGAATCCCCTAAATGTATCTCACTTATGTTGATGATCTTCTCTTTGTAGAGGCCTCCGATCACTCAGCTATGGTTCTTAAGCAACCTTTCATGGATTTCTCATCAAGATCTAGGCTCCAACTAAATCCAAATAAGAGTTAAGTCTTCTCTAATTGCTCAGCTCCACAGTTCTGTCAGATTCTTAGTATCCCACAGCACCAGCTCCCTATTAAATATCTTGGAATGCCGATAATCATAGGATCTCTTACACAAAGTCTATGCCAGCCTCTGATAGACAAAATTAAGCTCAGAATCCAATCTTTGGTTGGCAAATTCATATCCACTACTGGGAATCTTGTTATATCAGTTCTTAGCTCTTTCCATATATTCCAGTCTGCTGCTTTTTCAATCCCAAAGAGAACCTCTCAGGAAATTGAAAAGCTAATTTAGAATTTTCTTTGACAAGGATGTTCAAATAGGAAGAAGTTGCATCATGTTAATTAGATCCAGTGTTCTAAAAAGCGGTCCTAGGCGGGGATTAAGCGCCTGCCTAGGCAGAATCGGCTAGTTACCGCGTCGATTAAGGGATAATCAGCCCATTAAGCGGTCAGCCCTTAATCGGCCGCCTAGGCGGGAAAAAATCGGCCCATTTAACCGTATACCCGATTAAGCCCACAGCCCACCCTTATTTCACTTCACCCCCTTTTCATTTCATTTCACCCCGATTAAACCCTAAATCACCTTCACCTCCCTTGCACGGTTGCACCTCCTTCCGACAGCGACCACTTGCACGGTTGCACCTCCTTCCGACGGTGACCACTTGCACGGTTGCACCTCCTTCCGACGGCGACTGGCAAGGCGGCGACAACTCTTCTCTCCGGTGAAATCTCCGTCAAGAACAACTAATCAAACAGCAGCTTCCAGGTCCACTTCATAATCTTTTGTTTTTTATTAATGATTCTTCATATGTGGGTACCCAATTTTTTGTTCTTAGGTATGATTTGGATGTGTGGTGTTAAAAGATTGGATTTTGAGTGATGGATCTGTGTGTTTCCTTCATTTGGGTATTTCACTATTTCTTAGTTAATCTTTTTTATTGGATTTTCTATTCTTTTGAAATGTCATGGAGGTGCAGCAAAGTATAAACTAAACAAAGATTATTTTTGTTCAAGCTAGCTCACCCCGAAAAAGCCTATACTTTATGTAAAAAATGTTGGAGCATGTGATTCTGTTGGCTATAGTCATTCAAGTCTCTCAATCTATACCATTTGTTGCTATAGATTAAATGAGTTCTTATTCTTAATCATAGATATCCACCATTTGAAATGTCATTAGACAAGATATATGATCCAAACACAAATATATGAACGCCCATCTAATATGATTCGAATAGCCTGATTTTTCTGTAATAACTTTTTTTTGGTGGAAAACAAGAAAAGAATTTTTGTTGAAGATTAATGAAGAAAACACAGGTTCCATAGGGCAGAATCTATTCTTGAATGTTTTATATTTTTGAACCTCCTCTTTTACTCTGTTTTTTGAATTTTTTATTGTACCTATTTTTTCCTTTTTGTTTTACTTTTAAATGCTAATTCACTTATTTTTTTCTTTAAATTATAGAGCTATGGCATCCTCTGCTGCCTCTAATGATGTGGTGTCAACTGAAGCTTCAATAGGAGTTGGAGAGCAAAACTGCGCTTTAGGAGTTGGAGAGCAAAACTGCGCTTTGAAGCGGAATTCTGAAGATGTCGGGTGGGATTATGGAGAGTTGTTTAACCAGAATGATTTAAACACCCTAAGATGCAAATTGTGTGGACACAAGTGCAGTGGGGGTGTCTATCGGATTAAGCAACATGTAGCGGGGATTAAAGGCAATGTAAAACCATGCCCAAAATCTACTGATGAAGATAAATAAAAATGCAAGGCCGCACTAGAGGGCTCCAAGAAGAAGAAGGTTGAGAAAGAACAACACGAAAGAGAAGTGAGGGAAGCTGTCCAAATTGAATTAGAAGATGAAATTACTGAAACTGGTTCTAAAAGGCCACGTCAACTTGGACCTATGGATCGTTATGCATCACAAATTGATCCCGAAGCGTCGATGGATGGTAGCTTAAAGATGAGGCAGCAAAACATTAATGATGCTCTTTGGAAAAAAAGAAGGGATAGTGTACATCAATATTTGGCACGTTGGGTGTATGAAGCTGGCATCCCTTTCCATGCCATTGCAAATGATAGCTTTGATAGGTTTGTTGAGGCTGTTGGTCAGTTTGGCCCTGGTTATAGACCGCCAAGTCAATACCAATTGAGGGAGCCACTATTGAAGAAAGAGGTGGAGAAGACAAAGGAGTCACTTAAGAAGCACATGGAAGAGTGGAGTAGAAATGGTTGTTCTATCATGACTGATGCATGGACGGACCAAAAACGGAGCATAATGAACTTGTGCGTTAATTGTAAGGAAGGCACAAGTTTTCTCCGATCAATTGAGGACTCACAGGATTCACACACTGGGCAACATATATTTGAGTGGGTTGACAAGTGCATTGAAGAGGTGGGGCCTGAAAATGTTATCCAAGTGGTGACAGACAATGCTAGCAACAATATGGCGGTAGCTAATATATTGAAGGAAAAGAGACCAACAATTTTTTGGACATCTTGTGCTGCTCATACATTGGACCTCATGCTTGAAGGAATTGGTAAGACTCCTAAATTCAAAGCAGTGATTGAAAAAGCAAAGGCTTTGACCATCTTTATTTATGCTCATCATAAGACATTGTCTTTGATGAGAAAATTCACAATGAAGAAGGATATTGTGAGACCTGGGGTTACTAGATTTGCGAGTTCTTTCCTCACATTACAAAGTTTGATGGAGAAAAAAGATAAGCTTAGGCTTATGTTTTCTTCTGATGAGTGGGCTCAATGTAAATGGTCCAAGAATGCTAAAGGAAAAGTGGCAGCAGCTACCGTTTTAAGCTTAAGCTTTTGGAATGGTGTTAGTTTGGTTCTAAATGTCTTTGCTCCTCTTGTGAAAGTTCTTCGACTGGTTGATGGGGATCGAAAACCATCAATGGGATTCTTGGTTGGAGAATTGGAAGATGCAAAAAAAGAAATAATGGAAGCATACAAACACAATGAAACTCAATACAAGCCCATCATAGATATTATCGACACAAAGGGAAAAAATCGGCTTGATAGTCCATTACATCTAGCGGGGTACTTTTTGAATCCTTACTACTTCTTCAAGAATAATGAAGTAGAGGATGATGGGCGTGTCATGGATGCAATTTTTACATGTGTTGAATATTTCTTCTCCGATTTTGTTACACAAGATAAGGTATCCAATGAAGAGATGTTGAAGTACAAAAATGCCTATGGAAGTTTTGGAAGAAAAATGACCATAGCAGGAAGAACGAAATTGGATGAAAAATTTGATCCAGGTATATACATATTTTTGAAGTTTTATACATGTAATGTCTAAAATTATGATATTTATTTTGTTTCTTTACTAATAATGATTAATGAAAATTGTTATTTTGAATGATTAGTGGGATGGTGGTCTAATTATGGTGGTGATACACCAAACTTGCAACGAATGGCGAAGAGGATTTTGTCATTGACTACTAGTTCTTCCGGTTGTGAAAGAAATTGGAGCACTTTTGAGGGGGTAAATAGTTTACATATTAGTTCAAGATATTTCATAATAAATTATTAATTATAAATAACTAATAATTGCTTTGTAATTTTTTACAGGTTCATACAAAGAAAAGAAATAGGCTGGATGCAACACCATTGAACAATCTAGTCTATGTTCAATTCAATGCAAGACTTCTTAATAAGAAAAAATGGAGGAAGGATCAAGAAGGAGATGTATTACTAGCGCGTGAAGCTAGTAAGGCTCAAGGATGGCTAGTTAAAGGTGGTGATGATGAGGAAGACGAAGAAGTCATCACTCGACCAGAACTTAGTGGGGGGATGGGAGGAGAGGCTATAGAAGCTGATCAAGTTTTTGGGCCTCAAAAGAGTAGTAAAGTTGATAATTCATCTCGTAATATAAGAGAGCTTGATGATGAAGATCTATTTGATTCAGATGAGGAGACAGATGAAGACTATGATGAGGAGATTATATTTGATGATTCAGATGAAGATGGAGCTGAGAAGCCATGATATCAAGGTAATTGGCTACCCTTTAATTTGTTGCAAAAATTTGTATTTGTGGATGACTTGCACAAAATAAGAATTATGGGGTCAACTGATGATTTGAAAAACCCCTCGTATGTCATGTAGTTTGGTGTACACTTATTTGGGTTTCTTGGATTACGCCATCCATAACGTTGTTTTTTGTTGAATTGGGAAATTGTGGCTTAGCTTGTCTTCCCTGTATGCTTGCATCATTGACGGCATTCTTTTTATTTGCAATATCTCTTATTTATCTTAGATTCTCAGGTAGATTGTGCACAAAGAAGCTTCATAAAGCCCATTTGTGGTTTAAGAATCCTCATCACCTTTTGTTGGTTTATATGATTTTGAGTTTATTAATATTAGGAAAACCATTATGTCATTGCAGTTGTTTAACTTCATTGAAACTTGAAGGTTTTGCAATCATAATGTGGTGATCGAAGTTTTGCATGCTTGAATATCCTTTAATTTTTATGATAAAATATCTTTTTGTTTGATGAATAGTTAAATATTGTAACTGAATTGAGTGAATTATATGAAATGTTATCCATTATTCAATTGCACTTTGTATTAGATTTTTAGTGTTGTACTTATGTCACTACAAAATATTTATTCATGTATAAAATAATGTTTATTTCATTGTCATCTTTATTTTAAGTATTTATTTTATTTTTTAAATTATTAAATATGTGGACATATGTTGTTTTTATGATTTATAAAGCAGCCGATTAATCCCCGCTTAATCCCCGACTAGCCGATTAATCCCTAGTCCCTCCCCAACCGCCCGACTAGCGTCTAGCGCTTTTTAGAACATTGATTGGATCACTGTCTACAAGCCATATGATGAATGGGGATTGGGTATTAAACGAATTCAAGATTGGTACAAAGGGACTCAAGGAGTTCATTTATGGGGCCTTGCCAGTGATAAGCCTTCGTTGTGGTCCACATAGGTCAAAAAAAGATATCTCAGAAGAGCTAGCATATAGAACCATATCCCACCCTCTAGTAGCACCAACTCTTGGAAGCAGGTCATTGCAGCAAAACCCTAGATTGCAGAAAAAGCTTGACATATAATTTTTAAGGCAAGTCCATAAATGTCTGGTATGACCCATGGATCAATGGCAAGAGCCTTAAGGAATTATTAGGCAGAGAGTTACTAATATGGGGCCCTCCTCACTCAACATCTTTGAATGTTCTTATCCAAGATGAGAAATGGATCAAACCAATTAGATGGCAATTTGATCTAGATGGCTTTTGGGAGGAAATCCAGCAACTTGATATTGGAGGTTATGGACCAGATATACTTGTGTGGCCGTTTAGCAGAACTGGAGTTCTAACTTTCCGAGAGGCTTGGAAGGCACACTCTGCTCCTGTGAGTTCAATTTCTTGAGCATACTGGCTATGGATTTCTACTCTGTCCCACATACAGTTTTTGTGCTTGACAATTTTTCCGTAACAAACTCCCTACAAGGGATCGGTTATTTTGGAAAGGTTTAGTCCAAGACATGGGTTGTCCCCTATGTAAGTCTTCCTCTGAAAGCTCAGATCACTTAGCCATTCATTGTTCTTACTCTCATTCCATCTAACATTCTCTTCTATGTGACCTGCTCATTCGACAATCACCTTTAAGGTCTCTCCAGTAGCTTCATCCTTGGATAAAAATTATCAATCTTCACCCTATACAAGGCACAATCTTCAAGTCTTTCCTCACCATTTTTTTGTGGGTGTGTTGGCAGGAATGCAATTCCAGAATCTTTAGAGGGAAATCGACTTCCAAGATTAGGGTCCTTTAGTTTATTAAAGCTGAAATTTGTTTACACTTTAGAGGGAAATCGACTTCCAAGATTAGGGTCCTTTAGATTAGGGTTCAAGTCTTGGTATTGACTTACCCACCTGTTTGTTGGCGATTATTCGAAAGAATTTTCTGTGGTATCAAGGGCAAACAGACGGAGATAGCCTTCCCAGCTAGACCGTAAGGTCAGTCACGAGGGTCCCTCCGATATCAAAAAAAAAAAAAGGTTTGTTTGAGATCTGGAAAGCGACAATGTAGAATGGAATTTGAATGAGGAACAATGTGGAATGGAATTTGAATAAGGATAGTTCCTATCATGGCATAGGATCCTCCCTTTCAGGTAATGTTGTTTCATTTAGGACAGTTTGTTTCGTCTTTTTTTTGTCCCTCATATTTTATTTTATTTTTTGTTAATTGAAGGTTTGGCTGTTAATTTTTCTATCTTGGCATTCCGTACCCCTCTTTTCCCCTCACCCCACCAAAAAAAACTAAAAAAAAAACACTAATAAGGAAAGAAAACATATGCTGATTTCATTTCTAGTGTAAAATCTTATTGTGTCTGGAATTGAACATGGAAAATTGCTCAATCTCTAATTGATAAACTGTTAGAAATTATGTTATTTTATTCTATGTGAGGGTTAAATTAAATTTTTTGTATGGATGTGAATTGCATGAGTTCACTGGTTTTAACATTATTTCGGTTAGATTTCGTTTTTCTCTAATGGTTGCTTGTACACCTCTTGGTTTTTATTATTTTGAAATGGTTTTCAAAGTGGCTTTTGGTTCTGATAACTGCTTTTGGCTATTAACGGTTGATAAAATTCAGACCTTGCAATGTCATAGGATTGGCAGGACTGAGGGATCAGAGAATATGCTAAAGACTACTTTTCTGATCATTGGGCATCCAAAATGGATCAATTCAATGAGATCCCTCAGGATATTCTTCCTCAAAGAATTCCACCTGATATGGTGGCTGAATTGGTCTGCCCATTTTCTGAACGGGAGATTAAGTAGTTAAAAAACTACCAAAAAATAAAGCTCCAAGTCCTCACAGATATCCAAGTGAATTCTATCAGAAATACTGCAATGTTATCAAGTTGGATGTTGTCTAAGCAAGTGAACATTTCTATCGTACATCAGATATGCCAATCTTTTGGGGCTCCCCTCATATTCCTCTTGTTCCTAAAGTGCCTAATCCCTGTTCAAGGATTACAAACCAGGTACAAGATCTCCTTGTAAATGGGCAGAAAAAAGTTCTCCATGTCTGGTTAGAACAGGGGGCATTTGTACAAAACTGGTCAATCCATGCTAATCTCCTGCTTGTTCAGGAGATCATGCATTCCCTTTGAACTCAGAAAGGTCAACATACGTTGGTAGCTACTAAAATTGATCTAGCTGCGGCCTATGATTTGGTGGAGTGGACTGCATCATATAGGGTTTTTTTGGAGATCTATGGATTTCCCTCTCTTTTGATGTGTTGGATTGAACGTTGTAACTCCACTGTCCAGATGGCTGTACTGGTTAGTGGGACTCCTACGGACTGGACTGGTTTACAATTGGGAGAGGACTTTGATAAGGGGATCCTCTCTCCCCATACTTATTTGTTCTCCTACCAGAGGTGATCTCAGGTCTACTTAGACGAGATTAACGGGAAGGGCGTATTTGAGGTTATCAGCCTGACAGGCGACTTGATGGTCAATTGTATCCCCCCCCCAGGTCTTTCGCACGTGATGTATGCTGATGATCTCCTTATTGTCAGCCCAGCGACACCCACGCAGTCAATGTTTAAAATATCGATTTTATCGATATATCGAAAAGGGTCCAACAAAATGACATATCGAAAAAAAGGTCAGAGCCATGAGGGTCCCTCCGATATCAAAAAAAAAAAAAAGAAGGTTTGTTTGATATCTAGAAAGCGACAATGTAGAATGGAATTTGAATGAGGAACAATGTAGAATGGAATTTGAATGAGGAAAGTCCTATCATGGCATAGGATCCTCCCTTTCAGGTAATGTTGTTTCATTTAGGACACTTTCTTTCCTTTTTTTTTGTCCCTCATTTTTTTTTTTTTTTTGTTAATTGAAGGTTTGGCTGTTAATTTTTTCTATCCTGGCATTCCGTACCCCTCTTTTCCCCTCACCCCACCAAAAAAAACTCCAAAAAAAAACACTAATAAGGAAAGAAAACATATGCTGATTTCATTTCTAGTGTAAAATCTTGTTGTGTCTGGAATTCAACATGGAAAATTGCTCAATCTCTAGTTGATAAACTGTTAGAAATTATGTTATTTTATTCTATGTGAGGGTTAAATTAAATTTTTTGTATGGATGTGAACTGCATGAGTTCACTGGTTTTAACATTATTTCGGTTAGATTTCGTTTTTCTCTAATGGTTGCTTGTACACCTCTTGGTTTTTATTATTTTGAAATGGTTTTCAAAGTGGCTTTTGGTTCTGGTAACTGCTTTTGGCTATTAACGGTTGAAAACCGTTTTGTTCTTGGCGGGTGCTTTAGCACCGCTTGTTAATTATTAAATGGTTGTGTGTATGGTACAGTACTATGTAGCAAATCACCGAGCCAACACTCACAGTAAACCTGTCAATTATCCAAAAAAAATATGAATCCGATCCAAATCTTTAACTGAAAAATAAAAAATATTCGGTATTCAAATGCGGATATGGATATCAGTGTATCCGACCTGAAAAATATCCGTATCTGATATATATTATAAAAATATATATTTATATTATATATTGCTCACATTGTTTTTTTGTATGTTTAATCATAATGATAATATATTATAATACTATTAAAATTTCGATATATGATATTTGAAAGAGAAATAAGCTTTAAAATCTCAATTTTAATTTCATGTCTCTCTAAAATATCACTTGATTATTTATATAAATGTTAATATTTAAATATGTTAATAATCCAAAAATATATGTATCTGATCCGTATCCGAAGGGATTTGAATTCGAAATCAGTATCCAAATCTGAAAGCTAGGATATGAATATTGACGTATCCAATCTGTATCCATCCGATTGATATGCTTAACTCATCGTATACACCCGAGTCCAACACTTAAAATAAAACCAGAGAAAGAGAGGTCTTTTATTCCTAAAGATTTACAAGGTATTCACTAAAATCTTCTCACTTGGAACTACCATTGCATCAAAAGGACGAAATCTGTTTTCGAAAAGCGCATTTGCGTGCTTTGATCCACCACATTTGTCAGATTTTTCTAATTCTCTATTCAATTCTATTTTGTTGTGTTTTCCAAAATCAGAAGACTTTATTTCTCCATGATCCCTTTTTTAGTGCAGAATCGGATTTGACCGATCATTTTAATTGAAGGGAAAAATACCATTTCATGAAGATAGAACTTGTAAGAGATGATGATGACGATCCGGGTAGATCGATTGATGTTCTTCAACTCTTCTTCTCCGAACTCACACTGGTGTGGTGTTTACCAATGAACTTCTGACGATCAAGTTAGTATGAGATTCAAGCAGAGAAGAGAGAGAATATGAATCTGATTGAAATTCTTGGGAAAAAAATAGTGCATACCTTTCGGAGGGGGATTCCCCCTCTATTTATAGTCGTAGGTTGCATGTCGAGCGTGCTTGGCTGATGTGGAGAAATCTTTGATGTGGCCCAATAATTGAAGGACACATATGCCTTCTCTCTTTCGATTGAGTCAACAGGGTGACCTAGCTCCAGATGGCAAGTCCTTCTGTGCATGTCTAACTTTTTTTTTTATGTATGCACTTGTAATATTTCCAAGGTTACCTTTGGATGTTTGCAGTCCGCTAAAGGCTTAATCCGATGTGACTGCATATGTAGAGGTAAGAGCCTGCAGAGATGGGAGCTGCCCTAATTTCGATGTGCGGCTTTTCCCTTAATTTTAATTTATTTTGGTATACCTATTCCTTATTCAATCGAGATGGATTTTATCCCCTACATATATTATACTAGCTTTTTCAAATTGGATTAGAAAAACCCACTTATCAAAAAAAAAATTTGTAATTTTTGTCATTACAAGTTCTTTCATCACACATGAAATGAGATCCAATTATTATGTTAGTTTTTATCCTAAATTTTAGAATAGAATAGAAAGAACAAAAAAAAACCAATTTGTCTAATTTGAAATTCTGAGTTTTCAATAATCACATTTGTGGAGTGAAAAACTCACATCCACTCAAAAGGTGACACGTGTCAAAGGTTCAACGGGTATGAACCATCACGTCCAATAACCAATAGCCCGATTCTACGAGAACAAAGCAAGCGAGTATTGGCTAGGCACTCCCGAATAGGTGAAGCACGACTACATTGGTCTCCTAGGAGGGTGACTCAGGTATGGTCAAGACAGCTTTACACCTCGAGGTCAAATGTCACACCGTTTTTCGAGCAGAAAATAAATCCCGACTAAACCAAGAACACGAGCAGGGGATCTCTGAAACGATCAAACCCCCACTAAGTCGATAAATGTAAGATTGTGAACTAAGACCCGTTATCCATTTCATATGGGCAACTAAGGGCACATTTAACAGCTATAAATCAGGAGAGTTTTCACAAAACTCGCCCACTATAGCCATTAAGAGGAAAAGCTGTTACAACGGCTAATCAACCAATTAACACTATAAAAAGGAAAAGTTATAATAATATAGGAAAAAATATAATAAACGAAGGTATGAGTTCTATCTAAATCAAGCTACATTAAGAGAGATTTGTATTAAATTCCTTATTGAGGTCCTCTTCACTGACACCACACCAATGTCCCCCCCATTGTTCTCTGTGAGTACAAGGACTTTAATAGGTCAGATCCAAATCTAACAAGAAGACTCCATCCATTTACATTGATTGAAAGGGAAAAATATCACTTCAACATTGATATTCAGTCTCTCTTTACCATCTCTTTACCATGGCTATTCATTGATAATCTCTACCAAGATTATAAATTATTGTTGTGCAAAAACAAAAACAAAAACAAAAACGTGATATGAAAGGGGTGTGTAGGATTAAAGGAGTTAATTCATTTATTATATTTTCCGAGTCTAGATTTTCCAACTAATGATATGTTTCTCACAAAAAAAGAAAAAAAAAAAAAAACAAAAACAAAATACATAAACTTAATAATAAGTTTACTATTTACTAACAATAGAATACAAAAAGTCAGTTATTTCTTTTAAAATAAAAGACGGAAATACAGATCCCCGTCTTTAATTAAAGGCCACTGCTTCGCTTTGAATCATGATCCTGAACATCTTCCTGATATCTGCTTCCAAATCTCACAAACAGTCTGGCTGCAACATCATGCAAGCAAAATACAAGTTCTTCAGAAGAAAGTAAGAAAGATTCAATTTATAATAATAATCCATTCTGAACAAAGGGAATTCGGATGCCCAAAAAGTAAATCACCACGACTTGTTCTTTTGGAGTTAACAGTGCAGAAGAAACATATCAAGATTATATTTATATAATTCTATTAAAGAGAAGAAAAAAACACATACATTTAGAGGTTGCACATCAACAGACACTGTCACTATGTTATTACGTGTGAATATTTTCTTTTTTAATTGTGTGCTGATTGGAATAGGGGAGGTTTGGGTTGTAAAACTTTAGGCATGCATAGGCAGAGATATGAGATTACCTATATTGGTCCTGGATTTAATTCCACAAAATAAGACAATTTCTAGATCTACTGCAAACACTACGACTAACAAAACAAATAAAAAAGGGTAACCACCAACTTGAATAGTAACTCTTTAATGGTATGGTGTATTCCTCATAGCTGGATACAGCTTTGTCAAATTTTACAGAACTTCAGGGTCAGCTGGAAACCTTCTGGGCTCAATGAGCGCATCCAAATGGTGCGCAAGGAGACTCAAAGATTTTCCATGCTAAACTACAAAGGCGCCGTCTGAGAAATCATATTGATAAAATTCAGACCTTGCAATGTCATAGGATTGGCAGGACTGAGGAGATCAGAGAATATGCTAAAGACTACTTTTCTGATCATTGGGTATCCAAAATGGATCAATTCAATGAGATCCCTCAGGATATTCTTCCTCAAAGAATTCCACCTGATATGGTGGCTGAATTGGTCTGCCCATTTTCTGAACGGGAGATTAAGGAAGTAGTTAAAAAAACTACCAAAAAATAAAGCTCCAACAGATATCCAAGTGAATTCTATCAGAAATACTGGAATGTTATCAAGTTGGATGTTGTCTAAGCAATTGAACATTTCTATCGTACATCAGATATGCCAATCTTTTGGGGCTCCCCTCATATTCCTCTTGTTCCTAAAGTGCCTAATCCCAAGGTGTTCAAGGATTACAAACCAAGTACATGATCTCCTTGTAAATAGGCAGAAAAAAGTTCCTCCATGTCTGGTTAGAACAGGGGGCATTTGTACAAAACTGGTCAATCCATGCTAATCTCCTGCTTGTTCAGGAGATCATGCATTCCCTTTGAACTCAGAAAGGTCAACATGCGTTGGTAGCTGCTAAAATTGATCTAGCTGCGGCCTATGATTTGGTGGAGTGGACTGCATCATATAGGGTTTTTTTTGAAGATCTATGGATTTCCCTCTCTTTTGATGCATTGGATTAAACGTTGTAACTCCACTGTCATGGCTGTACTGGTTAGTGGGACTCCTACGGACTGGACTGGTTTACAATTGGGAGAGGACTTTGACAAGGGGATCCTCTCTCCCCATATTTATTTGTTCTCCTACCAGAGGTGATCTCGGGTCTACTTAGACGAGATCAACGGGAAGGGCGTATTTGAGGATATCAGCCTGACAGGCGACTTGATGGTCAATTGTATCCCCCCAGGTCTTTCGCACATGACGTATGCTGATGATCTCCTTATTGTCAGCCCAGCGACACCCACGCAGTCAATGTTTAAAATATCGATTTTATCGATATATCAAAAAAGGGTCCAACAAAGTGATATATCGATTGATATATCGATTTGGGTTTTTTTTCCTCAGACAAGTGGAAAAAATAAAATAAAAATCAGAAAAACTAGAAAAATGGAGAATATACATATACATATTTAAAACTATGATTCCATACAAAGCATAATAGAAAATATTTTAGTTTGTCATTATATAGTATTAAAGTAACTTATATATAATAATACATTTCAAATTTCAATAATTGAAAAATCCAAATTAATCAAATTTAGTTAAATTACAGTTGCAAACATCCAAAAGAATTTAATAAGTTTTCATAATATTATATTGGTTGCTTGATTATACACACACACACACACACACACACACACACACAAATTATTAGTATATATGAAATTTCATGATTGTTATGACAGCATTAGAAATCTGTATCCTTTCACAAATTTGATAGAAATTTCATTATGAATTTGTTATTGCTTTGTAAATGGGATTCCATATTTAAAATATTGGCATTGAGGGACATCATGTATTAAAAAATATCATAAAATTAACGTCAATTTCTCATGAGAAATTGCCAAGAAATTCTATTTCTCGCAAGAAATTGCCGAGAAAATGAATATTTCGCTAAAATACCGATATATGTCCTGTATTTAGCGATTTTCTCATAAAAATCGATATATCGATCGATATTTAAAACAATGCACGCAGTGCAAAGAAATTAGGGAGGTGATGGAGGAGGCACAAGGGTTCACCGGCTTAACAGTGAACCGGTAGAAGAGTACTCTCAGATTCTCCCCATCGATCCCGCAGCATTTTGCTAGATAGATGAGAAGGATACTCAGAGTTCAAATAACTCCGAATACTTGGAGGCATTTGGGACTTCCAATTGGTTGTCAGAATCTAAACAGGCAACGCAGATTGGTTGTCATGGATGTGGTTTCAAGGAGGCTGCAAGGCTGGAAAGGTCATATGCTCTCTATGGCGGGAAGAAGTACTTTCAGTCAGTCCTAAATGCACTCCCTCAGCAGTATATGTTATCTGCTGCCATGCCTTTGTCTGCAGTGAAGGATGTTGAGCAAGCTGCTAGATCATTCCTCTGGAATGGATGTGATTTACTCCCTAAAATTCATTTGATCTCATGGGAGGCAGTGACCTGTGCTAAGGCAGATGGGGGCTTGGGCCTAAGGAGACTGTCAACAGTGTGTGGGGCTATGCTTGGGGTGATTGCATTCAGATTTCTGATTAATCGGTTATTTCTTCCTACTTTGCCTTAAAAGTATAAACGGAATGGAAATCCTTCGGAGTTGGGGGACTCTTGTAAAGCTCCGCCAGTCTGGAGGGCTTTATGCCATGAAATTAGCATTATACGCCCCTTTATTCTGAAACTTCTGGGGAACCTCTCAAATATTGATGTATTAAGGGACCCATGGTTAATGTCAATCCCCTTCTCTAGAATTCTGACAATGATAAATATGGAATGGGCCATTCTTGATTTCAAATTTTCTCAGGTGGTGGAGAATTCTCATTGGCAGGTTGATATTCTTTGGCTGATTCTACTAGATTATTGGGTGGAGTTTATAATTAGCACTCATTCTCCTAGATGCAGTAGTTCAGGTGAAACAAGTTGGTGCTGAGAAGGTTCAACTTCAGTTTCCCCTTGTATGTAAGATGTTTATGCAGTTTGTCACCCACCAGTCCAGCTCATGCAAAATAAATGTTGGAAGTAGTATATTTGGGGCCCTCTCTATATTTCCGAAAGTAAAGACATTTCTATGGGAACAAGAGACTTCCAACTAAATCCTATTTAGATTTTATTAATATCCATATGGATACCACTTGTGAGTTGTGTTCTTCACATATAGAAACCATCTCCCTCCTATTTACACAATGTTATATAGAGGCTGAATGTTGGAGGTTACTTCCAACTCGGTTACATCCTCCACAGAGAATTTGGAGAGTGAGTAATTGATTACAGATCTTCCCTCCTGATGTGTGGCAGACAGTAAAGAAGCTATGAGAAATGAGATTAGGTTTATAAAGAGGTTAAATATCATAAATATCCAGCTTTGTACTAACTCTTTATCCCTTATACAGTTTATAAGGTTAGATACTCCGGGCCCTCTTCAAATCCAAGATATTTTGGAGGAAATCCACAAGTGGCAGAGAGGGACAAATTGTTTACAGGTCCCTAAAGTTCCTAGAGTTTTGGTTGTTGCTCCAGAAGCACTTGCAAAAGATGCTCGTGGTACAGTGGATGGTTTTTCGAATTGCAGGGCCCTAAGATCAAAAGTTTAATAGGTCCTTTAATACACTCAGTTCATAAATGTATAGATTGTGCATACAATGCAT
Source organism: Acorus calamus (assembly GCA_030737845.1). Taxonomy (NCBI): domain Eukaryota; kingdom Viridiplantae; phylum Streptophyta; class Magnoliopsida; order Acorales; family Acoraceae; genus Acorus; species Acorus calamus. The sequence continues at coordinate 20,858,127 of CM060861.1, forward strand.
GCGCGGGGGGGGGGGGGGGGGGGGGGGGGGATGCCTCTCAACATGTATATCATATGCCCTAGTGGCAAGGAGTCCTTACCAAAAGAAAAACAACTTGAATAGTTAGGAATACGTCACATATGAGATGCCGGTTAACCAAAAATATATATACCCATAAGAAATACCTGACTACAGCCGGTTAGAATAACAGAAAGTACGATTCTGATACCGCTGCATCAATAGTATAAAAAGGGTTACTAAAATCATACCAGTTAAGGTACATAAGGTACACAATTATTTTTAAAATGATACAAAATAAAATGTTCAGCGCACCTCCCTAGCTTCAGAAAGCGATTGATCCCTGTTAATTTTGGCCAGACTTAATAACTCCTCCTTTGATTTTTTAGCCTGTCAATTTCCATATCCAGCAGATCAGTACTGTCATGCAACAGAGGTATAACAGTCTTCTTATAGCATAAAAAAGTTACTAAAACTCATTACAGTTGAGGTACACAAGGATAATTCAAAAAACTGCAAAGGAAGAAAATGTTCAGCGCACCTTCTTAGCAAAATAAAGCGATTTACCCCTATTATCTCTGGCCAGACTTAATCTCTCCTCCTTTGCCTTAGCCTGACAGTATCCATAGCCAGCAGAGCATGTATCAAAATCTCCCGTAAATGTTATGAGAAAAATTATATATTTGACTCTACAGTAAAAAGTTTGAAATACTGATTGTCCAACAAGCTGTTGAAATAGTGCAAGGACGATAAGGTACCTTGTCACAGCTTCCCACATAAATTAGACTATAGCGCTGAACAAAAAACAAAAACTTGACCATTAGAAGGGAAAGAAAGTAAGATACTTAAATATGGAGAAGAGACAAAAGAAGAAGAAAAATGTTGATTACACTGATTGCGAAGCATAGAAGAGGATCCATCTCACAGTAATCATTCTGAAAAAAATACAACATGATACTAATAGGAATAAAATGAGCAATATATTTAAATATGGAGGACAGAACGAAAATAGAACAAGCTACCAATGATGGGTCTCCTAGAGTAGTAGTAATCCCACAACGAATTTTCTCCAGCTCCGCCTTATCTCTCAGCATACGCTCCTCATTTGTACCGGCACAATACTTCCATTCAAAAAGACAGATTAATCCCATGCATAGTTCAAAAATAAAAACTTCAATATATGGGACCTTTATCAATATTACTGATTGATATATCGAATAATCGAAAGATATAAGGAACGATTAATCTCAAAAAAAGTGTCATGCAATTGCTCACACATAAAAAATGGAGAACTTCCTGATGCCATGAAGATGGCCGTGTCCAGGTTCTCATCATAGTTGTCTAGGCTGCCAAGTGAGCCTAGGCGGTGGCTGCGGGCCTAGCCGCCTAGGCAAACCTAAGCAAAGCTTAATTACACATGTATGTTTGAAGATCATAATTTTATTAATGATAATACTATATTATCAATGCATTGTTTTTTCTAGAAGCGAAACAGAAATGAGAATATTGTATTTATAAATGAAAATTATAATGTTATATTGCAAAGTGGGTTGTGGGAAGGGCAAATATCATCGAGTTACTACTTTTGCATGATGTTACTCTCTATTTGTTGTGGCTTGTTAGATAGAAAAAAAAATCATATTAGTCATGAACAGTAAAATTGTTTGATTGATATATTTTAAAAAGATATTTTGATTTTCTTTGTCAAAATCAATGAATGAGATGTTCAAAAAGTTTTTTTTTTTTGTTAGGCCAGTTTTTTCATTCAAAACAATCAGGTTACCTATCTCTTTGTTATTTTAATTAAATCCTAAATTTCTTCCTTTCAATTTCCATGATTCATAATAAATGAGCCAATTTCTTTTAGCATTTCCCTGACTTATTTAGTATGCCGAGGTGGGATAGGCATGCCTCGAAGCATATTCAGGCCCACGAGTTGTTAACTAAGTGGACAACCACCTAGACCCATATAGATCGCCTAGTTGCCTAAGCGCCAACTAGACATCATTCACACAACTATGGTTTTCATCATCATCACCTTTATTTTTCAATAGGGGAAGGTTGGTATTTCTACCGATAAAACCAATTTTCGTGATTCACACCCCCCCCCCCCCCCCCCCCCCCCCCCCCCCCCCCCCCCCCACAAAAAGAAAATCGATATATTGAACCATTATACCAATATCTCTATCATGATTTGTAACTATGTTATTATGAGAGCTTGATTGAAAAATGACTTACCTCCTCATATTCGTTTTCTGCAAAGAAAACTATCAGCTTATAACATGTTTCAATGTCCTTGCATTCTTGTAGTAGATGTATACGCTCCTGCACAGATGTTAAAACATCTTAGCATCAAAAAATCTTGACAGAGATCAGATGAAGCCAAACAGTAACTAGTTAGACTACTTGCATAAATAACATAAATGTATTCATCTTCTTTGACAAGCGGATAGTTCTGCTTTAGCTCCTCCAAGTCCAGCTTATCAATAATATCCTCACCATCCATCTGTGCAATTAACCAATGAAGGAATCTCAACGATAACTCAGATTTCAATACATTTTTATACCAACAATTTCATATAGCATATGGCTGAAAAAAAATAACAAGCTAAAAAAAAATTTGATGGGAAAATCGTATCGGGAACTTACACTTAATAAATCATCTCCCTCAGATTCAATTTTACTCTGCAATATCTGGTCGAAAATCTTGTACTGCAGATAACTTGACACCATCAATAATGCACCAAAGAGAAAAGTACAAGACAAGCGGATAATTTATTTAACCAGGAACCCTAACACTGTGCATCGAGATTTATCACATTCTTGCATGACATAATAGTTATTCCTTGGTTTCAGATACTATTCCACTATAACCCTATATATAGACAGCCTTCAAATTCCGTTTCAAATATTACCCATCAGACAATCAGATCCAGAAAAAGTACATGTTGCTGTGTCATGCACTATGCAAAGCTAAATAATAATTTTTTAGACATTTAAATCAAAATTGGTGGCCCAAACTTATTCAACAAAAAAGAAGATGAATACTAAGACATGGTTGTAAATGACCTAGTGATAAAATAATTTTTAAAAAACATAGAAATGGAAAAAATGCTACTACGAAATATGAGTATTTTAAAGATCAGAAAGCATACTGCTTCTCTACGGTAGGCAAGCGTCGGAAGCGCATCTGCATCCTACATAATTAAGAGAAGCCACCAAAAAGGAAACAATAAAGATAGACATGAAATATGAACCAAATGGATCATACATACATAATAAGGGGATTAAAATAGCCTTACGGGTGGTACTTCACCGTTGAGAATCTTTATCTCACTCCTAACTTTATCGATCTCCTTTTCTAAAGACTTTATCATAGAACTGTTCTTGATATGGATTAATATACAGAAAAAAACATATGCATAAAAATCATATATAAAGAGAATGAGATCACATGCAAGAGGCCTAGAATGAAGGAGAGATGCTTACGAACCTTGCGGGGGAGTCCTCATTCTCACCAATGTTTAAGTTACGCAGCAAGGGAAACCGCTCCTTAAATGGGGTTTTCAAAACACTTCTGTAAATCATAAAAAAGGGGGATTGGAAGGACATGTGACCGAGTTGTTACATATATCATGATCTACAGATATTCAAATTGATTGTCATGTTACTCCATCCAAGCAAAGGTAATTCAAAGTTTGTTATTTAAAATACAATTGTAGATTCCTTATCAAATGTAATTTGCAATTTATTCAGAGATGTAGGCACAATTAAAAAAGCATTTTAATTTGCAATTTATTCAGAGATGAAACATCTGATGGGATGAATTGCAAATTAAATTTTTTTTTTAATTATGCCTATATCTCTTAATAAACCCAACTCCAACGGGCTCCTCAAATTGAAGGAGCTAAACAAATTCCCTCTGTACCTAGATAGATGAAAGGGCTCCTAGACAATGAGTCCCAAAACGGTGGGGGCCAGTGTTTTTTTTCTTTTTATTTTTTAAGTAGGGCTCACTGTAAGTTTTAATAAAAAAAGATTAACAAAATACTTTAGGAGTCAAATAGAGAGGATGACCAAAGTAGACATGGTTCTATAATTAAATTACATGATTCTATAATTAAATTCCTTCCCATGATCAACAAATTTACTTGGGCATGATTGGAGATGCTCGAGAAGGCTTATAACGATGGGGAATGCTGACGAACCTTGTGGAGGAGGAGGAGTCCTCATTTACACCAATGTTTAAATTATGCAGGTGGACATTCTCCTTTTCACTCCTTCCAAGTGTGCTTGTGATGATGCTTCTCAGTGAAGGGAAATGCTCCTTCAAGGGGTTTTTCAGAACAGCTCTGTGAATCATAAAAAAAAAAAAGAAGAATAAAAAATGGGGATTGGGAGGATATGTGACCTAGTTGTTACATATATCATGATCTACAGATATTCAAAAGGATCAAGTCATGTGTTACTCTATCCAAGCAAAGGTATTTCAAAATTTGTTATTTGAAATACAATTGTAGATACCATGTCAAATGAAAATTTGCAATTTTTTCAGAGATCTAGGCATAAACATAGATACCACGTCAAAAAAAACAAGTTTTAGAATTACTGGGTCTTAAATCAGATTTTCTATGCGGATTCATTTTTTAAGAATTGTGGAAGAGCGCACTCACGAAAGGATCGTTATGGATATATAAAAAAATCATAATCATTAGAAGTAATACATAAATATGCATAAAACAAGATCCTGAAACACACGCATGTATGCAAATCTTGAGAAATATAGATTAATATATATGAATAAAAAAAATTTGGGGGAACAGAAAATCACGATCGGAAAAATAGAAAAATAGAACCTCCACATGATGATCTTCTGCAAACGCACAAAGATTTGATATCCAACGAAGACGCACGAATTTCGTTGGGATCGAACACGTATAACAATAGGGCTGCAACTTGGTTGGGTTGAACCCGAACCCGACGGGTTGAACCCGATTTTTACATGGGTTGGGTTGATCAAATCGGGTTCGGGTTCGGGTTCGGGTTGACCAATTCGGGTTGACTCACAAATCGGGTTGGGTTCGGGTTGGCCTCCAACCCAACCCGACCCAACCCGAACCCGTAAATTAATAATTAAAAAAATATCATGGTCGTTTATTTTGTAACTTCTAATATGGGTAGTCCAAATTTTAGGTAAACCTAACTAATCTTATGGGTTGGGTGGGGTTGATTTATTTAATTTACACATCATGTTAGAAATTCGGGTTGGGTCGAGTTGGTTCAATTCGAGTTGAAAATCGGGTTGGGGTCGGGTTGGTCCAATTCGGGTTAAGTCGGGTTGGGTCGGGTTGATTTATTTAATTTCGGGTTGGGTTCGGGTTGGTCCAATTCGGGTTGAAAATCGGGTTGGGTCGGGTTAAGATTGGGTAGTTTGGAATTCGGGTTGGGTTCGGGTTGGGGTCAACCCGAACCCAACCCGCCCGAGTTGCAGCCCTGTATAACAATAACTGTAACTGGTGACAGCAGTGAGAAGTGGCTAGGGTTTAAACAACCCCAATGACGATGTTAAATACAAGGGACAAATCCATATTAACCCCCTACAAACTGTCCGCTATCCATATAACCCCCTCACTTTTCATAATTTTATGTAAGCCCCTGAAACTCATATGTATATTCAAATAGAAAATCTACTACCTTAACCCAGATTCGATAAACTGACTAATAACGCCCTACGTACCATGAAAAGTTCAGAAAAAAATTACCCGTCCTCTGTAGATACCCTAATTTGATCGTTCAAAAAATAATTATCTCAAGTAGTATTTAAAATAAAACAGTTTTAGACCACATAGAAGATTATTTTAGAGGGAGAAGACAAGAAAGAAAACCTGACCCTACACTTGAAAAAATCAAAATGCCAGAAGCAGCTCATTTCAAGATGTCGCCTCCTCCCTCACAGCTCAATTCAACAATCCGTCCCCTAACCGCACTCCAGGGATATGACATAAAATTGGAATTAAATGTTGATCATTCCGGTAATTTATTAATGTTATTCGCCCCTCTCTGATGGCCCAAACCCAGTAACCGCCTAATTTCACCGCCAAACAGAGATGGGACATGAAGCGGCAAATGATGAAAAACAGCTAGTGAAAACCAGCCAGTGCCATTCGACGACTGCATTAGAGTAGCCAACTCTCATCTGGACATATTCATAAAGCATAAAGTAATTTTACTTAGTTGTGAAGTTACTTAGTCTCACCCTCTTGTCCAACTTAAGTTATTACCCAATGGACCATTGAGTGCATCTTTTGTTAATGATGTTTACTTAGTCTCACCCTCTTACCCAATCCATTCTGTTGTCCAAGGGATAATTCTATGTATCTTTTCTACTATAAAAGGAGGGGTGGGGTGAGAATCAAAGGGTGGAAAAATTCATGTACAATTCGAGATTGCAACAACCGTGACTTTTAGGCCATAATTTAGTTTGCTTTTATGGTGTGTTTTAACATTCCAAATTTAATGATAATTTGGCATGGTTGAATCCTTTGTTTCGCTGCCTTTTCAACGCTTCTTACGGATCGTAAATCAAATGTGTATTGATTAAGTTATGAATCAAACCGTAATAGTGTGTCAGACTATGTCTGAATCTGGGCGACGGATCCTGGTGGAGCCATCGGGCAACTGGGAGATGGATCCAAGAGTGTCGTCCGGAACCTAGGCGACGGATGCATTAAGAGCTGTCGATCTGGAAATCGTATTTTGAAAATACAATCCATTTTTTTGGAAAGAACAAGTGCATTGATTTGGGATTAATTCGGATTAATCGTTTCGTATTTTTGTCCCCCATGTGTGTGAGCCTATATATATATCATATTTTCCTCTCCCATTGCATTGAAATCCCAAACTACAACGCCATTGTTGAGGGGCTCGGGAAGGAACTCGAGCAAGGCAGGTGAGTTTTTCTAAAGAGTTTTCGACTGATATTAATCTTTTTAGAAGTCTTTGTCATATGATTTCGTATTTAAAGTTTTCAAATAAAATAATGGGTTTTTCTTCATGATTTTTGGTAAATCGGAATAGCCAACCTAACGGATTGAATTTTAATTTAATTTTATCATCATTTTATATATAACAAGATTTTAAGTTATATAGTCTAATCCACGGGCTAATCAATTTCAAGTTTTAAAATCCATACATAATTTAAATTGTAGTAAATCTTAATTTATCACCTTTTATATGAATAAAGTTGTTTAAGTTGATATAGATTTAAAATCCATGACCCATGTGTCGGTGTGGGATTTCGTCGGTGTTGAGAAACCCGCGTGGCGGTGCGTGTGTGGGGGTTTTCGAGGATTCGGATCGGATGCGTGCCCTAGCGGGCTCGGCTGGATTGTCTTCTCGGAAGGGTGGTGTCATTCCTGGTTGAGGTGCCCGACCACGGCTCAAGAGGATTCCAGGGTTTGTGTAATCGCCACCTGCTTTTTCTAAAAGCAAGAAAAGGTTGGGTTGGATTTGATCACCTACGTGGGGAGTTTGTGGGGTCTCCGCTTAAGAGACGGATATACCGTACACTGAGGTGAAAAACAGGTAATCCTATTCTGCTTTCGGGGCTTGACTAAGGGGTGCAAGTGGGGTGTGGATATGGGGCGGCTAGTGGGATCCAGCCGTCGGGTATGGGGCGGCTACTAAGGTTTAGCCGTCCGAGGCCTGGGTTGGTTTGGGCAGAACTTCGGTAGAAAATGGGTTTGGTCTTGGACAAAGGCTAAGCTAGATTTAGCCCGGGTTTCTAGAGGGTTGAATGAGAGGGTGTTTTTGTGTAGGGAATGGATTTTTCTCTCACAAAAAGGGGGGCTTTCTTTCTCTCTCTCTAGGGATTTCTAGTGGGGGAAGGGAATGGTCAAGTGATATCAAGTGGATTGGGAATTGGTGGATGTGAATTGTGGATGTTAATTGTGTTAGAAATGTTTTGAACCCCCTCTAATTATAGTAAAAAAGAAGCAGGGGAATACCCATGGGGTAATAAAATGGCTTGGTTAATAGTGTGTTTGATTAGACCCCTCATTAATTCTCTGGTATTTCTGTCAGGACCAGGTGAAGGGCGGCTAGTCCTAACTAGCCGCCCAGGATGGGGCGGCTACTTCCTGGTAGCTGCCCCCATCATGACCTGCCAAGCGTACCATCTCTGACAAGCGGTAGCTCGGGTCGGTTACTTGGTTTGATCCGGCCAAGATGGGGCGGCTACAAATCACAGCCCGCCGCAATGATCAACATTTAATGCTGCTTTATGTCCCATCCAGGGAAGCGGTTCAAGGTCGGCCAAGGGGGGCGGCTAGTGCTAACTAACCGCCTGGTATGGGGCGGCTAGTTAGGGTTAGCCGCCCCAATCCAGGGTTTTAGGGTTTTTGGGATTCTAGGTTTAGGGTTTCTAGGGTTTGCGTTTCCAAGGTTAGGGTTTCTAGGTGTTGGGCCAGGGTTAGGGTTTCTAGGTTTTGGACCAGGGTTAGGGTTTTCGATTTCCTGAAGTTTGGTTTTCTATTTGATGCCCAAATGTGGGTTATTTTCGGGTGTTCCTTGAAGTACTTCTGTCTTTCTGGATGGTCAAAATTGGGGTATCTACAATTGTCCCTCATCGGATGGAGTCTTTGCGTGAAGCAGGAAAGACTTCAGCCGATGATAAGGAAAGAGACCCCTATTTTGGCCGGCCCGACCTTCAAGAAGTCATAACAACACGAACAGTACTATTCGGGGAGTTGATTTAGATCGTCAGAGGCTAGGTCTTGATAAGAATTTTCAACCGAAAGGACGATCCAGGTGGAAGGCGGGAAAAGTAAATGGTGAGTGATCCAACCCACGGTCGGGGTTCTTAGCTATCGTGCACGGAGCAGCCCAGCATCAGTTTCCTCGTGCCTACCATTCCCGTGCTTGGGAAAACTCAGCAAGGAGGGGATATCGCCGACAGAAAGCAAGTAAAGAGTTGAGTTGGTGAATTGGATCATCCGAAGGATAAGAACTCTGGAAAAGAACTAGAACTGAAGAAATTCGAATTTGAATTGTACTGAAAGTGCGGCAAAACTTTGGGAAAGCCGTGTTTGATCAAGTAGTGCCTGGAAATAAGCCAATACATGGCTGTTTGGTATGGAAAACCATGGAACTAGGGCTGAAAAGAGATTGGAAATGGGTCTCCAGTGAAAACAGGAAAACAGGGTGGGGCGGCTAGTTGTAACTAGCCACCCGAGAGGGGGCGGCTACTCGTGGGTAGCCGCCCCATAACTGGGCCCCTTATGACCGAATAAAGTCCCTCTCTCTTCCCATGCGTTTCAAAAACGGTTTATCTTCCCTCCTCTCTTCTTCTTCTCTATCTTAAATCGAAAACCTTGATTTTAAAACACCTTGAATCCTTTGTTTTTGCCTTTCATCATTCCTTTCTTCTTGATTTCGAAGCCCTAAATTTTTTTGGGTTCTTCTTTGTGTGAAATCGGAAGAGATGACAAAGGAGAAGAAGATGGCTTCGATGATGAAGCGCCTTACGTCTTCCCGAGAGCAGAGAGGGGCTGTCTCGGGGTCTAGTTCATCGGGGAGTGATCGGGTGGAGGAGGAGGTCGTGAGGGAGGCCGTGGGTGCGGCAGAGGTGCCGTCGGTGGATACCGGTGCGGCTAGGGGCACGGGTATGTCGTCGGGGCTGTTCAGGAGGTTGGGGTAGTGTGATAGGTTATACACGCAAGCAGAGGCGTGGTGATCGACAGGTGGTGATCGAGGAGGTGGTTCCAGAGGTTGGAGGACCGGCCGAGGGCGTGGTCGGAGGGGCCGAGCCCGAGGGGTGAGCGAGAGTGAGAGGGCGTCTTTGGACGCCATTATTGGCATGTTGGATGGGAGGCCATAGAGGCAAGGGCAGCAGAGGAGGAAGGGAGGGCAATGGGTGTCTTTGCGGAGTTTGTCTCCGGTGCAGGGAGGGTGGAGGGGACTGGAGAGGTTAGGGACGAGGCCGGGGAGGTCGATGGTATGGGCACCGGGGCCACAGAGGCCGGTGTTGGTGCTGAGGCTGAGGCCGAGGAGGCCGCGTTCGAGGAAGATGAGGAGGAGGGGGATGACGACGGATGGACGGTCCCGACGAGGCCGAGGTAGACACTCCTGGATCCACACGGGCCGTGGTAACTTCTTGACCCCTTTTACTCTTAGCTTTTATTTAGTGTATATGCATGTCTTTTGGTGGTATGAATAGGTGACTTGTGTATAACATCCGTATATATGTGTTTTTAATAGGCATGCTTGTGCATAAATTAATTATGGATAGCATGCTGATATAGGTTTGTTTTTAGAAAGGGGGACAATTTTTATGCATGTTTGTCTTTAAAAGAAGAGAGAAATGTCATGGCTAGTATGCTTGCATGTGATATGTTCTTGTGTGCACATAGTTTTTGAGGTGTGTCTTTGTATGTGTTTGATCGTAGTAGAGCATGAGGGAGTATATGCATGTATCTCATGGGTCCGAGTGTTTTCCATATGCTTAGGTGAATTTATGGAAAGTATATAAGCATGATAGACCGTGATAAAAGAAAGAGCGCAATTGGTGACCACGGTGGGTTTTGATATATTCTTCTTTTTTTTTTTTTTTTTTTTGCATGCGTGATCATATGAGGAGTGTTTTGTAAATAATGGGAGGTGAACTTTTACGTGAATGCTTTTGTATTTGATATTTTACCTTGCTAAGCATGATCTCTAAATGATTTTTAGGCTTCGGATTCTTACCTCTCGATCGCTCTTTAAACTAACCCATGTCTTCTTCATTTGTTTGTAGCGGCCGAATCGTATCCGGGCTTTATGGCATGGGACGAAGAGGAGGTTGGTGGATGGAGCGGGCTTCCATTCCTTCTTTCTGATCGAGTCATTCCACGTCCATCGCCCATATGTGGAGGTATTGGCGGAGAGATGGGACCCAGAGAGTTGTACGTTCATCCTCCCTACCGGTGCCGTTATGCCGACCCTCGAAGACGTCCATCGGATTACCGGTCTTCCGGTCTTGGGGGAAGCGGTGATTGCAGCCACCCTTGCAGACTATAGGGGGCTGTTTCGAGAGTTGATCGGGGAATGGGAGTTCATGGAGCGGGAGCGAACGCTGAACCGAATTCCTTTAGGGAGGCTTTCGGGGCAGTATGGCCTCGGTTCCTTTACAGAGCGCCAGAAGGGTGAAGCTGCAGCTAGCTTCGAGAGGAGGCAGGCGATGATCGAGGCGAGAGAGGCGGCCGCGTGCCCACAGAGGGCACAGAGGGAGTTGAGGGCGTTCTTCCTTTATTTCTTCGGCCGGGTCCTCTTCTCGACGGCCTCTGATAAGGTTTCCTCTCATTCCTTGTTGTTGATGAGGGACCTGGAGGGTATGGGACGCTACGCCTGGGGAGCGGCGATGCTCGCCCATCTCTTCGCAGAGCTCTTGAAGAAAGTTAGGAGGGCCGAGGGAAATAAACTTGGCGGCTTCGCGCCATTTCTTCAGGTAAGTGTGAGTGAGCAGTAGACTCCTTTTCTTGGTTTAGTTCTCTTTGATTATGATAATTTCCCTCTTGCCTTGCTAGATTTTCGGGTACGAGCATTTCGTCATTGATCGCCCAACTCTGGCTCCCTTCGATCGTGCCCTTCCTTGGGCCATGAGATGGGCACCCTGGGGATCTTCACGCTTGTACCGCCTTGCCCAATTCTAAGAGGCCTTCCATGTCTTGACAGAGGAAGAGGTATAAGTTTTTTTTTCGAATTTCTTTAGCTTGCATTTGGTTTTCTTTTGACTAAGCGTTCTTCCTATCTTTTGATGCTTTATAGATGACGTGGAGGCCCTATACGGAGGAGGAGGTTCCCGAGGACCTGTCGCGGGACGTCTGGCTGATCTACTTCAATGAGGTCGTGTTTCATGCGATCAGTCGGGTCGTCCGCCAGCTTGGGTATCACCAGTGGGTGCCCGATCCTCTGCCGTGGCGCCCCTCGATCCCGATGGCTGGGATTCCTCAGGATGAAAGTGAAGTCTGGTAAGTAAATGTTTTTTTATGCTACGTATGTGGCGGGATGGATGGGCCGAGGTGTCTTGGTGGAGCGTCGTCCTGAGGTGACTTCGAGTGACGAATACCTGGCTTGGTATCGTCAGGAGTATGAGGGTATCCTCGGGACGATGGAGGAGGAGATCCCGGATGCCTACGTAAGTTGGAAACCTTTTTTCTCTTTCTCGTTCTCTTTTGCTGAATATTTTGTTGAGTGGCGTTTATTTTTGCAGGTTGAGTTGAATGAGATGGAGAAGAGACTCAAGACCGCCAATGAGCATCTCCAAGCACGGGCCAGGCAGATAGAGGTGTTGCGGGTACAAAGAAAACGCTCGCAGGATCAGGTCCGGGTCCTCGAGGCTCAGGTGGATGCTCTGTCGAGAACGAGGGCCGTTGGTGCCTCTTCTTCTTCCGCTCCTCCTCCTTCCGTGGTTTCTGAGCGAGAGCTCGAGTTGACAAGGGAGTTAGATGCGGCCCGGAGTGAGTTGGTGGCCACACGGATGGAGCTGGGCGAGGCGAGAGGCAAGGCTTCTCGTGCTGAGGATGAGCCGGACCGGCTGAGGTCCATGATGGCATCGAGGGAGGAGGAGTTCACCACCCTGGGCCGTGAGAGGAAATCCCTCCAGATGAGGGTGTCGGAGTTGGAGGCTTCAGCAGGCGTTCTCGGGGGTTTGATGGGGGATCTGCTCCGTTCTCTCCAGGCGGCCGGGGATAGAGATCGAGAGGCACTTCGCTCGAGTGAAGACCGACTCCGGGCTGCTGAGGCGAGATCGCGGGAGCTCGAGGAGAGGTTGAGACACGTCTTCGAGGGAGGTTGGAATGTAAAGATAGGGATATTCAGTAGGTCCTCCTCTGGGAAGCCACCATGCAAGGGAAATTGGTCGATGGAGGGGTTATGACCGAGGCGGACCTCGACCTCCTCCCTCTCAAGCCTGAGCATTATATTTCAGCTTCCTTAGCCACCGGGGCTACTTTCAGTCACGCTTCTCGTCCCTCAGCGTCCAGGAGTCGTGGCATATATGCGAGGGCCGCATCTTCAGTTCGAGATACTCCCACAGCTCCTGATGCTCCAGAGGTCCAATCTTCTCATCAGCCGCCGCTCCCTTCCCAGCCAAGTTAGGACGTTCCTCCCACTCAGCCTCTAGTAGATGACGATATGCCAAGGTATAGCTTCTTTGCGTCTTGGTTTTGGTGGAAGAATAGTATGTATGCAAGGAATTTATGCCTTTCTTCTTTTCTTTTTGACTAAGGTGATCATTTCAATGGTGTGTAGCTCAAGACGCTCTAGATGGAAGCGTTGGACTCTTACCCATTTATCGTTTGTTTATTTATTTTTAGGCCTTCCTTTTCATGAATAATTTCCTTTTTTTTCTTATTTTTCTGGGTGTATGGACAAACATAGGTATTTTTAAGTTAGTTTTGTTGGTTTTAACTTGGTTGTATACGTGGAATGGTTTCATATGGCTTTACGGGTGGATGAATGGACGAATGGATGTATGGTTTTGGCTTTGGTTGCTATTTAGATCTGGGTTGTACTGGTTTTATGTATGTATGTATGAAATGCGTGTGCACAGGTTTTGGGGAAAAATGTTTTCTATAGGTACCAAAGGAGTTGAAGAGTTGGAAAGATGGGACTGACGGCAACAGAGGGGGTAGCAAGTGGGGGGCGGCTAGTACTGTTTAGCCGCTCCTTGCCTGGGTCTTCACCTGGATAAGAAGGGCAGGGGCGGCTAGTGGTGTCTAGCCGTCTGGTGAGGGACGGCTAGTCGGGTTTAGCCGCCCCCTGTCTGGGGAAATATTTGGCTCTGCTATGTCTGCTGCTGCTGCTGAAAGTTCTCCTAAGTGTTTGTTCGGCCTTCGAAATTTGTAAAAACATTCTTTTCATGGACCAAGTGTTAAATCTGTCCGGATTGCACCCCTGCACTGACTTTCGAGCCCTTCTTGCTTGAATTGTCAAGGGCTACAATCCATCTCAAGGTAAACGGAAAGATAATGTGAGGAAGTAAAGTGGCGGGAAACCATGCTTTAGTACGCAAGGGAGGGATTCCAAGTGCGTGAGTGAAGAAAAACTCTTAAGTATGTGTGAAAGTGGGGTAATTTCTTCTCAAGCATGTGCGGAAGGGCATAAAATGAGTGTAGATGGGGGTAATCTTAATATTGGTACGGGGGTCAATTTTAGTATTTCAAGAAAATCAGATGCCTAGGTGTTTGGAAAAAATGCGAACTTATGCGTAAATATGAGTGGCATAAGGGGGCATTTTAATTCTTCAATAGTCTTTTACGTGAGAGGGCAATGTTCTTGACTTTCTTAAGTAAAAGATACCATCAAGTCCCTATGGAGGAATCCTTGTGGTCACCTATGTCCAAACCAGGATTGTTTTTGAAAGGCATAAGCCTTAGGTGTCGGTTTTTCTAGATTCATGGTTCTCAAATGCTTGATTGTATTATTCTAAACATGTTGAAAAATCCATGAGTGTACCAGGAGTCAAGTCAAATAAGCTTCCTTTGGATAGACAAGTTTCTAAGTGAACTCATGTAAGTGTGTGCAGTTAGTTGTAAACCCTGAAAATGGTCTACCTTTGGTCGAAATTTCACTTTTCCCAGTAGACTAGTTCAATTTTGAATCCCATTGGGAAATAAAAGGGGGGGGGGGGAATGGGGTGAGAATAATATCTTCCTTTCGGGCAATATTTTAGAATTGTCCTAGTCTAGCATATGTCCTACTTTCTAGGTCCATCTAGCTTTCTTCTTTTTACCACTTCTTTATTTTGGGGGGAAAGTATAGTTCGTTGTTTTTAGACCTGTACCAGTATAGCCGTTTATTTGGCATATACTTGTGCGTAAAGGCGTGAAAGCATGCTAAAGTAGAGAGTTTAACCCGTTCACTTGGGTGTTATTTTTCTTTTGTTGGCCTCTCCTTGCCTGTTTTTTTTTATTTGAGGGGGGGGGGCTCTTCTATTTTTCACCCTGATTCTTTTCATGCTTCCCCTCTAGAAGTGTTTGTATAGTGCCAGAGCCAGTTTTGGGACATATGCTAGGTCCAGGTAACTCCTCATTTTGACCTTGGGTTAATACGAGTGGGGCGAAAATAAGGGAGGTTTGCTTTGGGGTTTTTAAATTGTCCCAGTCTATGGGGTAGGCAATTTCTCTTCTATCAGGTAAATCGATTGTCAAGTCATACATGTGTGAAGAAAGCGGCATGATTGGCGGAGATGTGTTCAAATAAATACGAGTTTATCTTGGAGAGTCTTATAATTCTATCATCAAGTACTAAACGCTGAAAATTGCAAGAAGAAAGAATAATAGTTCTCAAGCATCGAAAGCTATTCATGCATGGAATTTCTTCAGATAACTAGTTGCATATTTTAACCACGCCTTTTTACCTTAAGTTTTTTGTATTTGAAAATTGGAGTTTCTTCCAAAATTTGATCTCAGTATTATCAGGAACATTCAAACTCCACTTTACTTCATTTAGTGGCTATAGCTAAACTGAAGTTGTGAACAAAAACCATTTCTTTTTTTACAATACTTCTTTGAACTATGAATATTTTTGTTTTTGGCAGGAAGTGTAGATTCACATATGCTACATTGAGATTCTGTCATAGAGGGTCAGTGGTTTTTGCTTCCAAAAAGGAGGTTTCTTTGGTTTTTGGTAAAAAAGGGAGAATCAGATGCACTTGCTCTTGTTAATAACATCTTTTTCTCCACACTGCCATGGCTTCTTTTCTGTGGTTTGTCTAATTTTAGCATGAATGTCATACTCATAGACATGCTCTAGTCATTAAATTGCACCACTTTGCCAACATTATTATGTCAAAGTTGCTTATGATGTCTATTCTTCAACCTACCCACACCCTATTTTTGGTGTCATTTTGTCAGATTGTGGAATTTATGCAGAAAATTTAACTTGCTTAAGTCAGGGGCATGGTCCCTCTGTTTAGATAACAACTGATTCCCTTGTCTCCGTGTGCTTTCCCTGTCTTTAGCAGTTATAATCTAGATTCCAGAACCACCCCCAAGCTCCTAGGTGAAATTGACAACATTGATTACAACTGCTTTACATTTCTATTTTATATTCCTCTTCATTTGGCACTGCCTCTTTGTATTGTTCATGATATATATATTTTTTCCTGAATGCAGATAGAGAACATGGACACATTGTTTGAAGCACAGTTCTCTCCTTTAGCAGAATCTGGATCTTTGCTTAGCAAGTGTGGAAAATGTACGCGATACATGAAATACATTTCCTCTCGACCCTCACGGCTCTTTTGTGTCACTTGTGAAGAGGTTTATAATCTTCCCCAAAATGGTACAGTTAAGGTAATCCATTCACCTATACAAAATATCATTCATATGTACAATTGGACATCGATTTCTTAGGAAGCATGCAACATGGAATCATTCCTTTCTTGTCCCTAATGTTAAGCACAATTTTTGGTCTCCTTAATATTTTATTCCTTGTATGTATATGATATTTATAGAGATTTTTATGAAATGTATAGATGTCTTGAGGTGCCCGACAATGTTGAATGTATAGCTTGAATTATCAGAGTATTTTCTATCACAATGTTGATTGTTAGCTTAAATACTGTCACTAGATTAGGAGGGGACATTGTTCATCATTTAAATCTATGGTATCATATTCACCCTTCAATTAATATCCCTTTTTCTCAACAATGTTTTCTCTGCCCAACTGATCCCATTTGTCTTCCTTTCAGCTATACAAAGAACTGGCATGCCCTTTGGATAATTTTGAGCTGCTCCTCTTCTCCATGGCTGGACCAGATGGTAAATCATTCCCCCTCTGCCCATACTGCTACAACAGCCCTCCATTTGAGGGTATAGACGCCCTTTTCGGTGCTCTTGATCTGAAGAGCAGTTCTGGAAAGCCTGGAAAAGGTGGAGGCATGCCATGTTTTCTCTGCCCACACCCAACATGCCGACACTCTCTGATAGCGCAAGGTGTCTGCGCCTGCCCAGAGTGCAACGGAACTCTCGTACTCGATCCCGTAAGTGCCCCAAAGTGGAGGCTCTACTGTAACATGTGCAACTGTATGGTCTTACTCCCTCACGGGGCGCATCGAATATCGACCACACGTGACCGGTGTCCAGAATGCGAGTCCACAATCATCGAAGTGGACTTCAATAAGAAGACAACACCCCTAAAAGATGGAGCAACCTTGCACGTCGGGTGCATCTTGTGCGACGAGCTGCTGCATTCATTGGTGGAGATGAAGCATGGGAAGTCGTTCTTTAGGCGCGGGGATGGAAGAGTGAGAGGGAGAGGTAGAGGTAGGGGAAGAGGAGGCAGAAGGGGAAGGGGCAGTGGAAAATATGAGGATCCTAAGATGAGCTTCAGAGACTTCTAATCATCAAATGAAGGTGCACAGGTTTTATTTGGCATCTGTGAAACCTTGTATCATTACATCAGTTGGCAATATCTGTTGCAAACTTGTTGAAACATGTCATGCTATTCTTTTTATGTACTGTGCAAGTGTATATGCTAATTTATTGATTGGAAACTCTTTAAATACTCCACTTGCATAATAAAGTCAATAAACCATTGATCTATCTATAACATAGCTTTACACTATATATACACCATTCCATTAATTAGGCGCCCCATTTACAGCTGGCACATGTTATATATTTTTTGTTTTTTGAAATACATGCTTGACTAATGTTTTGCCTCTCCTTAAGAGCAGTTGTATTTTCACTTGCTCACTTGTTTATGTAGGGATAATCTGACCTTTTTCAGGTTAGAAACATAAGGGAGTTCCACTGTATTTTATGCATGTGTTTGTCGGACTGGAAGTTGACATTTTATTAACCAATTTACATACATTATTAATTAACTAAAGGTCTATGAATCATTTCAATTTTGTTGTGCTTTTTTTTTTTTTTGGGCGACTGTTATTTGGAAAATATGTAGTATACTCTCAAACGAATCTCGTCTAATTTTGTTATATATCCACATTTAAAATATTTTAAAATATCATATGATTTTTAAATTTTTTTTTCTTCATGCACACTGACTAGTTGATTTTCTATGTGCTAGCAAATGTTGAATATTGGGCAGTGTTTTGGTGGTAAGAGTCCTTTGATGGGGTTGAGCATTAGTTAGAAAAGGCTGTGGTGATGATAGTAGAAACAAAGAAACTCGGAACTTTAGTCGTACATATCTTTCTCGTGCCGAAGGGGAAACGAAGTTGTCTCTAAGACGCGAAATGGAGAGAGAGAGAGAGAGAGAATGATGTAGAGAGAGATCTAGAGATTGGAAAATGAGTGTGCCAAATTAGAGGGGGAGAGAATGCAAGAGAAAAGGTTTCTAAAGAGCCCTATTGCACATCCAGCCTCATTTGCAGTTAGTCTCTTATACCTTGCTAGTCATTTGTATTCACATTATATATGTCTCATTAAAAAAATGAGTTCATACAATTAATTAGAACATATATTTGATTTTTATAAAAATATATATCTCATTAGATAAAATATATAATTTTAAAAATATAAAAAAATATTATGCTTGATAGGAGTAGGGGCATTTATAAGGGCGTAACACTGATTTTTTTTATACACAAAAGCCCTTAAGGGCTACAAAATGCTGACATACTAGAACAAAACATGTTCATACTAACTAATAGTACAAGAATTACTATTACATATCCAAATTGACATGGAACTAAAGCCCATGGAACATCCAAACCCACATGAGCTTTTATTTTTACACTCCTTGCTAAATGCAAGGTTCGAAACCAGTGGGTGTCCTCTACCACTGGAACAAGACCAGTAGGGACTCCTCCGGGCACAACACATTGTTTGAAGGTTACAATAAGCATTTTCAATGCACCTATCCAAGTGACAATTGTTCCCCTCAGAAGTCAAACCTAAACATCCATAATAGATTAATAGTTAAGGTTTCTTGTTTAAAATACAATAGATAATATAGACATTAGCATGATTCATGACATGGCTTAAAGAAATTAAACGTGCAACAATAATTGATAAAAAAAATCACCAACATTTGAATCACATTTGAAATGACAAACTTAGTAATGATTTATAATTGCACACAACTAAAATATTGTTCTATAAGAAATGTATAATTTATGTTGAGTCAACAAAAAAATAAAGAATTTGTCATCTTTTTTTTTTTGGGTAGGGGTGGGGGGGGGGGGGGGTGCGGGGTGGGTGTTTGATAATAAATATTATTATAATCTTCTAAAACAGGTTTAGTTACCAATATGATGAGGAGGTGCAAGAAGTAAACTAGCCTTCCTCAAGAACAAGTAAACTAGCCTTCCTCAAGAACCCTGCCTGTCAGTATTATTGTTATTATTACTATTATTTTTATTTTTGGTAGCAAGGCTTATGAAAGGTGGATACAAAAAAATGCAGGGTGCGTTTGATCGCTCGATTGCAAAACTGATTTTGCAGTCACCTCCCCCAGCTTTTGAAAATCATAGTTTTTGGACATTATTTGCATGAAATCTGTGTACAGAAAATTGCTACAGTAAAACTGTTTGATTGCACGATTGCAGAAATAGCTTCCTGCAATCGTAAAAGCTGCGCAATCGCGCAACCAAACGAACCCTCTTTAATTCAAGAAAAGAGACACCATATGACACCCCTTTTACTTCCCCAACCAGCCATATATCTCCACTTCATAAGCCCACCCTTATATAAATATTCAACCCAAATCATTTCCACCCCACCACATCCACTATTTCAGAAAGTCATAGACTGTGTCGAACCAAATCAAATACAGAAGTCATAGAGCATGTCGAACGGGATACAGAACACTTCAAATGTTTCTTTTATTCCAGAAAGTCATAGATCATGTCAAATCAAATCAAACACGGAAGACATAGAGCATGTCGAACGGGATATAGAACACTTCAAGCTCCCGTTTGGAACGAAAATAATCCCCGGATAACCTGGTATAAAAGGGAATAAGGGATAAAGGGTGTTTGGAACCATAAAATAGGTAGGGATAAAGTATATTAGAATAAATTAGTATAAAGTGGTATATGGATTCTAACCTACCCCTGTAATTAAAGTTATTATAAGTTATTTCACCTAAAGAATATGTAAGTCCACTGTCAAATCAACTGTCATCACCTCATATAAATCATATATCAAATTAACTATCATTATTTTTTCACTTTTTATAAATTCTTATCCATACTTTATTCTTATCCATACTTTATTCACATTTTACCCAAACAACAAAACATTTATTCTTACGTTTACCAACGAGAATAATTCAAAACACAACCAAACATAAATCACTTTATCCTCACTTATGCCGGAATAAATATATACCTAAGAATAAGTCTTATTCCCGTTCCAAACGGGGGCCAAATGTTTTTCTTATTCCAGAAAGTCATGGACCATGTCGAAATAAATTGCACAAAGTCATGGACCATGTCGAAACAAATTGCACACGAAAGATATTGAGCATGTCGAACGAGATATAAAACACTTCAAATATTTTTTTATTCTCGAAAGCCATAGACCATGTCGAACCAAATTACACGGAAGACATGGAGCATATCGAACGGAATACATAACACTTCAAAGGTTATGGTGGGTTAGGTGTGAGAAAAAATGTAACAAAACATTTTTATTTATAAATAAATGGGGTGGGTAGGAGAGTTTGTGGGGTGACTAAATTTAGCCTAGGATGTGGACTTCCTCGCCCCCTGCATTATTTGAAAAAAAAAAAAAACCTTTATTAGAGATGCTCTAATGACCTCGGTACAATCCTAGCATTTCGCAGTTAAAAAAGATCTCATATGTGTAGTCGGTTTCGATTGAACATGGATGTTATGTTAACATCCATAATTGATTTATAGGTGGTAATTGATTTATAGGTGGTAAAAAAGCTTCCCACCGTCTAATTAGCCAAAAAGAAAATGCTCCAGCTCATAGTGATGATGTGCACGCTACACCCATCACGCACGCGTGTGCGGACGGTGCTTTAGTGCATAACACCTTATCATTCATAAAGTAAACAATATTTTATACACACCACACTTTATATAGTGCTAAATATTTTTCTCTTTAATCAATTTAAGACTAAAAACCAACACACAAAGTTATAAACAAAGATCTAACTTACAAGAGACATAAAATTTTGTTTTAAAAAACTACTAACATGATATGGCAGTAATTTTTGTTAGCTGAATTGATTCAGTTTGTTAATTTCTATTTGACCATTTTCTGCGCTGTATCATACACGAGTTGAAGATTTCTTTTGAACTATTTTTCTTTCGTATTATTTTCTGGGATAAATTAAAGAGTGAGGTTTTTTTTTTTTGAATAAATTAAAGAGTGAGGTTGTTAATTGTTCATTTTACGAGAACCTACTTATTTGTGATTGTGTGTAAACCAGAAGTAGTTCACCACTCCCATAAGATAGTTGCTATTAAGCCTGTCAATTATCGAATAATATATGTATCTGATCTAAATCTGTATCTAAAAATGTAGAAAATATTCGATATCAAAAATCCATATCTGTATCCGAACTAAATTATCCGTATCCGAATATATCCGATCCGAACAATATCCATATCTGAACTGTTATTTTATTTATATATGTTAGAATTAGCTTCAACCCTTAGATGAAAATCCAATAGCTCACATGATATAGGACAAAACACAAACATATTTCATGTTAGATACTTTTTTTTTTTTGAGAAATGTAGGCATTATCATTAAGTATTTGTAATAACAATGACTGGAAGAAGATCAGATAATAGAAGAGTAAAGTAAAAGGAAAGGGTAAATTAAGGTCCCCACAAGTCAGGGTGCCTCCAAAAAATAAAAACAAACCCGGTGGATGAGAGGCCACCCGGTAACATAACTTCGTATTGTTACTCCTCAAGAACCAGGTGATCTCCCTCAAACCGCACTGTAGTAGCCCTAGGAAGATACATGCCCCATTCGCTGATAAGTTGCAATGCGAAGAGCCATAAGTTCTCGAAATAGAACCTACTCCCTTTGAATACCACTTCATTCCTGGAAAGCCACAACGCCCATGCACAGGCCGGTACTATGGAGCGGAAAACCTGTCCTTTGCATGACTTGTCATGATGTGCAACCAACCTCGACCCTGCACACCATAACCCCTGCACGTCCTCCACCTCCGCCAGGCTGGGCTCAAGCACCGCGAAACGGGACCACAACCTATGGGCCACTTGACATGCCCCAAAGAGGTGGTCCACGGACTCCACTTCGCTACACCCAAATGGGCACCCAACATCGGCACCAGGGATCCACTACGCTCGCCTGGCTTTGGTAACTAGGCACTTTTGGTAGAGGATCCAAAGGAAATATTTTACCTTGAGTGGGACCTTTGGTGACCAAATTTCAGTGGTTTTCTAGACCGTCACCGGCAACGGCTGGATTGATCTACACCACTAGTTGTAGGCCAGCTTCGTCGAGTAGCTCTTGTGTGGGTGAGGACACCATAGAGCCCTATCAAGCACTCTGTTCACCACTGTTTTCCTCTGTAGCAGTGCGCATCACTCCTCCAATTGTGGTACCTCCCAGTCCCGCAACCTTCGCCTGAGCCTCAACACTCATTTGCATTCTATCTGAGATCAATAATCATGTTGGATATTTGTTTAACTATATTAGGATTTGTGTTTTTATGTATTTGGTGAATATCTATTTAATCATGTTAGGACTTAAGATTTTATAAATTATTTATATTTTAATCTGGTTTGGATATTTCAGATATTATCTGAATCCATATCCGGAATTTCGGATCGGATACGGATATGTGTTTTGGAATATTCGTCGGACATTGGATATGGATATTTTTTTTATATCCAATTCGGATATGGGCCTAACCGATTTGTATCCGTCCGACTGACAGACCTAGTTGTTATAAATTTATACTCAGCCTAGCCTCATTTATAGCTATAACTTGTTGGCTATATATACTCATTTTAATAAATATATATACTTGTTAAAACAAATATTACATATTTTATAAATCAGTGCTTATAATTGAATATATTAAAAACATATATATCTCAATATATTTTTTGCTATTTATATAATATCTATTTTTATAGATGAATATATATTTTAAAAAAATTAATAAGGACAACATATGAAATTGGGTCTGAATTCAATCAGGCTTGAATCTCTTTAAAATCATCAGTATCGAACTGCAGAGTTATAAATTGAACTATAAATTACACAGTCTATAAATCAAATTATACGTATAATCAATTACAATTTGATTTATAAACTGTATAATTAAGAATACAATTGCAAAATTACGTTCATGCCTTGATTGGATCCATAACAGCACATCCAACACGTTAGAATTAAGAATACCTTATCAACTACTAGGCTCAGCTGTCGTTTAATTACCAACAAACAAAAAAAATACATTAAAGAAATGAAACAAAAGGCTGACTAGGTGTCAAAGACTTATCCACGAAACCCCAAGACACGCCATTCTCATACTTTTCTGTATACACAGAAAAAAAACATATCATTTACCACGTCTGTACATCTCATCCATTCCGGACAACCCCATCATAATCATCCGAAAATCTTACACATCAACACATCCCACATATGCCCGTCCCCGCGTCTCACCTTTCACCAACTTCCTGTCCCCACTATCATACGCGGCATAAATCATCAATAATTATTCTTTCAATATTAATATAAAATAATATAAACAATCATTCGATTTATTCATCTCGCCCGGGTCACCGACGAAAGTACGGACATGACAGCGTCGAACCCCACCGCCCTGCACCCCACGGAACCTCCACCGCCAGAAACCTCAACGGAGGAACTGACGGCGGAGGTGGTGGATCTCCGATAGGGCCCGAGCCACTTCGCGATGGCATACCTGAAAAAATGTTATACTCAGTCATTTTTACCGTGTAGATCACGTGGATATATGTTTTGAGTAACATTTGAAAATTAAAAAAGTGAAAAGTGAAAATATGTTTTTAAAACTTCTCTTCAAAAGTAAATTTATTTAAAAAGTTACTTAAAAAAATGTGTTTTTAAAAAAGTTCAGATAATAAACTTTCTAATAATTAAATTTATTTAAATTAGTTTATTCAAAATTATATTTTTTAAAACTTCATCTTTTCTGGTGTGGATGACAGACAGATCTTTATATACTTCTTGGTTTTTGTTTTTATCTACTATTATTAAAAAATAATCAAATTATTAATAACGTGACAAAATCAAGAAATAATCCGTTAAATTAAAAGAACTCATTCTTAATAAATATAAAAAAATAACGAAGAGTGTGGGTGTGGAGGATTGCATTTGAAATTGTAAAAAGTAAATATGTGTTTTTAAACTTCTCTTTAAAAATATGTCAAGGATTGTTTCTGAAAATGTAAAAAATGAAAAGTATAAATATGTTTTCAAACTTTTATTTAAAAATAAATTTAATTAAAAAGTTACATGCAATTTTTAGTAAAAAAATATATTTTAAAAAAAACTTAGAAAATAATTTTTTTAAGAATTAAATTTTATTTAAACTACTTTATTCAAAATCATATTTTTCTAATGTGTTTGCAGCATGTATATCGATTGAGTTGAAGGATTATACACGAGAGAATTTTTTTTTTTATCTCTCTTTAGTCCTGTGTCTCTTATCCTGGGAGATCTTCTTTTACTAGGTTTTCAGATTCATCTCTTCTTGTTCTTCTGGTGTGGATTGCAGATAGACTAATAGACTTGTACTACTTGATTTTTGTTTCTATTTAGTGTTATATAAAAATAATCATATTATTAATAACGGGATGAAATCAAGAAATAATTATTAATAATCCTCTGGTGCTTAATTAAGAGAACTCATTCTTAATAAAATATAAAAAAGAAGCAACTTAGTATATGTATATCAAAATTGCATTTTAAATTGTAAAAAAGTAATCGAGTACAACAGCGCCGCGTACCTAGTCTTCCTCCATGGGGGGAGGCTGAGCCCCCTCGCCTTCATCGACCTCCTCGCCGCCTCCGCCACGGCCCTCACTGCCCTCCGCATCCCCTCCGCCTCTACCACCACCACCCCCTTCGGCATCGCCTCCATCACCCTCCCGTACTCCGCCGTCGGCCTCGCGATCTCGAACTCCCCCGCGAAGTCCAGATCCACAACGTACCTCCTCGATCCGGCGATCACGTCGATGAACTCGTGATTCCCCGCCGTCAGGTTCCCGGAGGCCTCCCACCTCGTCTTGCAGACGCCGGCATTGTACCCCGCCTCCCTCAGAACCCCCATCACCGCCCGCTGGAGCGCCGATCGGTTCGATCGGAGGGCCGACAACGCATCGACGGCCTCTTCTACCTTCTCCACGAGGCGGATCCGGAACCGATCGCCGCCGCCGCCGAGAAGATCGCGGAGCATCACCGCCGGGGAAGGAAGCGACGGCCGCCGATCGACGGAGGCCTCATCGTCCGATCCGTCACAGATCTGATCGGGTGGGGAAGAAGAGACGACGTCGCAGGAGGAGGAGGAGGAGTCGTCAAAGCCGTGGAGGAGGAGGAGGTCCGAGAGGGAGTCGGAGATGTCGTGATCGCTGCCGCTGCTGCTGGAAGAGGAGGAGGAGCTGAGGCGGTGGTGATCCTCCCCACGGAGGCAGGCCTTCACCCGGTCGTTCAGGGGGTCCGTCACGCGCTTCGTCCGTACATAGACCGCCATTTTTTGGTCTCTTTCTCTATTTGCAATTATTACGAATTTTTTAGAAGGTATGGATTTATTGAGAGAAATAAAGGGACGACGACCACATTGTGAACTCTTCTTTTATATGCGGCCACAATCGGAACCGTAATTTAAAATCATTTTATTATTACTAGGGGAAATTAATCATGGGTCCTCCAGAAACCCTGCATTAATTGTAAGTCCTTAAAATATCTAACTTTATTTTTAGTTTTTTTAGACTGGTTGGTGTATTATTTTTTAGGCCCCGTTTGGCAAGGCGATTACCCCGCGTTTGCGTCAGTAAACACTACCCAACGTGAACTCGCAAACAAACACTCCCTAACAGTGTTTGCGTTTGTCAACAATTATTGCGTTTTGTTTGTATTTTCACCGAATTTTTCAACGCATTAAGAAACCCGCTTCCCCTGAAACCACCCAATTTCCCCAAAGCAGCGGCTCCAACCCCGCTCCCAAATGTACACTTAGTCTTCTATCCAATTGAATGTTATATTTTATCTCTTTTTTTTAATTTTGCCAATAAATTAAAAAAAAAATTATCTTATGCGTGTCAAATTTGATGATAATCACAATAAATTTTTATCATATCACAGTATGATGAGATCATAATAAGAAAATTAATAATATATAAAATTCATTAACAAAGTATATAGACAATTTAACAGTGTACACAGACATATTAACAATGAACATAAATAGTTTAATAGCGTACACAGACCCATTAACAATATATACAGATAATGAATGATGGCTAAAAATGCAAAATATGACAGTGGACTTAAGGTGTATAGACACAAAGACTTAAAAATAACACACAATGGGGTTTGGTGGCCTAAAAAAGGTTCAAATATTGCAGGGACCTAATAATAACTCATGGATTTTCAGAGGACTAAAAAATAATTGTCCCATTGTATAATAATAAGAATAAAAAGTTTATCCGTAGTGGAATTCGGGGACCGAATATTCGGAGCACAGAATTAATTGAGCCATTTTTTTTATGAACCGTTGATCTGATGTTTCATTTACTTTAGAGGAAACGGATATACCTGGGAATCTCAGTCGGAATGACACGTGGAGGGAGACAAGGGGAAACCCTCTTTGACGCCGTTGATGGAGAGATGGACGGCTGATGATGGAACACGTGTCTGAGGAGTGAACCCGGGTGTGGTTTCGCGTGGGAGCGAGCGAGCCTTTCGGGAACGAGAGAGGTGGCTTGGTTTTATAGGGAGTCGGGGGAGTTTGGTTCGAAAATTAAATTATATTTATATTTATGAATATTCTATTATAAATAAAAATAAAATAATTTTCTATTTTATTGTGTTTTGAATTATTTTTATTCAGAAACATAATAATAAAAATTTTATTATTCGAATAAAACGTGAATAAAGTATGGATAGAGATCTATAAAGGATAAAAAAATTATAACAGTTGACAATTAATCTACATATTCATTTGATTTGAATAAACTGGAATAATTTAATTTCAATAGGTGGATGGAATCCGTATACTATTTTATACTAGTTAATTCTCACATACAAATTTTCTTTTATTTCAATCATCCAAACATCCATAATTAAATTATTTTGACTAATTTATTTTATTTCAGACTTATTCTTGAATCGAACATGGGCTTAATGTTCATCCAGGTTCGTTGTACGTTTAATTTGGAGTCCCGGTACATTGCATCAATCTGACTATCCGCCGCGAGCTAACCCGGGTCTATCTGGAGCTCACCCCGGACCAGTCTAGTGTTGGTAAAGAGTAAACTTTAACATATAATAAAGAAAATTGGCTCACTTATCATATCATCCAAAAATAATTTGTAAAGGATCTAAAGCAAAGAATATAAGAACAAAATTTACTGAATATAAAAATTATAAAATATTATTCTATTTTTAATTTTGAATTCATATTCGATTAATTTCCAATCTTTCTTAAATATCAAAACCATAAAATTAAATAAGTGTTTTGAATTCTATAAAACCTCACTCTTGAATTTTTGTGACATTAAATGGGAATGAAGTAAAAGATAAATGCCATTTTTTTATATAGTTGAGGAGAGGGAATATCAGTTTCTTTTTTTTTAATACACTTTTGTGGTTTCATAAGAGTTTCATTACATATTTTTCATTTTTCCGTAGTTGTGATGAATAATATTTATTAACTAGATTTTGTTCTTATTAGTGAAGATGATTTTATCCAATAAATGAAGAATGCGAGTATATGAGGATCATAACATTAGAAAAAGACATATATCACAGAGTTCTCATGTGATGCTATAAAATTCCATGTCAATAAATAAATATCACGTGTTATGACTTTAATATTAGACCAGACAGAAAAAACCCACACATCTATACTATATATATATATATATATATATATATATATATATATATAGTCGAGTGATTGGGTGCGGCGGAACGGCGGTGCGGCCGCGACGTGGGCCGTTCGATCGCTGGTCCATCGCATCCAACGGTCGATGTGAATCGCACCCGACCGTCCGACGCGATGGACCCGTGATCGCACCCGACCGTTCGATGCGATGGACCCGTGATCGACGGCCCGTGATCGCTGCAGCACCGCCGTTCTGCCACACCTAATCATCCCTCCTAAAGAGCGACGATACGGCCAAAAGTTTTCATCTAATGGGCTATTTGCAATTCAGCCCCCAAGTCTCCTATATTTATAAACAGGTCACGGCCAGAAGTTTTCATCTAATGGACTATTTTCAGTTAACCCCCTCAAGTCCCCTATATTTATAACCAGGTCCCTAAACAAAATCGGATTAACTGGTTTATTTACAATAAAATCCCTGGAAAAAATCGGCTAATTTTGTCTTTTTGTGGGATATTTGAATTTCGTCCCTCAGTTTCAACCAGTTTTACAACCAGCCCATATCTATGTTACAAATAGATCCCTGATTCAGATTTCTAGATTTATAACAAGGTCCCTGATCTCTAAACATGACTTGCCGAACTTCAAATCATATCCACAATTTCTTTTTTGGACCATTAAGATACCAATAAAATTATAAAATAAATATTTTAGTCTCATTATTTAAGCCCATAAAGTTATTTATAAGAAGTTTTTATTACTATTTCAATTTTCACTTTCATATTTACAGTGATTATCATAAAATTAACTATTCCACAAATTTTTGTAAATCCTTTTTATTTCACGCATGAAGTGTATCCACTTGGTTTTTGTCTCTCTCTTTTCCTCCCTCTCCCTTAATAAATATTAAATAGGGGATTTTGACTTTCAATATAAAAATTTAAATCAGTTTATTGATTATGAGGGTCATAAATATTATTGATTATTTGTTATTAAAAACATTATAATATAATATATCTTAGTAAAAAAAAATTTAGAGCAGAGGCCTGAACAATTTTAGATATTAGAATATAGGTTTATTTTTAAATTTTATTTGACTCCTTCTTTGTTAAAGTTTTTTAATTGCACTATGTTATTTTTGGAGAAGTGAAGCTTACAAAATCGTTTATGATGTTACCTGATAAAATCTTATTTTGTTTATCTATGTGCTTAAAATAATATATATATATATATATATATATATATATATATATATATATATATATATATATATATAGGACGTGATTACGTGCGGCGAACGGCAGGTGCGGCAGCGATCACGGGCCGTCGATCACGGGTCCATCGCATCGGACGGTCGGGGGCGATTCATCTCGACCGTTGGATGCGATGGACCCGCGATCGAACGGCCCACGTCGCGGCCGCACCTGCCGTTCGCCGCACGCAATCATTTTCAATATATATTATTTGAAGTTTCTTCACAATTATGACGTTTTTTCACAATATATATATATATATATATATTTGAAGTTTCTTCACAATCTTATTTTCTTAATGTGGCTTATGAATTATGACGTTTCTTCACAATTTAGTCATTAATGTAAGAAATAACATAATTTAGCTGTACCTTGATACTTTGATATCATTATATACTTTGAAGTCTAAAAAACATATATAAACTTCATTTGTTATTTTGAAAATACATTTTATTAACTCGCGCGTACGCGCGTATAGTAAAACTAGTATATATATATATATATATATATATATATATATATATATCTATTAAAAGAATGGGTTGCACGTCGAGACAAAACGGTGTAACCAGATGCCGACAAATCTTGTGGGATTTTTGCAGAAGGCCCCCCACTTTCTACTAATATGACAACCAGGTCCCTCAGTTGGTCTCTTCTAGGATATTTGCAAATAAACCCCCAAGTTATATCAGTGTATAATTAGGCCCCTTGCTAAAACCGGCCAATTTCATCTTTTTTATGGATTTCTTGCACATCAGTCCCCAGCTTCTACCTAACCAGGTCCCTATCTTTATTACAAATATGTGCCTCGTCCATATTTTCCATCATCCCAAAATATCATTTCCCAAATTTCTAATTCATGAAATTTCATGCAATAGTTTCTCAATGTTTATCCATAAAATTATAAAATATAAATATTTAACAAATTCAAATAAATAAAACAACATATTATATAATTAAATATATATTTAGAGTAATTTTTCTAAATCGGTTAAATAATTGAATGAAAAAAAATAAAAGGAGCAGGCGGTGGGTTGAAAAAAAGAGAGAAGAGACTATTTATTTTAGAAGAGATATATATAGTAATTTAATTAATTAAATACATATATAGAGTAATTTTTCTAAATCGGTTAATTTAGTTGAATGAAAATAAATAAAAAAGCAGGCACTGAGTTAAAAAAACAGAGAAGAGATTATTTATTTTAGAAGAGATATATATAGTATTTTAATTAATTTATAAAAGGTAGAATAATATTCTAATTTAATATTCTTAGTAGAATTTGAGATTAGCACAAAAAATGGTGGAAATTTGATTTCATCCTATTTTTTAACATGCATAATTCTGATTAAAAGACAAATATAATAATCTGTAAATTTCTTAGAGTTTATATATTACATTTTTATTTACTCGGGCGAAAGCGCGTGCATGTATACTAGTATCCTATAAGAAGAAAGAGTGATTAATTGATCCCCCTTCATAAATGATGTCATGGCTTTTCCATAACCACAAGAGTTCATTTCTTCTAATGTAACGCACCACATTTACGTAACTGTTTATCGGACGGTAAATGGGTCGCGACTAAATTTAATCCAATTACAAGATCAAATTTTGCAGCTTTTTTTTCTTATATGATACCAATATAATATAAATATAACAAAACCGATAATAATAAAATAAATAATATCAATGGTTTTAAATCATCAATGACTTTACAATATATCAGAGTTTTTGCGGAGACAAGATACTAAAAAGAAAATACATAACCAACTACCCATGTGAGAGCCATCTAAACTAAACAAACATAAACAGTTAGTCGTAACTATAATTTACTCTCGAACCGCTACCTCGAAGCAATTTCTGAAAGACGCGAAAAGTACAAACTTCATCTTAATCCTCAGAATACGCAATACCTGGTTATGAAACAATCAGCCCATATCCAATAGGGTGAGTGATTAACTCAGTGAATAAGTCCACTGACAAATTAACTTACGTGACAGTATATATAAAAATAAAGTTTTATGAAAATTAGAATTTTATTTAATAAATCTTTTATTTTATTAAATCAATTTAAAATCATAACCTTTTTTAAAAAACTATTTTAATGCGCACGTGAATCAATCCTTGGCCCACATCAGAGAAATCATGAGAGCAAAAAAATATCATCATATATATATATATATATATATATATAAAATATAGAATTTTCTTTTAAAAATCAAATTAAATTCATGAGCTTAATAGAATATAATTTTAATGCAATCACGTGGCCCAATCCTTGATCCACGTCATAGAAATCATGTAGCTTAAAAGATATGACCGTGTAGGGTTCTCAATCGGAAGAATCGTTCCCCAAAACAGGTGTTTCAAGCCCCAAGCGACTAAATCACTCAAAAAGCTCCCTCGAGGAGACATCGGATCTAGAAGACGCTGATGGGTCGCTGCAGCCATCACTATGAGAACACCAGCACAGGATGCTCCGCCGCTTTAAGGAATGCTTTACCACACCCCTCACCGATCTTCGGACTTTTCGAGTCCTAGACCTTCCTCCTCAAAGGCGAAATACTACAGGGGGATTTATTCTAGAAAATATGTCATGATATGCATCTTGATAAAATCTCTTAGGACTAGGTTGTCTCCACTAGTCCTAAATTTTTTCAAAAGTCTCGAAATGAAAATATTGAATTGAAATGTTATTTCGAAAACATCAATATCCAAAATGTATTATGTTAATTCTTGAAACATAAATAGCATAATTCATGCAACTTTATTTAGTAAGAAATGTAATTTCATCAATATGTAAAATATCAAAATTATGCAAAATAATCATAATATAAATGTGTAGATATCAAATAATATCATACAAATATAATGAACACGTAAAATTCAACATTGTAAAGAAAAACTCACATAAAATAAATCAATAGGCCTACTCACCTCAAATAGACCCTAGGTCCGAAGAATGAAGCTCACAACAAATATTATAACCTAGATAAATAAAATAAATTATTAATTAAAATCTATGATTCAAGCCTATGCCAAAAACCTAGTTACGTATCCATAACTATTAGGTATAAATTTTTATACCCAACAATCAAAACTCATCCATATATATACCACAACCTAAGAAAAAGATCAAAAACTTATTTACAATAAAACCAGATACTAAAATACGAAACCAGAAAAGACAAAACATAAAAAACAAAAATCCAGAAATCCAAAATAATAAAAAAATAACGAAAATTCATAAAATAATATAAAACATCCTTTTTTTTAAAAAAAAATAAACTATTAATTAGTAAAATTTGAAAATAAATAAATCTTACTAAGTATACGCATAAATCATAACTCTAGTATTATTAAAAACTTATATTTTAGAAATCTGATCATAAATCTAATCTTTAAAATAAATAATAAATCGAAACCCTAAGTTTATGAAGACTCAAAAATCTAAATATCTAATATAGATCTAATAAAATTAATAATAGATCAAAACTCTTGTTTTTATAAAATCATAAGAATCAAACATAAACATATACATATTACAACTCTAACTTGATCAAAAACTAAAAATCTCATAACATAAAATATATTTAATCATTAAAATAAAAAATAAATCAAAACTCTATTTTTTATTAAAATCTTAAAAATCAAAACACCTAAACATTGATCTAATAAATAATAGTAAAATCAAAGAATAAAAAGAAAATAATTAAATTTTTTTTTTCTCTCTCTAACCCCTCTCTCTCTCTCTGCCGAATAGACAAGGCCGTCCAGATGAAATGCACGGCCACCCATATATTTAGTTATCTAGACCTAACCAAATTACAAAACGACCCCCATATTATTTTATATTTACAAATAGGTCCCTATCCAAATTACAGATAGATCCCTATCCGAATTACATATAGGTCCCTGACGCATATTACAATAAATTGACGATTCAAAACTGGGTCCCTTAAAATCAATAACAATGAAATCTCAAAACTTAATCTTTTGAACTCAAATGTTAATGAGATTGTAACCATTTAAGATCTTAAAGATCTTAAAAATATATATATATATGTAAATTTCAACATAACAATTAATATTTAAAATTGTAAATTGAAATGGACCCATAAGGATACACTAAATGGGCAAAAACTTAAAAACACACAAAACACACTAATTTTAATTTAAATATCTTATTTATATATTTAAATCAAATATATAAATAAAAAAAATGCACTGGTGTTACATACTTCTCTCCTTTAGAAATTCAGTCCTCTAAATTCAGGGGATAACACAAAATAAAAGATATGTGACATCCAATGATAACAATCATCCAACCAACAGTTGTAAGAGTAGTCTTACAATTCTAACTCATAACAACATCAATACAATCATTTTACAAGTAGGGTTACATGTCTGTGTAATACCTAACAAGCACTATATAGAAAATGGTATAAGAATCCAACTTATACCCCATAAACAATCAAACAAATGTACATGCATACAATAATTGTATAAATCAGTTTACAGGCCTGACTCATACCAACAAACTCAAAATGTGAAAAATAGTATAAGATTCTAACTTATACCCCACAAACAATATTCAATTGAATGCACAAACAAACCTACTAATGATTTGCATTGAAATTCCAACAAATATCAATACAAACATACTATCATACACAAAATAACCATATAAATCAGATCCACAATTCATCCGCTGTACCACTCTGATAGTGACCAAATTAAATCACAGGTGGATGAACTTTTATATCACCAACAATGACAAAAGTCATTTGCAATAATTAAATGTATAGGTCAAATCCACCAATGCTTCACATCATAGGTGTATAAATCATACAGCATAAGCAATAACAAACAATACAATAAAAATATACAAGTCAAGCTCACCCATGTCCCAAACCATGGGTGATTCAATTTGTACGGAACAAGCAAAGACATAACAAACAACAAATTGCATAAATCAGCCCACTTACGTCCCATACCATAGGCGGTCCAACTAATACATGCAAACATTGATAATCTATAGCAAAAAGAATCAACATCAAACAATTTCATACATAACTACACAAGTTAGGTTCATCTACGTCCATACCATAAATGATCCAACTTTTACGTCAAAATAGGGACAATAATAATGACAATAAGATGATACTAAGATGAAACTAAAGATATTTACAATCTTTAGAATTTATATATAAGAAATTCATCTACTAACATGGATATTCACGAATTGATTAAATCATCCGTGACACTATACAAAATGTGAAAAATATCCTAATAAAATTGTGAATACATAGTTACACTTAACAACTTAAAAATATCGGTTGTTAAGGTATGCCTCTCATGTGTGCACGCTTCGACTATATTTAATATAACGATCATCTATCATATAATGCTCTTACATAGAGTAACATCTAATAAAATACAAATCCTATATGCATCGATCCTAATTGACTCAACTCATACTAGGCTTCAAAGGAATGACTTTCATACTGGCTTATCTCAAGGCTCTAAAAATAATAATAATAATTTACAATAAATAAAAATAACTAAGTTCCATAAGATAGGGTATCCAAAAACTCAGGTGGGATATCCTAAGATCCAATAATGCAATATAAACTCTAAAAAATATAGTTAGATTCACACGCGTGCTAAATGCACTTGAATCTGAATTTATAAGATGCGACTATAATATCGATATCATAGCATAATGTAGAAAAATATTTAACACATTAAAATATTGTATATAAAAATAAAACCTTCATAATAAACAAGTATAAATAATGTTTTAAAAGAATTTAAAGCTCATTCCATTTAATATATATAGCATAATAAATTTGTAAGCCATTTAAAATATATAGAGTTACATTGTAATAAATTAATGTAACAAATATGTAGAGAGTTTAATTAAGAAAGATCTACTAATTTCTTTATTTTTGAATTATTAAGATTTAAATACATCAATATGAATTTCTTAAATTTGACCTTGAAAACTTAAAATATAATTATAATTTATATAAATCTGATTTAAAATCCTTCATTTGAATAAATAAATAAACATGCGTAACAGCTAAATTTATGGCAATATAAAAATGTATATATATATATATATATATATAAAATATGTGTGACTTCCTCTTTAATAAGAAATTAATAGATTTAGGCTCTAAGGTAACCAAAATAATCAAATGATATATATATATATATATATATATATATATATATATATATATATATATAGAGAGAGAGAGAGAGACCAATATAATCTCCTTAGGATGATCAAACTTAAGCCCTAAACTTCGTAGGCTAACTAAGCTTAGGCTAATAGAAAATGAAGAATAAGATCACTAGAAAACACGATGTCACGATCAAGAGAAGACAGGGCAATTCATCAGGAAATATTCAAGAAATCCAAAAGCAATAGGAGTTACACTAACTTAGGCCTTCAAGTCGATAGTAGTATCCACAATAATGCTAGATATCCCTCACATTGTTCGTCTAGCAATCTCTGAGCATGAGGAGAAAAGACGAATCCAATCGGATATGATCCACCCAAAACCCCAAAGCAGAACACTTGTCATCCGGAAATATGAAAGGTCATAACTTTTAAAAAATAATCAACACTTGTGTGGAATGCTAACAAAAATTTCATGCCAAAGATAACATTGAAACCAAGAATATCAAGAATGAAGATATTAGTAAGCATCTAATGCTCATTGATCTGAACCAAGTAAGAGGGAAAACAAACCTTGATGACAACTTGTTCACCAACGACAATGGTTATGTGAAGTGTAGACATCGAGATTGTAAACTTCTTTACTACGAGTTTTGTAAATCCGATAAAGTGGATGAATGTGCGAAACTCTAAAAAGAACATACATTGAATGACCAGAATAGAGACAATACTACAATCCCTTATTGTCATAAAAAAAATCCTAAATGAAATAACAAACATCATAAATAATAA
Organism: Acorus calamus; assembly: GCA_030737845.1. Lineage (NCBI taxonomy): Eukaryota > Viridiplantae > Streptophyta > Magnoliopsida > Acorales > Acoraceae > Acorus > Acorus calamus. Next base: position 20,894,419 of record CM060861.1, read on the forward strand.
AACTTTTTTTTTCTCCTAGACCAAAACCCTAACCTAGGCTCCGACATGACATGGCTCTGATACCATCTGTAACGCCTCACATTTACCTAACCGTTTATGAGACGGTAATGAGTCGCGACTAAATTTAATCCAATTACAAGACCAAATTTTACAGCTTTTTTTTCCTTATATGATTCCAATATAATATAAATATAATAAAATTCATAATAATAAAATAAATAATAACAACGGTTTTAAATCATCAATGACTTTACAATATATCAGAGTTTTTGCGGAGACAAGATACTAAAAAGAAAATACATAACAAACTACCCCTCTGGGAGCCATCTAAACTAAACAAACATAAATAGTCAGTCGTAACTATAATTTACTCTCGAACCGCTACCTCGGAGCAATTTCTGAAAGACGCGAAAAGTCCAAACTTCATCTTAATCCTCAGAATACGCAATACCTGGTTATGAAACAACCAGCCCATATCGAATAGGGCGAGTGATTAACTCAGTGAATAAGTCCACTGACAAATTATCTTATGTGACAGTATATATAAAAATAAAGTTTTATGAAAATTAGAATTTTATTTAATAAATCTTTTATTTATTAAATCAATTTAAAATCATGACTTTTAAAAAAATATATTTTAATGCGCACGTGACCCAATCCTTGGCCCACATCAGAGAAATCATGAGAGCAAAAAAATATCATCATATATATATATATATATAAAATAAGAATTGTCTTTTAAAAATCAAATTAAATTCATGAGCTTAATAGAATATAATTTTAATGCAATCACGTGGCCCAGTCCTTGGTCCACGTCATAGAAATCATGCAGCTTAAATGATATGACCGGGTAGGGTTCTCAATCGGAAGAATCGTTCCCCAAAACAGGTGTGCCAAGCCCCAAGCGACTAAATCGCTCAAAAAGCTCCCTCGAGGAGACGTCGGATCTAGAAGACGCTGATGGGTCGCCGCAGCCATCACTACGAGAACACCAGCACAGGATGCCCCGGTTGCTGCAGATTCCAAACAAAGAAATCCGCCCTGTAAGGAATGCTTTACCACAACCCCTCACCGATATTCGGACTCTTCGAGTCCTAGACCTTCCTCCCAAAAGGCGAAATACTACAGGGGGTATTCTAGAAAATATGTCATGATATGCATCTTGATAAAATCTCTTAGGACTAGGTTGTCTCCACTAGTCCTAAATTTTTTCAAAAGTCTCGAAATGAAAATATTTAATTCATATGTTATTTCGAAAACATCAACATCAAAAATGTATTATGTTAATTCTTGAAACATAAATAGCATAATTCATGCTATTTTAAATGACAAGACGAAGGAATTAAATCATGCAACTTTATTCAGTAAGAAATGCAATTTCATCAATATGTAAAATATCAAAATCATGCAAAATAATCATAATATAAATGTGTAATTATCACATAATATCATACAAATATAATGAACACGTGAAATTCAACGTTGTAGAGAAAAACTCACATAAAATAAATCAATAGGCCTACTCACCTCAAATAGATCCTAGGTCCAGAGGATGAAGCCCACAACAAAAATTATAACCTAGATAAATTAAATAAATTATTAATTAAAACCTATGATTCAATCCTAGGCCAAAGACCTAGTTACCTATCCATAATTATAAGGTATAAAATTTTATACCCAACAATCAAAACTCATCCATATACACCACAACCTAAGAAAAAGATTAAAAACTTATTTACAATAAAACCAGACACTAAAAGACGAAACCAGAAAAAACAAAACAGAAAAGACAAAAATCAGAAATTCAAATAATAATAAAATAACGAAAATTCATAAAATAATATAAAACATCCTTTTTAAAATAAAATAAAATATTAATTAGTAAAATTTGAAAATAAATCAATCTTATTAAGTATACGCATAAATCATAACCCTAGTATTATTAAAAACTTATATTTTAGAAATCTGATCATAAATCTAATATTTAAAATAAATAATAAATCGAAACCCTAAGTTTATGAAGACTCAAAAATCTAAATATCTTATATAGATCTAATAAAAATAATAATAGATTAAAACCTTTGTTTTTATAAAATCATAAGAATTTAACAACATAAACATATACATATTAAAACTCTAACTTGATCAAAAACTAAAAATCTCATAACATAAAATATATTTAATCCTTAAAATAAATAATAAATCAAAACTCTATTTTTTATTAAAATTTTAAAAATCAAAACACCTAAACATTAATCTAATAAATAATAGTAAAATCAAAGAATAAAAAGAAAAAGATTAAATACTTTTTTTTCTCTCTCTAACCCCCCTCTCTCTCTCTCTCTCTGCCGAATAGACAAGGCCGTCCAGATGAAATACACGGCCACCCATATATTTAGTTATCGAGACCTAATAAAATTACAAAACGACCCCCAGATTGTTTTATATTTACAAATAGGTCCCTATCCACATTACAGATAGATCCCTATCTGAATTACAGATAGGTCCCTGACGCATATTACAATAAATTCACGATTCAAAATTGAGTCCCTTAAAATCAATAACAATGAAATCTCAAAACTTAATCTTTTGAGCTCCAATGTTAATGAGATTGTAACCATTTAAGATCTTAAAGATCTTAAAAATATATATATATAAAAATTTTAACATAACAATTAATATTTAAAATTGTAAACTGAAATGGACCTATAAAGATACACTAAATGGGTAAAAACTTAAAAACATACAAAACACACTAATTTTAATTTAAATATCTTATTTATACATTTAAATCAAATATATAAATAACAAAAAAATGCACAGGTGTTACATCTAAGTTATGCTTGTACGAGGGAAAAACAAAATTAGTGTAATATTTACTATTTTCAGCAATAGATGGTGATAAAAGAGAATAAAGATATGCTATGTTCAATGTATTCCCCAACGTGATTCAGACAACTCGATCCCCTTAAATTCTATTTGTAGTTTCATGATTTTTCGAGAATACATCACACAACTTATACCACTAGGAGAAAAAGAGGAGATCATCTGCATATTTAACTTGAAACAGATGAAGAGAGAAGTCGAGAGAATTTTAGATAAGTTTTGCTCGATAATGTATCAGGTTGAAAGATTATGAAGCCATCATAGCATTTTGAGGTAGGACTGTTGCAATGATTAAATTTTTAGAAATTCATTAGGAGGCCTTCAATAGACCTCACTAAGTTGTTAGTTACTAGCTAGATTCAATGAATTTATTCTTCTAAAAGGGGATGAAACCTTGATGATCTTGAAGTCGTACAAGGTAATTGTCATCAATTTAAGATCCCAGCCAAAAAAAAAAGTTTAAATAGAAGATTACCCACACAAAAAGAACAAGATGGAGAGAAGAAATCACACATGCCTCAATAAGGGAGAGAAATGATCAATGTTGACTATCAACACAAAAACAAAGGGCCAGTGTTGAGGAGGGAGAGAGGCTCAAGGAGCTTTATAGTCCGACTATTTAATATTAGTTAATTGATTCATGCTCCCCTCTTTATGACGTAGGCATTTGTCAAACCATGTAAATCTGTATGTTCTGTTGTATGTGTTTGTTTTATTTATTATTCTATAAAGTTTTAAAATTCTGATCCATAAAGACATCGTTGCGTCATGACATGTTTTTCTAGTGTATATATATTTTGTTTAAAGTCATATATGCATTTTTACAAAAAAAAATTTCTTAAATATTTTTAAGTGTATATAATCTTCAAATAATTATTTTTAAATCTAAATGTATCAAAGCTCTGGGACCTAAACATCATCCTTCTCTCTACGTTTCGTTAGTAAATAAGGCTCGAAATAAGTGGAAACCAATCGAAATAGACTAAAAATGGGTGTTTGTATATAAGAATTTATATCAGAATAAACTGGATATAAATTGATATATAAATTTCAATTAACTTTCATAATTAAATTATTCAATTGCAGATTACTCAATTCAAAAGAATACCTCGAGTTTATTATCAAATAAACTTTCATTCATTTTTTCACTTATTATTATAATAATTCCATTTTCACCTAACAAAGTGCCCATTGTAACCGTTTGATCTGACAGAAACATACATCGTGCGTACCTCACCATGTTTGCACGTCACTCGCCTTCGTTTCCCCGACTCTTTGGTGCTTGGAACGGTAGAGTTCAATCTAGTTTAAACGCCCATTGAAAAATATTTATTTATTCGTACTTAATAAAGAGCCTTTTCAATGTTCAAACAGTTATTATATTCATTTGATTGATATGCTCGTTATCTGTATTTTTCACATGCATGAAAGTGAAGATTGTATCATTATCTTCTTTTTTTCTAAAGCAGATTTTGAATGTAACTTGTACATTTGGATAATGTTTAATGTATCAATGTTTTAGATCTCCAAAATATGCTTTGGTGGACAGAGTGGGCAAATGACACAACACGTGTTGAATATGTGTTTCATGGGGTCCATTATCATTATCAAACTCCATCCTGTCGTATTGTGTAATTGTTAAACATTATTATAAAACATATTAAATCAAATGGGGTTACGCGGAGAATAGAGAAAGAGAACCACATGAAATTGGTCTTCTTCTATTAATTATTACTGTTTCTTCTATTATTGCTGAAGGGGTGACTGCTACAGTTCATCTCCCAAATGTTGTGTTTTTATTAGATTATTGTTTTTGTCTTTACTTGACTAGCATTATTAATTCGAACTCTGCTTTTAAGATCCATTATTATCAGACTTGACAAAACTCAAAGTTAGATTGATTTATATGTTACAATATTATTATTATTTTCATCTATTCATACACATATATGATATATCCTCATGCAAATTAAATTATGTATTTTTAAGATAATCTTTAATTATTAATCGTAAAGTGGGTTTTTTTGGGGCTTAGGCTCCAACTAGTAAAGTTATTGTGATACAATTAAAAATAATAACAACAATAACAGTACTTGATGTACTAGAAGAGAAAGGGAATAAAAGGGAATAGAGGAAAAATAGATCTAGAAAATTATTTGTTTGGAAAGAATAGATGGGTATAATTGTTTGGGACAATGGAAGGATCAGTATGAATGCTTCAAGGATCAACCGAGTTGAATGCTTTTAGACGGACTTCTCCTTCCGGTCTAAACCGCGAGTACACTAGGGATAATGAAGTACAGCCTGCAGGATACAATGAAGCCTTCACTGGGGTGTTGATTTCAGAGTGTGTACCCTCTGATCAACCTCTTGGAACTATTTTGATGGAACTGATGATGCTAACTCGTAATGATAAGTGATTGATTGTGTTTTTGGTTTGAATATAAGGATCTGAATTTATAGGCAACAAACTTTCTATTTTGATGGAACTGATGATGCTAACTCGTAATGGGAAAAACATATAAGGATCTGAATTTATAGGCAACAATGTGTTTTTTGATTTGAAGCACCCTTTCATGAATGGGGAGTTACAGCAACCGTCCGATCAGTGGTCCATTGTTTCCACGAAGTGCCAAGTGCCCTAAAACGCCCAATACGCACACGCGCGCGCGCGCGCGAGGTGGTGCGAACGTGGTGGTGCTTCGCACCACCCCGCATCAAAGGTCCACCATAAGGTGTCCACCAAAAATCACTAGAGTAGATGGGGCTCTCCTTATAAACTCTCAAATCTATTTACAAACAACCGATGTGGGACTAAAGAATAGGACCACTTTCATCTTCTAAAGGGGGGACCACTAAAACCCAACTATTTTATTTTGAAAATACCCAACAATAACTATACCAGAATAAGTGTGAATAAGCTGATATTTGTATGATAAATCATTCTTAGAATTGTTTTATTTCATTATCCAATCTAATTTACTGTTATAAGGGAGTTTACATATCAAATCAACGGTTATTACCTCTTATAAATTGTTAAATATTTTTTTAACTTCTTATAAATTCTTATCCAACCTTATTCACATTTTATCTTCAACTTATTCATGGTCAACCAAACAACAAAATTTCATTACTACGACTTTCAACAATAATAACTTAAAACATAATCAAAAAGAAAATCACTTATTCTACTGATATAATTATCTATTTTAGAATAGTCATAAACCCAAAATATTTTATGTATATATCCAAACGACACCTTAAAGTATAATTGATAGTTAATGCAACAGGTTGGAAAGGGCAACGCAAATAGGTATTTGACTGATATAGGAGTGGGCGCACATGTTTTGTAGCAAAAAAAAGGAAAAGGCAACAGTTAAACATTGGTTTTACGAATCTCAACATGATAGAATGATAACTTCCTAAGGGGTCGTTTGAAAATATGATTTTGTATTGTATTTTAATAAAACTCAATTTCTTGTTGAAATAAATTTTCTTTTATTTAGTATGCCTCTTAAGAACCATTTATATGTTCATATTTTACCATTTTTATCAAATGAAACAGGTTTCCGCAGCCGCTTCCTCATGTGATATTGGTGCATTTGGCAGGGCTCAAGGTCTATAAGATATATCTATATCCATTTAATGGCTTTGATAGCCTCTATATATTAATCAATATCATCTACTGACTAAAAGGAATTTTAGGAAGAACAAGATTTAAAACACCCAGGTCAATTTTTTATTTTTTGTTTATTTAGAGCAACTCTAACCGAGCTGCATAAATGGGATATGCAGGTCGACTATCTCTAACGTGGTTGCAAATCTCTATTTTGCAACCCCAATTTTTCCATCAGCCTCTATATTTGGAGACCCATTTTTGAGTATGTAAATGTCACATCATTATGTAAAATATCTCAAATACCTTGCATTTTTTATATAAATGTCATTTAACTCTTGTGTTATTATAAATCCTCAATCATCATTAGTATTTATCTTAGAATTTTATGATCAAATGTGAGTTAATTTTTGCACAATTTTTTTTAATTTAAAGTTCAAAAGCGATGTTTTAAAATTGAATCATTCATTGAACATAAAAAAAATAATGGTTTCACCGATTCAAATGTTGTATTATCCAAATCTGAACGATGTATATGCCTCGTTAAACAGGTATATACCTCGATTAACGAGGTATATACTACACTGGATTTCTAGTTAAATACATATGAAACAAAGGGTAAAATAGATATTTTACAATATAAAATAGTGATTTGAAGAACCATACAATAAAATTTGAAGATCCATCATTAAAGTCTTTAAAATATCAAAATCTTTAAATTAAGTACTACATTGGGGTTCATGGATCGTCAGAAATCTAAAATTTTCAATGGGTCTAGAATACGCTCTTACCCAGAAAAGAAAAAAGGGACTGTTAAACAATTATTCAATGAGAATTCATCTTCTTTCTATTACTTATGATATGATGTAATTGTCTGTCATTTCATTTTATATAATTGTTATCAAATTTATATTTTCATATGTTTTAACCTTCATTATACATCAAAGATTTTTTTTCTTCCCTTCATATTCTTTCATACTATGCATTATTGTTGGTGATAAGACTTTGGTTCATATATTTAAAACAGTGTTAGATAGAACTAATTCCTAATTGGCTTTAAAATTTACACCACAACAAAAATTCCTAATTTTCTAAAAAATAATTCATATAATTCTAATATTTTTAGAATGAGTTTTATCCCCTCCCTTTAGTAAATCTCTGGCTCTAGAACTAATAAGAATTAACATATTTTGTTCATCAACATTTCATTTTAAAACACGAGAGTCAGACATCATTTTATCATGTTCTCTATTACTTTAATGCACAGTGTTCAAAATTTGGCTGCCTTGTCACCATATTTCAAGTGTGTTTTATATTAAACTGTTAAAAAGAATTTTAGGGTTTTGTGCAAGTATTTAAAAGTATACTATTTATTTTTATACCACTCAAAATAACATATTTATTCCAATCAAACCATATAATTAAGTTATTCCAAATTATTCAACCCAAAAGAATATGTGGGTCCACTGCCAAATCAATTGTCATCACCCTTTATAAATCAACTCGAGGGGCAAAATTCGACTTACCGAATTCGGAAAATCGGGTTCGACATCTTCCGTTCTCCTCCACCCAAGATGATCCTTGTTCCACCGGTCAGCAACCTCCAAGCGTCGTTCACACCGAGAGGTGGGGGTCCTGCGGAAGACTCTCCGACGCTCAAGTCAGTAAAATGGCCAAATAAAGGAGTTTGTAAAAGAAATTGTGCATACCTGTTATGTCTGTCATTGCCCCCTATTTATAGTTGGGAGAATGGGTTTAGGGTTTGTGATTGTTATCATCACATCGGACGGCTGAGATTTAACCAGCCATTAATGAGGGAACAATAGATAAAATTATTAGATATGATCCACCAAGAGAATCCATATTTGATGGGGATTTGGTGGACAGAGTCAATAATGACCTGATCCTATGATTCATTTGGCATTGATGGAGATTAAATATTGATAATGACCAATAATTGCTTAAGATTCATAAGGATCAATACAATTATTGAATGGATCAGATACTGACTTGGTCGATCTTGGGTTCCCGAGTCGGACCCGTTTGCGTCGAGACCGGCTCGGCCGTCGTGTTGTTGGGTCGAACCTGAATAGCCGGTTTGTCGAGTCAAACTTGGGCCTGGTGGACTGTTGTTCGGTTGGTTTGGATTTAATGGGTCGGGTTACCCAGCCCACTATGCGTAGTCAAAAAATTTGGCGTCCACATCAACTGTCATAATTTTTCACATTTTACAATTTTTTATTCATACTTTATTAACATTTTATTCAAACAACAAAAACTTTATTATTACGTGTTCAATGACAATAATTCAAAATACAACTAAATAAAAAATTATTTCAATTTTATTTATATTTGAATAGTTATAAACTTCATGATAACTTAATTCTCTATCCTCTAGCTTTCGGTTTTCATGGAACTGAACACCCATTGTAACCGTTTGATTTAACGGACACATACATCGTGCGTGCTGCACCATGTTCCAACGTCACGCGCCTTATAATTCTTTTTAGAATGATTTTAAATATAAATGTATCAAAGCTTTGAGACCTAAACATCATCCTTCTCTCTACATTTCATTAGAGAAAAAGGCTTGAAATAAGTCAGAATTAGTCGGAATAGTCTAAAAATGAGTACTTGAAAAACTGAAATAAATAAGAATCTTTATGTCAGAATAAACGGGTATATGCAATTAAGTTATTCCAGATTATTTAATTTAAAAGAATACTTGGACTCACTATCAAATCAACCATCATCATTTTTCACCGTGTTTTTTTTTTTTTTTCATACTTAATAAAGAGCCTTTTCAAAGTTCAACAATTACCCCCCCCCCCCCCCATCGCGTTCAGAATTTGTAATTCGATATTCAGTAATGAAATCGGATAGCAGATTATTACATTTTCTCAAAAAAAAAAAATTCAACATTATATTCATGTGATCATGCTCGTGTCTTTTTTTTTCACATACAAGAAAGTAAAGGTGGTATCATTATCTTCTTTTTCCTAAAGCAGATTTTGAATCAGTAACTTTTACATTTGGATAATGTATAATGTATCAAAGTTTTAGAGCACCTCCAACGCCCTCCTTATATGCCACCTTTCGCTAGATTATAGGGTGTTGTTGGCATTAAAGCCCTCCAACCCACTCCCTTGCTGTCTCCATAAATAAGGGAAAAAAAAATTTCCTCCCCAGACGTGGGGAGAAAGACACACTCTCTACGATTTAAATTAAATGGGCCCCGCTAACCTATTTTCAAAAATGCCCTCTTTTAGTTTTCAATGTGATTTCGTAGTTGTTTTTTTTTACCATTTTTTTTACCGTTTATACATACATACATATACAACAAGCCCAACCATAAATTTTTACTGTGCTTTTTTTATGTAACAAAAATCCAAATCATACGATTTGTTTTATTTCTATCAGTTGTATTAATTTTATCAGTTTATTTAGTATTAATTTTTTATGTATTAATTCTATATGTATTAATTTTATCAGTTGTATTAATGCTATCATTTTATTTAGTATTTGTTCTTTCTTCAGTATCAGTTGTAGTTCATTTAATGGTTGACATCATAATAGTTAAATTTTCTCATTTTTATCGATCATATCATATTATGCTTTTACTGTTACTTATATTGAAGAACAAATCCAAGAGCAATAATGGTTTTAAAATAATTATTGATAATTGTTTAAAAGTTTTTATTATTTCAATGGGTATTTATGTCTTGTGACTTTGAAGAGAGGAAAGAATAAGGAGTAAGGTTGGAGTTTTCACTTAAATATAAGGAAAGAAAAATAAGGAGGTTGTGTTTTTCTTTAAACATAGAGAAAAAATGGGGAGGTGGGTTGGAGTTGCTCTTAGATCTCCAAAATATGCTTTGGTGGACAGAGTGGGCAAATGACACAACACGTATGTGCTGAATATGTGTTTCATAGGGTCCATTATCATTATCAAACCTTATCATGTCGTATTGTGTAGTTGTTAAACATTATTATAAAACATATTAAATCAAATGGGGTCCACACCCAGAGTCCGTACGCGGAGAATAGAGAAAGAGAACCACATGAAATTGGTCTTCCTCTATTATTATTGTTGTGTTTTTATTGGAATGACTGCTGCACTTCATCTCCCAAATGTTGTGTTTTTATTTTCCACCAAAAAAATAAAAAATGTTGTGTTTTTATTTCCCACCAAAAAAATAAAAAATTTTGTGTTTTTATTAGATTATTGTTTTTGTCTTGGCTAGACTTGCATTATTATTTTGAATTTTATTATTTTTAAAAAATAAAAACATGTACAAACGGGTTTCAAATGATCCCTAAGCTTGGTTTGTAGCTGCATCCACACGTGATCAATTGGTGAATTTGGCAGGATTTAGTTTTCAAGATCTATAAGATGTATGTGAGTTAGTCTATGTCCATTTAATGGTTTTGATAACCTCTATTAATTAATATTATCAACTATAATTAAATATGACTAAAATGAATTTTAGCAAGAACAAGCTCTGGATTTAAAACACAGGTCAATTTTTATTTTTTTATTTTATTTTTTATTTTTTGTCTATCTACTGAGACAAGAAAAAATGACTATTAGACAATCAGATAATGAGGATAGTCAAAAGAAATCTTTGGGACTATTTGACCAAACTTAGGCATCTGGTATATGGATTTTTCCCTATGTTAAAATATGGGCATATTAGGATCTTGACTAGTTAGTGAGGGAGACACTAGTCTTTGCAAGTGGTGAAGAGTTTCATATGGAACAAAAGATATTCCTAAGAATGTTCAGTGAAATGGAGCGGGACATGAAGGACATCTATAATGTCCCCACGCCACAGGCTAAAACATTGGCCAGTCTATTTTTTCTTCAATAAACAAGCCCTTTGAATGGTCATTTCCTCAGTTGCCTATGTGGCTATGTGTCTAAACATCTGCAATCCTGGACCCCTAAATTAACAATTCATGGCTCATCTGTTATTATAATAATAATAATAAAAAGGAGGATAAACTCATTAATAAAATATGGGTGTCGGTTCTCTTGCTCCTTTTTTACAACATCATTTACAATCATCATATATATCATTAATGTAGTATATACTACACTATGTCAGTGTATCTTTTATGAAAAATAAAATATATATATATCATTCAATTCATATGAGTATGTACATATTTCATTAATTAAATATATATTAAAAAAATGCATACCGTAAATAAGGTTACAAAAAAAAATTTAGGCATGACACTTTCTATAAAAAGTACTAGTGTTTCACTTAACCAAAATTTGTTACAAGGAATCACAAACTATAACAAATTATTAATTCTTGGTATCATGCTGATATTCTTAGTACAATCTATTTTATTTTTTAAAAGATGTGCATTATCTACCAGGTCATGAGTTTTGCTTTGCTTTAACATTTTTTAGGTATAATCTAGAACTTCATGATGATGATGATGCTGATGATGATGAAATAAGACAAACTGTTTGCACATAAGCATATTCCAATGGTACATGGCATACCTAAGACCTGATCATAGAAAACAATATCTCTTCTCTTTTTTTTTTATTCATTGAACTGCACAACCTAATAAAAAAAATATTGACCTTGATTGCCTCCGACTTTCACTGAATTCGTCTTTTTTCCATGTTATTGTTTCTTCTATATTGAGTACATTAATATATCTTCATGAAAAGGAAATTATTCTCCACACTTTCAATTTTGAGCAGGTGATTTTTTATTTTATTTTTTAATAAAACCTTAACCTCTATCAACATGCTAAAAGATGATTTGATCATCTGAATTTTCTTTTCTCATGACACAATGCCAGTTTATAACAATTCACCCTAGTATGAATTAATGATAAAAACAGTATAAACTATACTCCGCAATTGAACACCTAATTTAATCTATGTGCTCCAATATCAGATTTAGATGAAAAAAAGGGGATGGAAGAACATGATGAGGAAAAGTGTTGAAAATTAAATCGTTTGTTAGTTGTTTGTGCATGCGATGGATATTTAATCATTTTCTCTCGCATTCACTTCCATGGGAAAAAGAAAAAAATTTCCATTCTTTTAGAGGCAAGTGAAAAGGAAAGACTTTTTATTTTTTTGTGTGATCAAAGAAAAAAATAAAATTCATGTTTCCTCTTTTTTTTCACTTTTCTAGATGCACAAACACTCCCTTAAATATAATAACTCCATATGATGAACTCTCTTATGCATGTTATAAAATCTCATCCCATCATTGGTTAAAATAGTACTTAAGAAATCTCTTCTTCAATAACTGGTTTTTGGCCGAAACATGTCATGTTACTAGCTTTTGTTTCATGTTTATCATTTTCTCTAATATCCTCTCACCCCTAATTTAGATCGTGTATCTTTTTTTATGATTATAAAAGAGTCACCATCTACAATTTCTTATAAAAAAAATAAAGATACACATTTTGAGGGATTGGTACTAGGAGATGCATTTACAATAAGCTTCCACTAATTACAACTACAAATTCTATATATGAAGGTAATTTATGAATTGTACAAGTACTTCAGAGCTTGGAAGTGGATGTAAAATAAATCATTATAGCACTTAGGATATTGATTAACATGTTTACGAATACTATAATCATATTTTACAATAATGCGGAATCATTATATTATCTATATATATATATATATATATATATATATATATAGACTCGTGATATGGTGCGGTCGGTGCGGTCGTGCGGATCCAACGTGCGTCGTCTGATCGCGGGTCCATTGCATCAGACGATCGGGGGCGATTCACATCGACCGTTGGATGCGATGGACCCGCGATCGTACGACGCACGTCGGATCCGCACGACCGCACCGACCGCACGCTATCACTCGACTATATATATATATATATATATATATATATATATATATATATATATATATATATATACACACACACACAAACCTTTCTCCATGGTAAGTAACCTCCTTTGGTACAAGGACTTGAAATAAAATAGAAGGATTCTTCACTCTCCTATCTCTCTATGGAGTGGACTTACTCTTGCTTGTGCAAACACAAGATGTTGTGAGACATGAAGAATGGGTTGGGAGTCCACTCCCTTTTATAGATGGAGAGGGGGAACCCTCCCACACTCAAACATAAATTGGATTCTTAAAACCCATTGAAGAATCCAATGAACCTACTAAATGTTTTGGGAATGTATCCAATAATGGGTGGGTGTTGGGAATACAAAGACATTGAATATTTTCCTCATTCAATGGTAATTCATGTACACAATTATTTCATACATTGTGTACCATTTAAAATGATGTATATACATTCTCTATCACTTAATGAAAATGTACATACATTATGTACCACTTAATGGGATACACACAATTACTCTCTATACATTGTATATTTCTAGATTCATTATTCAATGGATAGTCATGGGAGTTGAACCATAAAAAACTCAATTAATTTATACTTAATTGGTTCACTCTTCTAATGTATCTTTCATGAACCAAATAATGAAATTGAACATTGATCATTACATGTCCATATTCATTTCTTAATGGGTCACATTCTTACATTCTCCCACTTGACCCATTAATCACCCAGTTTCATCATAATATCATAATTAAGTAAAATTGTTAATGTGAGTCATGGCGGTTGTACCTTAATAAAAAGTAGTCCCTTCCATGTACTACAACATTATAATTTTATTTAACTTGATCATAAGTTGGATATCAAATAGACTAGATTACATAGCCTATTATAATGGTTCCACATAAGTGTCTTGTCAGGACATTTTCCTATTATCATTCATCCATTTCAATTCATGTGTACACATTATGGAAAATAGGAAATAACAGAAGCACATTAAACTTGAGATCTCATTAGTGTCAATCATACAATAAGTTCATAATACATCATGGATAGCGGCCAAGACCCATTCTTTCAACATGTTCTTTAAAAACTTTTGGTCCTAAACCTTTGGTTAATGGATCCGCTATCATAAGCTTGGTACTTATATTTTCTATTGACACTCTTTGCTTCTGTACTTCATCTTTGACCGATAAGTACTTTAATTCCATGTGTTTAACACCATTAGAGTACTTGTCGTTCTTAGAGAAGAAGACTGCTGCAGTATTATCACAAAAAATTCTCAACGGCTTGGCAATAGTGTCGACGATCCCAAGTCCCGAGATAAAATTTCGCAGCCATAACGCATGATTCGTAGCCTCGAAACATGCAATGAACTCGGCCTCCATGGTGTGTGCAGCAATACTTCCTTGTTTTGCACTTTTCCATGATATAGCCCCTCCACTAAGCAGAAAGACATAACCAGAGGTAGATTTTCTGCTATCGGGGCATCCTGCATGATCCGAGTCAGTGTATCCAATCACTTCCAAGTGATCAGATTTCTAAATGTGAGCATGTAATCTTTTGTTCCTTGCAAATATCTCATAACCTTCTTTGCAGCCTTCCAATGAGCCATTCCTGGATTGCTTTGGTATCTACCGAGCATGCTGACTGCAAAACTGATATCTGGCCTCGTACATGTTTGCGCATACATCAAACTCCCAACGGCTGATGCATAAGGGATGACCTCCATTTGTTTTCGTTCCCAATCATTTTGAGGACATTGCATAAGACTGAATTTATCACCCTTTTGTACTGGTGCATCTGAAGACGAACAATTTTGCATTCCAAACCTTTCAAGAACTCTTTCAATATAGCTTTTCTGAGACAATCCCAATATTTTTCGTGCTCGGTCTCGAATGATTTCGATTCCAATCACAAAATTTGCCTCTCCCATATCTTTCATTTCAAAGTTCTTTGTGAGGAATTGTTTTGTTTCGTGCAACAAGCCTAAATCGCTGCTTGCAAGTAAGATGTCATCTACATATAGGATAAGAAAAATAAACTTGCTTCCACAAACCTTCAAGTAAATACACCGGTCAACGGTATTTTCTTTAAAACCGAAGGAAACAATGGTATCGTTAAACTTAAGATACCACTGACGTGAAGCTTGTTTAAGTCCATATATTGACTTCTTCAACTTGCACACAAGATGTTCCTTTCCCTTTTCTGAGAAGCCTTCAGGCTGCTCCATATAAACATCTTCCTCTAAACTCCCATTCAGAAATGCAGTTTTTACATCCATTTGGTGAAGCTCTAAATCAAAATGAGCCACCAATGCCATTATAATTCTGAGAGAGTCCTTCTTGGATACAGGAGAGAAGGTCTCTTTATAGTCAATGCCTTCTTTCTGAGTAAAGCCTTTAGCTACAAGTCTAGCTTTGAATCGTTCAACATTGCCTTTAGAGTCACGTTTGGTCTTGAAGACCCATTTACATCCGACTCTCTTTGCTTGTTTAGGCAATTCAACGAGATCCCAGACTTTATTTTGAGCCATGGACTTTAACTCTTCTTTCATAGCATCTATCCATTTGTCAGAATTATCTACTTTTATGGCATCTGCATATGAAACTGGATCTGCTTTCATTCCTATGTCAAATTCAGACTCTTGTAGATACACCACGTAATCATCAGAAATAGCAGATCTCTTTTCTCTTTGAGATCTTCGTAATGCTACTCCTTGTGATGTTTCTAGAGTTGAATTATTATTAGTGATGTCATTATTGGGTAGTTGATCATTAATTTGCATCTCATTATTGTTTGAACGATTATCAATAATAGGTGCAAGATTCGATTCAGAAGTTATGGGCAAGGGAACTTGCACCCTTACTTCTTCAATGACCACTTTTCGTGGTTGATCACTCCCACTATTCTCATCACTTTCTAGGAATTTTGCATTTCCAGTTTCTATTATTCTCGTGCTATGGTTAGGACAGTAAAATCTATACCCTTTTGATTTTTCTGGATACCCTATAAAATATCCACTTATTGTTCTAGGGTCCAATTTTCTTTCTTGTGGATTGTAAATTCTAGCCTCCGCTGGACAACCCCAAACATGTAGGTGTCGTAAACTCGGTTTCCTACCAGTCCAAAGCTCAAAAGGAGTTTTTGGGACTGACTTACTAGGAACTCGATTCATATATAAACAGCGGTCTTAAGGGCTTCAGTCCACAAAAATTCGGGTAAGATAGAATTACTTATCATACTCCTCACCATATCCATTAATGTACGATTGCGCCTCTCAGCTACACCATTCTGCTGAGGAGTACCGGGCATCGTATATTGTGCACGAATTCCATACTTTGCTAGGAGTTTAGCAAATGGACCGGGGTGTTGTCCTGTTTCATCATATCTCCCATAATACTCACCACCTCTATCAGAACGAATGACTTTAATCTTTTTATCTAATTGCCGTTCAACCTCAGTAATATATACCTCAAGGGTATCCACAGCCTGAGATTTATCATTAAGCAAATAGATATATCCAAATCTAGAAAAGTCATCAATAAAGGTAATAAAGTATTTTTCACCACTGAAACAGGGAGAAAAAAGGTCCACATATATCAGTGTGAACAATCTCAAGAAGCTCATTAGCTCTTGTGGCACCTTTCTTAGTGTGTTTGGTCTGTTTACCCTTAATACAGTCCACACACACTACAAAATCAGTAAAATCTAAGGTTGGAAGAACCTTATCTTTTACTAATCTTTCCATCCTTTCTCTGGAAATATGTCCCAGTCGTTTATGCCACAAGATGGAAGAATTTTCATTTATCATGTTTCTTTTAATTCCAATATTTCTATCAGGATGCAAGGTCATTAAGGCTTCAGAAAAAGAAGAATGAAGGTTCAATTTATATAAGCCATCACATAAAGTTCCACAACCCATAAAAACATTATTCTTGAACAAGTTAAAGGATTTATTTGCAAAATAAAAGGAATAACCATCAAGGTCTAGTTTAGGAAGAGAAACAAGGTTTCTTGAAACAGAAGGAACATAAACAGTATTTTGCAAATCTAAATAAAAACCACTATCCAAAGACAAACGATAGGTTCCAATGGCCAAGACTTCAACTTTCATGCGGTTCGCTACTAGGATGTATCTTTCATTTGGATTTGGGCTCCGGGTTGTAAGGAATCCCTGCATCGAATTGGAAACATGAATAGAGGCACCTGAGTCAATCCACCATGTATTCGAAGGTACTTCAGTAAGATATGATTCGAAACATACATAAGCAAAGTGCTTACCTTTCTTTTCGAACCATGCCCTACGCTTCGAACAGTCCTTCTGTATGTGTCCATTCTTTTTACAGAAAAAACACTTTGGACTCTTATCGGTCTTCACATGAACCTGAGGAGCATCAGCAGGACCATGGACCTTTGGTGGAGCTTGACCTTTGCCCTTTCCTTGCTTTCTTCCCCTTTTAGCATCTTTATGAGCAATGAAATGAACTGAATGAATCCCTCTTTGCTTAAGTCTGGCCTCCTCTTGAATGGCCATACTTGTTAACTCATTGGCATTCCATTTGTCTTTATTCGTATTATACGAGATTTGGAATGCCTCATACTGAGGTGGAAGTGAGTTCAAAATGAACTGCACTAAGAAGGATTCATCCACATTCATTCCCAATGTCTTGAGTTTTGCAGCGATATTAGTCATTTCTAAGATATGTTGTTGCATACCTCGCACCCCATCATATTTCATAGTTGTCAGTTGTGCCATGAGTGTCCCCGCTAATGATTTATCAGCAGCTTTGAAACGATCTTCCACATTTTTCAGGTAGGTCTGTGCATCATCAGCTTTCGGAAGTGATGATTTGATGTTATTCGCAATAGTCATGCGCATAAACATTAGGCTAAGTCTGTTGGATCGCTCCCACTGCTTAAATAGATTTTTGTCATCCTCACTGCTAGCCTCAGTGAGTTCAGCGGGCTTTTTAGTTTGGAGAGCCAAATCTAGATCCAGAACACCAAGGGTGAACTGTATCTGCTCTTTCCAATCTGAAAAGTTCGATCCATCGAGAACGGGAACAGACGAAGCATGCGCATGAAGAGAAGGGGTAACAGGTACTGAAATAAGATTAAAATACTCACCAATTAGTTTGCACAATTATAATTATGAACAAATAGTATCATCATGATTTCTTCCTTTGGGCCGAGTCATGACATACAAAGCGTTCCATTTTTGTTTCACATAATGAATAAGACTAATTATAACATATCCATAATCTGATAGACTTTTGACCTTTGGGCAACAAAAATCAAATCTGATTGTGTGCATACAAAATTGTCTTATTCCAATTTCTAATTATTTGGTTATAGATCCACCTTTGGGTCAATCTACAACCTCCTAAATAGAAATTGTTAATTATCTTCATATAATATATGGTTATAAAATTTTATAGTTGGGCCACTTTGGTGACTACCAAACTATTCCATTTTATAAACATATAATCATAAATAATAAAACGTAATATGATAGATCTAACATAAATACTTTCTCAATGATAAAAGCATAAGACAAGAAAGTTACGACCCATATATTCAAATTTTAAATATATCCACTTTTACTTCAAAATTCCATGGTTGTTTTTTCATTTATACAATTTATCAATAATGTACAATAAACAATATGGATAGTCACTAACATTATGTGGATGAAAAAAAAAATCAAATATGGAGAAAGACATGCTTAAACTTTCAAAAACAATCTTACAATCCGAAAAACATGAAAATCACAACCTGCTCTGATACCACATGTAAAATAAATCATATAGCACTTAGGATCTTGATTAACATGTTTACGAATACTATAATCATATTTTACAATAATGCGGAATCATTATATTATATTATATATATATATATATACACACACAAACCTTTCTCCATGGTAAGTAGCCTTCTTTGGTACAAGGAATTGAAATAAAATAGAAGGATTCTTCACTCTCTTATCTCTCTATGGAGTGGACTTACTCTTGCTTGTGCAAACACAAGATGTTGTGAGACATGAAGAATGGGTTGGGAGTCCACTCCCTTTTATAGATGGAGAGGGGGAACCCTCCCACACTCAAACATAAATTGGATTCTTAAAACCCATTGAAAAATTCAATGAATCTACTAAATGTTTTGGGAATGTATCCAATAATGGGTGGGTGTTGGGAATACAAAGACATTGAATATTTTCCTCATTCCAATGGTAATTCATGTACACAATTATTTCATACATTGTGTACCATTTTAAAAGGATGTATATACATTCTCTATCACTTAATGAAAATGTACATACATTATGTACCACTTAATGGGATACACACAATTACTCTTTATACATTGTGTATTTCTAGATTCATTTTTCAATGGATAGTCATGAGAGTTGAACCATAAAAAAACTCAATTAATTTATACTTAATTGGTTCACTCTTCTAATGTATCCTTTCATGAACCAAATAATTAAATGGAACATTGATCATTACATATCCATATTCATTTCTTAATGGGTCACATTCTTAAAGTGGACCCTCAATTATAATGAGGGACTCAAGACTACAGGTGTGATAATAGTGAATGCAAAAATAAGATTCCAAACAGGAGTGCCCCCACCACATTAACAACATCCCATACATTACAGATTGGTCCTTCCGAATCCATTTTATCCACAAAGTTAGTTGTCCTGCAGGAGCTGTCAGAGGTGGTTCACTAGCAACCTCAAGACTGGGGTTCTACAGGTGTGTGGAGCACAGTATCATAAGATTCAGTCAATGTTGGATCACATCAATTTGTGTCTGTCCCCATCAATGACGACATGTGAGGTTTATAGATTTATTTGGACATGTGTCAGCATTAGATATTGATCAAACCGATAGAAACTACTAGACCACATCGCTTGTCTACATGATTAGGTTTGGAACACAACCTAGATATGATCCGAGGAATTGTTTTTAGCATGAATTTAATTTCACAGTTTATTAGCTTATATATATATGGATTTCAAGCAGTTTACATGAGGTTATTTGGATTTTTTCCATCAAAAAATTATTATGCTTAACTTTTAGGCCTAGTTTGATATATGGATAAATATTTAGGATAAATTAGTCTAATTTATTAGTATAAAATGACCATTAGTTTTATCCATATTTACATTTGGTAATGCATTTTGTTATTCCCTTTTTTTTTTGTTCTTATCTTTAACTTTGCATTTGGATCACATGATGTAAAGTATGGGATAACTTCAAAAAAAATTTAAAAATTTCAAGTCTACTATTTCTATTAAAAGGGCATTAATACTGTTGGTTTTGGTTTTACGAAGCTTTTGGCTTTTGGGAAGGGTTATCATAAATGTTATTCATGTTTTACAAAATGAGGTTTAAGAAATAAAGTTTATTCCACCTTTTATCTAAAACAAAATATCCCTACTTTTTTTTCAAAATACAGACAATTGTCCATGCTTTATCCATTTTTTTCTTATATCATATGGGATAACATGTGATTTAACCCAATTATTTCCTTATCCCAACCTCTTATCTCAATGCCAAACCAGGCCTTAGAAGCTAGTTTGACAAGAAAATAAGTTGTGGGATAAGAGGTAATTATAGGAATAAGTGAGTGGGAGGACAGTTTACCCTTTTTTGATATAAAAAATAATCGGGATAAACTGATGACAGTTGTCCCAATTTTAAAATGAAAATAAAATTATTTTGTTCAACCTAAATGTAGGGATATCATTTATCCTAATTTTGATAAATATAAATATAAATAAATTTGATGGATCTTTTATCCTTTAAAATTAAGACAATTTATCTTCAAATTTTGAAGTGAGGATATTAACCTTTTATCCTTTAAAATGGAGATCTTAACTCACTGTCAAATTAGTCCTATAAGCTAGGATATTTATAAGTGCATGACACATTGGTTGAAGCTTTGAAGGTTACAATTAGCCTCTTCAATGCACCTATCCAAGTGACAATTGTTCTCCCCTCAAAAGTCAAAACCCACACATCCATAATAGATTAATAGTTACGGTTTCTTATTTAAAATACAATATATAATATAGACATTATCATGATTCATGAAATGACTTAAAAGAAATTAAACGTGTAACAATAATTAATAAAAAAAATTCACCAACATGTGAATCACATTTGACAAAAACTTATTAATGATTTATAATTGCATGCAACTAAAATATTTTTGGATTTTTTATTTTTAAGTCCAAACCATAAGATTTAGTAATCGATCAATCATTTTTTCATATTTGGGTTTTATTCTCCATATTTAAAAGATATTTTCATTTTTAGTCTCTCCGAGATACTAAAAAAATCAAATAATTTAAGAATAGGTTCATTCCAGAGACTAAAAAGGAACATATCCTTTAAATCTGGAGATTAAACCTCAAATATTAAGAAGTGAGTGATCGATCATTAAATCTTATGGTTTATGGGGACTTAAAAATAAAAAATAAAAACCCAATATTATTCTATAAGAATTGTATAATATATATTTAAAAATAATAAATAATTGATATAAAAATTTAAACCAATGATAATAGTCAACAAAAAAGGAGAATTTGTCATCCTAGTTTTTTTTTTTTTTTTTTTGGGGGGGGGGGGGGGGGGAGGGGAGAGGGGGTGTGTTTGATAATAAATATTATTATAATTTTCAAAAACAGGTTTAGCTCCCAATATGATGCAAGAAGTAAACTAGCCTTCCTCATGAACACTGGCTCTAGTTGTCAGTTGTCACCATTAAATTTATAGCCTAGGATGTGGACTTCCTCGCCCCCTGCATTATTTGAAAAAAGAATTGGCTCCCATGAATAAATAAAAAAAACTTTGATTAGAGATGCTCTGTGACCTCGGTACAATGTATGCATCTCGCCAGGTGAGATATATGCTAAATTATAATTTTTTTATATTTTTAAAAAATGGATAAATACTATTATTTTAATATATGTTAATTTTAAATTGAATCAAAACACATGTGAATTGGTGGGTTGTCTCTAACATTTTCATCAATATATTACAATATCCCGTTGTAGGAGTCGGTTTGGATTGAACATGCATGTTAACATCCATAATTGATTTAGAGGTGGTAACATGCATGTTAACATCAATGATAAGTCACAAAACTCTTGAGTCACTCACTCCAATCCAAGGCTGTTTAAACCCTTATTGCCCCCATGACCTTTGTAACTATGTTTCAAGTTATAAATGGACAACTCTCTTAAAAAAAAAAAAAAAAAAAAAAAAAAAAAAAAAAAAAACATCAATGATTAGGCCTGTCAACGGGTCGGGTCTAGACCCGGACCCGACCCGACCCGGACCCGATTACACGTGTAATATATCCGATCCGATTTGGACCCGACCCGAGCTGGACCCGAACAAACAAACGGGTCGGGTCCGGGTCCACCCCGCCCCGACCCGTTGGACCCGAGACCCGATTGTTTTATTAATATATCCTCATATATTATAAGACTATTAGTATTAGTTGATACATAATTTTATTTCTTACTTAACTTATGTTTGTATCCATAAGTTCATAAATCATAATCATAATCATAACATTTTTTTCGTTGTGTTGATGTTGCAACTTACAAGAACTTGATTGTTTAATATGTAATAAACTTAGTAATGTATTGTCGTCGGTTTGTTTTGGACAATTAACTTATTAGCTTTTGAATTTGTATAATTAATTAATTTGTTGCATGATTTATATTTATTATTTTAGTTAATATGTTAGTGTTTATTGTTTTAAATGTTGTTTAGGTTAATATTGTTTTGAATGTTTGTATAATTAGTTATCTTTATTATTTAGGTTAATATATTTTTTATGTTAGTGGTTATTGTTTTGGATATTGTTTAATAATTCATTTACTTCTTTTGAATTGTATAAGATTATGTTCAAACAGTCTCATTAATAACAATGTTTTATTACAAAAAATTTCACATAGAATGATAAAGCAAATAAATACATGAGCTCTTCTTCTTCTTTTTTCTTTTTTTTGCCAACCATCCGGGTCCACATTTCCCCGGACCCGCCGGGTCCTATATTGGACCCGGACCCGTCGGGTCTTACCACGGGTCGGATCCGGGTCCACCCCGACCCGATCCGGACCCGACCCGTTAACAGGGCTAATGATAAGTCAACCAGTGAATCAACTACTCATATATAGAATACGTTTGCCCATAAATTGTCTTTTATAAAAATTTACGTCCACGACTCTTATAAAATATGAACTACACTCTTATGAATTTAGAATACATATTTCCTTTTACATTTTTTTAATAAATTATACATTGAGATAGTGTAGTATATATCTTATTATATGATTTATTACATTGCATTAATATTGTGATAACTGTAAATGAGACTTCAAAACAGATCAAATCTATCAAACTTTTATTAATTAGTAAAGATAATATTGTCTACATCTTTGTATTATCTTATTGGATTTCAAGATATTGCTATCCCCAATTGAAGAACTTTCTTGAGCTCTACTTCAACTCTGTATATGTAGTTTTGTTTTGTTTTGTGTTGATTTTTTACACAAGTCCAAAAGAAACGTATGGCAATAAAGCAAATTTGTTGATAAAGAGGAGATCTCTATGACGCAACGGAATAATATATTTCCTATTCTCCTCCTTGAATTTGAAAACCTACTAATATATTTCCTATCAACCACTAGGGTGCGTTTGGTTGCGCGATTGCGCTGCGATTGCAATTACAGGAAGCTGCGTTTGCAATCGTGCAACCAAACAGTTTTGTAATCACAGTTTTAAACCCAGCGATTGCAGACAAATAGTGTCCAAAAGTTGCGATTTCAAAAAGCTGAGAAAGTGAACTTCCTGCAAAATTAGGTTTGCAATCGCAGATTCCTGCAGAATCAGTTTTGCAATCGCGCAACCAAACGCACCCTAAGAAAAAAACAGAGAAGGGATCACAGTTTAACATAATTTTATTTTTTTGTTGTCAAATCAAATTGAGAAGAACAAATTAATCTTTCCAAACATTATTATGCATCTTTATGGATTATTTATTTTAATATTTGGGAAAATTAATTTTAATCCCTTAGGTTTTTTATTAAGTCCCTGAAGTTTTTTAGTATCTGAATACACCCCCATATTATTAGTTATATATTTTCTCTGCTCTTCCATCTCCTTTGGTTTCAATTGCTTATCCAATTTTAGATTTCAAAAATATTATTTTATACATTGTTATGCACTTTGTGTATTTTTTGACAAACTGTTGTATATTATTATCCATTCATTTGCATTAATATGTATATTTGTACGTTATTGTGCATTTGTGTACATGTACACTATTTATTTCAACTTTCAGCTATGATGTTCATACATTGTTATTCATCCATGTACCTTGTTTACTAACTTGAATATGCTATATAATAGTATACATTGTTAACTTGAGGATATTCTAGAAAGAAAATTGCACATGATAATAGGCTTTGAATGGAAGAACTTAGAAAAAAATATAACAGCTAATTTGTGGTGTTTTCTTATGTTAAAAAAAGTTAATTAAATAATATTTGAAATTAATTTTTCTATTATATCTCAAATAACTCTCTTCAAGCCCCCTCATAAAAAAATTTCTAGGTCCACCACTGATTAAAAATTTGATAAAAAGTGTATATCGCTTTATTTCAAATTGAATGGATATATTTTTAGGGAATATAAAAAAATATAACAAGGGGGATGCACCTCATCTAAGAAAATATAAGCATGACTGGATGACTAACAATATAAATAAGATTGTGGTTTGGTCTTTAAAAAAAAAACATGTGTAACAATGTTTAATTAAAATTAGACCAATTTGTTATTCTCCCAGTTTTTTTTAAAACCCACAACAGAGAGAGAGAGAGAGAGAGAGAGAGAGGAGGATGAAGGGAAAGGGGGGGGGGGTTTCGAGAAGGGTGGCGGGTGGAGGCGGCTTAAACTATATATATGTTTTAACATTTTTTTGAAGAAAGGTAGATGTTTGCTACCGATTTCATATCTGAATTCGAATTACAAAATCTGAAATGGGGGAGAATAGAGAACAAACAAGTCACAAAAGAAATGAAAAATCATGAGCATAAAGGAAAACTCTAGGCCTCGGGTTAGAAGAGGGCTCTAACCGGCTGTGAGCTCCCCTCCCGCCCACTCATTCCGTGATCCTCATGTATCCATCTCGGAATCGGATTTCCCCCACCCCTTGCTATATGGCGTCCCCAATCTGTGATGAGCCCTCAGAACATGTCCCATATGTTCTCCTTATATACCCTGGACCCGTTGAAGATGGCATCGTTTCGCGTCTTCCAAATCGTCCATGCCCCCGCCAGAACAATTAAAATGCAACTTTAAATTAAAAGTTCTAACATTAAAATGCAACTTAAATTAAAAGTTTATCTCGTCTAGTAATTAATTGACTCACGATTATTCAAGAATTGTTTATAAGTCCAAAAAAATTGTTACATGCTCACGAGCAATTCAAGTTAATTTTTAAAGCCAAATTGGATCATGATTTGGAGCTTGATTATCAAAGAAACCGAGCTACAGCAATTTTATGTTCAGATTGATTTGGCTCAATTAGGCACGGTAGGCATTCATGTTATAATGGTCCACATTTATTTTTAAAAGTTACACAAAAATGCAACAGGGAGATCAAAACTGAACTATTTTTCTTTTGTATTATTTTCTGGGATAAATTAAAGAGTGCAGGTTGCTAATTGTTCATTTTACGAGAACCTTAGTTTAATGCATACGCCAACTTATTTGTGATTGTTCACGACTCCCATGAGAGAGTTGTTAAACTTATACTCAGCCTAGCCTTATTTATAGCTATAACTTAGGGTGTGTTTGTGCATGATGGAAAGTGAAGAAAAATGAAGAAAAATAAAAATTTATCATTTTACTATTCAAAAAGCTAGTATTTGTGTCAAACATGGAAAAGAAAAAATTTTCAATCACTTTCTCCCTCCTATTTTGTCTTATTAAAAAAAGTGGGAAAAACTTTTCATTTCCCCATAGGTGAGAAATTAAGATAAAGTGATAAAAAAAAATTTCATCACATGCACAAACACCTTGAAAGTTGGTCAAAGGAAAAAAATTTATTTTCTATCACTTTCCCTTTGATCTAAATTTTTTCACTTTCTTTTATTTTTCCTTCAACTTTATGTCTATGTATACTCATTTTAATAAAATATATACTTGTTAAAAAAATATACATATTTTATAAATCAGTATATATAAATAAATAAACATATCTTATTAGATAGGATATATTATTTTAAAATAAAACCAAAAGGAGTGCAAGACTAATGTGACTGAAAACAAGACCGAGTCTTGTTCTGTTTTTTTTGGTACATAAAGGTTGTACAAGGTGATAGTTCTGACTTACAACAAGTACAACAAAATATTACTAAATTAGAGATAGGCCAACAAGACCCATAGAAAACAGTAGGCTTAAAGCCTAAGATATCTAGCCCTAAAATGTTGTTATCCACATCTTTTTCTTCTATCATAGGCAGGTCTCGATCATGCACCCTCCTTGAAAAAGGAGAGGGGGTGTCCTTATCCACTGTGTCAAACACAGCAGGATAAAAACAAGATGGAGTCTAGTTAAACTTTGGTTTATTAGCACATTGAATGTCAATGCATTCAATCCACAAAATTAAATTCTTATTTTAAAAAAAAAATTATATTAATATATCTCAATATATTTTTTCTATTATAATAATATACATTTTATATACAAATATATGTTTTAAAAAAAATTAATAAGGATGAAATTGGGTCTGATTCCAATCAATCTAGGTACTTTCAATACCATTAGTATAAAACTGCATAACCTATTAATCGAATTACATAGCTTATAATTCAAATTATACAATCAAATATAAGCTGTATAATTTAATTTATAAATTATATAATTATGGTATCTAGCTTGATTATATCCAGACTTGATGAAACTGCACACCGAACACGTTAGAATTAAGAATACCTTATCAACTCAGCTGTGGTTTAATTACAAACAACATATTAAACAAATATAAATAAAACAAAAGACTGACTGGGTGTCAAAGACTTATCCACGAAACCCCACGACACGCCATTCTCTTACTTCTCCATATACAAAAGAAAATGAAAAAAAAACATATATTTGACCCCAAAAACATATCATTTACCACATCTGTACATCTCATATGATTCTCATCCAAAATATCCTCCACGTCAGCACATCCGTCCACATACACCCGTCCCCGCGTCTCACCTTCACCAACCCCCTGTCCCAACTATCATACAACGCATAAATCATCAATAATTATTACTTTTAATAGTATTATAAATTAATAAATACAACCAATCGATTTATTCATCTTGTCCGGGTCACCGGCCGCAGTACGGACGCGACGGCATTGAACCCCACCGCCCTGCACCCCACGGAGCTGCCTCCGCCGGAAACCACAGCGGAGGAACTGACTGCGGAGGACGTGAACCTCCGGTAGGGCCCGAGCCACTTCGCAATGGTGTACCTGGAAAAATGTTACAGTCTATCATTTTTATCTTTTAAAAATTCTAATATGGATATATGTTTTGAATAGTATTTGAAAAAGTGAAAAGCATAAATGTATTTTCAAATATTTTTTTAAAAATAAATTTAAATAAAAAGTTACTTACAGCTTTTATTATAAAAAATATGTTTTTTTAAAAACGCTGAAAATAAATTTTATAAATATTAAATTTATTTAAACTAATTTATTTAAAATCATATTTTTTTTTCAACGTGTTCACTCAGACAGTCGGGGTAGCAGGTTTTTTCTTATGGGGTTATAAGTTTTGCGTCGAGGAGAGAGTGCGGGCATGGACTGTGCATCTAGTGGGCGTGACAATATCACATTCACGATTATTTTATTTTTATTATTTTGATTTGGACCGTCCGACGATAACTAATCGGACAGTCGGGGGGTCGTCGATGCGTGACAATATCACATTCACGATTATTTTATTTTTATTATTTTGATTTGGACCGTTCGATGATAACTAATTGGACCTTCGGGACCAGTTTTGCAGGCGTCCGTCCGAGATCCCCTGTATATGTGTGTGTCTGTGTATTTGCATGATTATACACAAAAAAAATCATTTTTTGGCTCTCTCTTTAGATGTAGCCCTATGTCGCTTGTCCTTATGAGGTCTTCCTCCACTAGCAGGTTTGCCAGAAAACTCTATCTATTCTAGTGTGTATGGCAGACATACCTGTATTTCTTGATTTCAATAGCTACGTGTGTTGTTTCTATTTAGTATTATCAAAAAATAATCAAATTACGAAATCAAGAAATAATCCCTTGATCCCTTCCTTTGGAAATGTAATGAACTCATTTCTAATGAATATATAAAAAAAATTAATGAGATATGTATATATATATATTCGAGATTGCATTTTAAATTACGAAAAAGATTTAAGTATAACAGCGTAGCGTACCTGGCCTTTCTCCACGGGGGGAGGCTGAGCCCCCTTGCCTTCATCGACCTCCTCGCCGCCTCCGCCACGGCCCTCACTGCCCTCCGCAGCCCCTCCGCCTCCACCACCACCACCCCCCTCGGCATCGCCTCCATCACCCTCCCGTACTCCGCCGTCGGTCTCGCGATCTCGAACTCCCCCGCGAAGTCCAGATCCACAACGTACCGCCTCGGATCACCGCCGCCCCCAACCGGTCCGGCAATCACGTCGATGAACTCGTGATTCCCCGCCGTCAGGTTCCCGGAGGACGCCCACCTCGTCTTGCAGACGCCGGCATTGTACCCCGCCTCCCTCAGAACCCCCATCACCGCCCGCCGGAGCGCCGATCGGTTAGATCGGAGTGCCGAGAACACATCGACAGCCTCCTCCACCTTCTCCACGAGGCGGATCCGGAACAAATCACCGCCATCCGGATCGATCAGATCGCGGAGCATCACTGCCGGGGAAGGAAGCGACGGCCGCCGATCGATGGAGGCCTCATCGTCCGATCCGTCACAGATCTGATCGGGTGGGGAAGAAGAGACGACGTCGGAGGAGGAGAGGAGGAGGAGGAGTCGAAGCCGTGGAGGAGGAGGAAGTCCGAGAGAGAGTCGGAGATGTCGTGATCGCTGCCGCTGCTGCTTGAAGAGGAGGAGGAGCTGAGGCGGTGGTGATCCTCCCCACGGAGGCAGCCTTCACCCGGTCGTTCACACATAAAAATAGTGTTGGTATCTCTTTTACACTTTGAATGGCAGTATTTTGCACTCGTGAGTACAAACCTTACCAAAGGGTAGCAAAGATAAGCATGAAAAGTAACAATGTTTGCAGAGGAAACAAGCAAAAAAATTCACAGATCTAATGGATCAACATATATCACCTGTTATTATCAAAAAAAGAAAAAGATCATCTGTAAGCGTTTACTGTGTTTCGTATGAAATTAATCAGTTAACCAGTGAAAAGATGAGGTCACTGAAATCTTGGTGATTCAACACTTGAATGATGATATTTAGGATATATAGTCATTTCTTTTTACAAGGATGACATTTCCTAACCTTTACCAAAAGATGTCATGCAATTTGCCAAATATCTTGCTGAAGATATGACTTAAACATTCAACCAGGATTTTCATGATTGTGAGAGAGCGCAACAATGAAAGTTTAAAACAAGAACATAGTGCACTCTTTTTCATCAATCATACACATTGGTTTTGAGTTTATCCAATGTATTTTTTTAGTGGTCAGCACAGATTCTATAAAATCCAAAACCGTTAGCTATGACATATGCAGGTCTCGATTGTCATAGTTCCTTTATTGAGGAATTAAATAACTTACTATTTAGTTTTCTTAAACTAAAGATGAAACACATATCCAGTACTCTCTAACTGTGTATTTCGATAATGAGCAGGGGTCCACTCACCATTCTCCCATACTATTGGGATTCAAATGTACCCCCACAATCTCTGTTCGCATTACATGTACACACCAACATGTCATCGGTTGAGACATCTATTTTTAGAGGGAATGGTTGATACATAACTTACACCCACAATCATATTCTATCAACTGTCACAGATACTGATCCAAATTTTTGTCAGGCAGATGAGGTATCATATAGGATGAAGGGATGTGGCACCTCCTGTGTTTTATTTTGTAGAAAGCAATCAATCCGAAACCATATTAATGTTATGCACCTTTTACTTTTCAGAATCCCGAGAATCCTCTAGCTGATGGAAGATGGAAAGAAGTGAAAGTTCATGCTAAAAAAAGAATTTAGCAAATTAGGCCCATCTGTATGGTTACCTACATCATCCAACCATATATGATCCGATACGATGTTGTATAAAGATCATCATAATTTAAATTTTATAAAATCAAAGGTGAACAGTGGATGAAACATTAAGATTTTGAACATCATCCA